>CM069906.1:49514557-50046876 GCA_036172215.1 Camellia granthamiana | reverse complement strand
TTTGGAACCTGTACCAAAATTCTAAAGAGGTGCAAACAAATTTGAATGTTTTCCAATCAAAATTTGAAATTAAAACTAGACAGATTTTATTTTACCAAAAAATAAAATTAAATTCAAATGTTTTTGGCCCAAAAAGAATTAGTATTGGGCCGGACAAGCCCAACCCAACCTCACACCACGCACCCATGCCCAAGCCCAGGCCCAGCCCAGCCCAGCCCGCCGGACCGGACGGACGGACGGCAGCGATGCACGCTTATGTGCTTATTTTTTGGTCCAATGGGTCTAGCCCACTTTGCCCATAACCTCTCCCTTTTACAAACTTGGGGTGCCCCCTTGGGGCCCTTCCCAAGTTGCAAACTCAAGCCTTATAAACCCATAAAATTTTTCCGACCAAACCAATGTGGAACAAGCCTTTAATTCAAACCTTAAGGAATTTCCACCAAAAACTCCATTTCCATAGGGCTCACTCTGGCTTCAATTTCCCATTCACCGGATAATGGTTTTGAGCAACCAAATATACTACGTGAATCACAACGCGGCATAGAAAGCGTTACCACTTAGACCCGCCAACTTTGGCACATGGATCCCACCTAAAAAAGAGACCAATGTTGAGGAAAAATCTATTTTTTTCCAAAACCATTTCTAACAATCTCCCACATGAATGGAATTTGATGACAACGGAAATGCAACAATATGAAAAATTTGTCGAAAAAGTATAAATCGAAAATATCTTGCATCAGGATAGGTAGCTTTCAGCTTTGAACCTTTCCTAGTGATAACCTATCAGACTTACTCGCTAACAAATGGACGTGATGCCTTGAATTCTTCAGCCGTTTGTGTAAGCCAAGACAATAGATTTCACACAAAATATTTTCTGACACATTGTGGTTCTCACAGTTGTGTTCATTTTGGCCTTGAACGCTGCTGGTTGTTCATGAGTGCTTCTAGAGAAGTTAGCCTCTTCATTCTCATAGAACCGGCCCCAGTTTGACACTCATATAGGTGATTCTTATTGTGAGTATCTCTTATACTCGTCTTGATTTTCATGCCTAAATCAAGATATAAGTAATCATTAAAAGCAAAACTTATCCTTAAACCCCTGCATACAACACATGTTGCAGATATCACTCTCACCATAGGAATGGGTCGGGAATTTTAATCCCTTGGTGATTTCTGGCGAGCCACACATAACTTAGTTGTCCTTTTGAACTTAGTTCTTGGGATCTCTAGTCATCTAAGTAGGGTTACCATTATGATGACTCTTATGTAATAGGCTTTAATCCTATCCTCTTCGATGAACTATACACTTGCCCTTTAGTCAAACCTTTTGTAAACAGATCCGTAATATTCTCTTTAGATTTTATATAATCTATTGAGATTATTCCATTCGAGAGCAATTGCCTTACGGTATTATGTCGACGACGAATATATCGTGACTTACCATTGTACATATGACTCTGTGCCCTGTCTATTGTAGATTGACTATCACAATGAATGCAAATAGCTGGCACAGGTTTTAGCCACATTGAAATGTCTTCTAGGAAGTGGCGAAGCCATTCTGCTTCTTCTCCTACTTTGTCTAAAGCAATAAACTCAGATTCCATTGTGGATCGTGCAATATATGTTTGTTTTGTGGATTTCCAAGAAACAACAGCGCCACCTAGAGTAAAGACATGTCCACTAGTGGATTTTGAATCTCAAGTATCCGATATCCAATTTGTATCACAATAGCCTTTCAGTACTGTAGGATATCGAGTAAAGTTCAAACCATGATCATGGGTAAATCTTAGATATCTAAGAACCCAAGTGATCGCTTTCCAATAGTGTTCTCCGAGGTTACTAGTATACCTACTCAATTTACTAACAACATAAGCTATATCAGGACGAGTGCAATTCATTAGGTATATTAGGCTTCCAATGATTTTGGAGTATTTTAGCTGAGACACCACATCACCTTTATTTTTTTTCATAAATAAAGACTGATGTCTATAGGTGTTCTTGCTATATTCATATCATTCTTGATATATTTACCAAGAATTTTCTCAATATAATGAGATTAAGATAATGTATACCCATCAAATGTTTTAGTAATTTTCATTCCTAATATTACATCTGCGACTCCTATATCTTTCATATCAAATCTTTTGTTCAGCATTTACTTAGTTGATTTGATCATATTTTGACTGCTTCCAGTGATAAGCATGCCATCCATATAAAGACAAATGATGACATAACCTTTGTCAGTGTTTTTAACATAGATGCACTTGTCACATTCATTTATCTTAAACCCATTAGTAAGCATAGCATGATTAAAATTTTCATGCCATTGCTTAGGTGCTTGTTTTAATCCATAAAGAGATTTCACAAGTCGACAAACTTTCTTTTCTTGCCCTGGCACTACAACCCCTTCGAGTTGCTCCATATAGATCTCTTCATTTAGATCACCGTTTAAGAAAGCTGTCTTGACATCCATTTGATGTATCTCTAGCTTATACAATGCTCAAATAGCAATAAGCATACAGATGGATGTTATTTTTGTCACAGGGAAATATGTGTCATGTAGCGACCCTAATTTTTCATAGATCATTATTTATTTATTATTATTTATTATTACTTTATTTTATGTTTGGCTTTATTAGTTGTGTGGATTCATGAGAATTTAATGTGGTATTTAATTAATTTAATTACGGGTAATTAATCCGAATATTGATATATTTATATTGTTTAAAAAAAAAAGTGTTTATATATTGATAAAATATATATATCATATTTATATATATTGTATTTATTTTGTATTTTTATAATATAAATATAATAGTCAATTAGGTTATAATATACTTAGACTTAGGTATAATGTGCTTGACCTATATTGAATCACAAAGTGAAGTTCTCCAAGAAAAACAGTAGTCGTGAGAAAGGGAGGGAGACAAAGAGAGAGAAAGGGAGTAATCAAGAAATAGAGCCGAGAAAGAGAGAAACAGTGGGGAGAAAGGGGAAAGAAAAAAAAAAGAGGAGAAAAAAGAAAGAAAAGGAAAAAGGAAGAAAAAGATTAGGGTTTTGTTTTGGTGGCTCCATTAGTTGTTCAAATAATTCTTTGATCTTTAATAAAATATTGTGAGTACAAAACCCAATTCACTTGATCTATATTTAATTCGTTGTTTTTATTTATTTATTTTTATTTATTTGATGTTGAATTGATTTCATATTTGCATGTAGATGATTGATCAATTTTAATTATTTTGATTAGTTGTGTATGTAAGGTTTAGAATTTTTAGATGATTGATTAATTTTAATTATTTTGTTTAGTTGTGTATGTAAGGTTTAGGGTTTTTAGTTGATTGATTGATTTTAATTATTTTGATTAGTTGTGTATGCCAATTTTAGGGTTTTTGTATGGATTTATTTTATGGTTGTAATCATACTCATGGTTATACGAAATTAAAATTAATTAGGAACCTATAGATAAATTCCTTATACTCCACCATGACTCCATGGATTGTTGTTTTATTTGAGTGTTGGTGAAAAGGAGTGTATAAAAAAAAAAGTGAGGATTATGAGATTTATTTGAATGCCTTAGGTTTGGCATTATTATGTTTGTTCTCATGAGTGAGATGTTTTGTATATGTATATTGTTGCCTCGTTCTCATGAGTAAACGAGTGCTTTGATTTACACGCGTACGTATATGCTAACCATCTGAGGAGTGTGGGTCAAACTCGGGATGATATCCCCGTGCAAGTTTGGCTTCGGAGCGGTGTTAGGTATACGGGAGGCACATGGGATATATGTGTAGTCCAGAAGTGGAGGCCGAAGTGGTGGAGTTAAGATACAAAGAATTTAATTATGAGTTTATTAGTATACTATGAATTGTATTGATTTGTACATCTTGAAAAATAGTAAACGACCTCGATAAATTATGAAATTTGAGCAGAGGCATGTATACATGATTCTAGATAACTTTTGTGTTTTAAATTTTTATTAAAAAGATCGATTAGAACTTATAGTCGGATGATCTTGGTTATTGTAGTTTTGATTCATTTTAGCAATGCAAATTTTAGAGGCTGTTTTAACCCACGAAACGAGCTCATTTTTATTGGTTTCGTGTAAACTGAAGTAAAACATTATTCTGAACACTTTTGGTGTTTTGAACTTTTTCGAAAAAATTCATCTTGCAGCAATTTCTTTTCGTTTTCAGTTCCAGATTTTTCGATCGAAATTCGGTTAGGATATTCTATTAAGTTTTTCTCTCAACCTGTTCAGTTTCTACTAAACTCGTTCACTTTGTCTTTTAGGAAATTTGATTCTGTACAACTTTTGTTCTTTGAGTTTAGGTCAATTCGAATTATTTAAGCATGAAACGGTGCATTTTTATACTTCTTCAGCAAGTTACTTAGGATTAAAATATACTAACTTTATTTTTTTTCAGGATGGTGAGTCTTACTAACTTTTTATGCAGGGCTAGCCCACCATATTTTTATTTCTATTTTGTTTATTTTATACTCAATTTATATTTCGTTGTGTACGGGTAAGAAACTAAATGCCACCGTATCTCAGGAAACTACCCATTCGTCTCGGTGCAGATGGAACTACTTGTTTTGTCCCGTAACAAGAATTAAATGTATTTTTGTTTGTGTCTGGTGGACACGTGGGTGTTAAATCTTGTACTCATACTAGTATGCCTGTATATTGACCCGTTTTGTCTCTTGGTAACTCGGGTGCGCTCTGTTTAAGCGCAGCCGAGCTTCCTTTGCAAGATTAGTTGGGGCTACAGTGGTGACGTGGATTAACTATAGGTGTTGGACATGTCTCTTGGATTTCTTTTATTTTCTTGAGTTTAGGGTTGATATTAGTTTATGGATTTATTATTTTTTTTTTATGACTTTAGTATTGGGATAATTTGGCATGGTTTATAACCGTACATTATTTAAGTTATTTTGACTATGTATTGTTACTTTAATGTTTGTGGTATTGGTTAGTTATGAGATTATAGTGGATGGTTTGGTTGGCATTTAGTTTTTTTTGTTTCACCCCTAGGATTTGGATGATGGAATATTGATTGGGGTTTAGTCCTAATTTAATATTTAATTGTCTAAATTTTAGGACGTGACATGTCAAAATAATCTAGACTTCCTTTTGTTTGTAACCTTTTACCACAAGTCTTGCTTTACACTTGTCAATTGAACCATCTGCTTTCATTTTTCTCTTAAATATCCATTTATATCCAAGAGGTTTAGAACCGGGTGAAAGATCCACCAATTCCCAAGTATGATTTTGCATAATGGATTCAATTTCATTATTAACAGCCTCTTTCCACAAAGGTGCTTTAGGACCTGTCATTGCTTTCTTAAAGCTTTGAGGTTCATTTTCTAACAAGTATGTCAGAAAATCTGGATCAAAGGATTTTGATGTTCTTGCTCTCTTACTTCGTCTTGGTTCATTATCAGTTAAATTCTGCTAGTTGAGACCATTACTAGTCTCTTGTGTTTGATTGTCATTAATCTCTTGACTTTGTGTACAATCATAAGTTCTTTTCTGTGAACTTAATTCCTATCATTTCTTGTAAGGAAAAATATGTTAAAAAAACACACCATTCCTTAACTCTATAATAGTGTTCACATTTATATCAAGTAATTCTAATTTATAAGTCAGAAACCGATAAGCACTACTATTCTGAGCATAACCAATAAACACACAATCCACTGTTTTTGGTCATATTTTAGTCTTTTTCGGAACATGAACTTCTACCTTTGCCAAACACCCCCACACTTTTAAGTATTTATAGGAAGGTGGTCGACCTTTCCACAATTCATGGGAGTGCTGCTAGTTTTCTTGTGGGGTATTCTGTTAAGAACATAATTAGCAGACAATATTGCCTCCCCCCACAAATTTTGCCGTAAGCCTGAACTTAGTAACACGGCATTCATCATTTCTTTAAGGGTTCTATTTTTTCTTTCAGCAATTCCATTTTGCTGTAGAGAATAGGGTGTTGTAGTTTGGTGTGTTGTGCACAAAATTCATTTAATGGTGTATCATATTCACACCCCTATCACTTCTAACCATTTTAATGGTTTTACCAAGTTGATTTTCAACTTTAGTTTTGTAGGGTCTAAACATTTCTAAGGCTTTATCTTTATTTCTAAGTAAGTATACATAACAATATCTTGTGCAATCATCGATAAATGTTATGAAATACTTATTGCCTCCTCTAGTTTGAACAAATTTAAGATCACACACATCAGTATGAATTAATTTTAGACGTTTGGTTTTTCTTTCAACCAATTTAAATGGAATCTTAGTTAGTTTCGCTTCTACACAAATCTCACATTTGTGATTAGGATCAATTTCAAACTTTGATATATAATCCAAACAAATTAATCTACGCAAAGCATCAAAATTTACATGCCATAAATTTGACTCAAGAATATAAGCAAAAGATGTGTTATTCTTATTAATAGCAAGTTTTGGTACAATTGTCATTACATTCAACTTAAAGAGACTATCACTCATGTATCCCTTACCAACATACATACCACTCTTTATTAATACAAATTTATCATACTCAAATACAAGCCTAAAACCATTTTTACTTAACAAAGAATCAGGAACTAAATTCTTTCGGATGTCTGGTACATGCAGCATGTTGTTGAAGGTCAGTTCCTTTCCCGATGTCATCTTCAAGACTACTTTCCCTTGTCCAGCCACAGCAGAAGTAGATAAATTTCCCATGAATAGTTGCTCACGATTTGCAACCCCTTATAGGTAGTGAACATCTTCTTGTCCGCACAAATGTGTCGAGTTGCCCCAATGTCAACCCACCATTCCTTGGGATTTCCAACCAAATTAGCCTCAGACACCATAGTTGAGAAATTTGTGTCATTTACCTCGTCAAAGATGTAATCAAGTTCTGTCACATTGGCTTGATTGGTAGTCTTCTTGCTTGTACTTCCGCGATCCTTCTTAGGGTGGCGACAATCAGAGGCTCGATGTCCAGTCTTGCCACAGTTATAGCATTTACCTTTGAACTTTTTGTTGCCATTGTTGTCGCCTTGTTTAGGACCATCTCCAGCAAATTCCTCTTTTTGTTATGTGGTTTGGGCACATGTTCAACCATATTAGCCTTAGACTCAATAGGATTTTTACCATTCCTCTTTTCAGCCTTACGGTTATCTTCCTCAATTATTAGTCTTACAATCAATTCATCCATGGTCATCTCCTCACATTTATGTTTTAAATAATTTTTGAAATCTTTCCAAGCCAGTAGTAATTTTTCCACTAACACAATGACTTAGAAAGACTCGCTCAGAGACATACCCTCAGCATAAATATCATGCAAAATTAATTGAAAAGTTTGAACTTGAAAAATTACCGTTTGGGAGTCTACCACAACGAAGTCCAGAATTTAACGACAACAAATTTCTTTGTGCCGACATCCTCTGTCTTGGATTTTTTCTCCAAAGAATCCCACAATTCTTTTGTTGTTTTCAGAGGGCTGTAAACATTATACAGCATGTTGTCAATGCCATTGAGGATGTAGTTTCTGCATAGAAAATCAGAATGTTTCCAAGTGTCTACAGCGGCAACAACTTGCCAATCACTTTCATCCTCTCTAAGTACTGGAGCCTCTTCACAAAGAGACCGGACAAGATCAAGAGTTGTCAAATAAAACAGCATTTTCTGCTGCCATCTTTTAAACTCTGTACTGTTAAATTTTTTCAGTTTTTCTCCATGATTTATTGGAACTTGAACATGGTTCTGGATAGAGACTGGAGTCGGTGTAACAATTAGAGTTTCACTTTCAATTGCAGTAGCCATAATATCTGATTGCAAAAAATCAGAAAAGACCAAAACCAAATTAATTTTCTAGTTACTCAAACCAGAAAAATAAAATGCTCTTCAATAATTTTCTGTAACACTGCTACACAAAATAATATTCTGAAATTGTTAATGGTAAACAGTATACTACTACTATTTGCCAAAAAAACAAATAGTATAGTACTACTATTTATCAAACAATATATGATTACTATTTGTATTTTCCAACAAGAATATCAATTTTGAAAAAAGACAAAAAATTTATACAATGAAGACATAGAAAATAGGTCTATCTTATGATTGTTGGACAATCTTCACTGTATTATAAATAAATTCTGTTTGTGTACTCAACAACAAACAGAACACAGAAGAAATAAAGGAAAGGAGAAAGATTGTTTGATTACAAAAATCAAACCAAGATATAAAATAAATAAATAAAAATAGATTTTTATTTTGTTACAGAATCAAAATCAAAATCTGAAACATAAAAATAATAAAACAGAAAAGTAAATTAATTACTTACCTTATGAATTTGTCGAACAAATTTTTGATCAAGTCCAGTGTTTAAAACTGTGTCCTTAAGACAGATTCGTCTTCTCCACGGTACTTTCAGATTGCGGACGTCTATCTCCCAAGATAAAATGATCAACAATGAATAATTGTAATACTACAAATTATTCGCACAACGAACACACTTTATATATACACTCTTTCTCACAGAAAATTAATGTAGCAAAATGCAGAGATTAATGGCAGTAGAGAAGAACAAAAATTGAATGCTAAATCCAAATGAGGGACTGCCTATTAATAAATAGAAAGGTGGATGTTCGATTTGAATTAAATAGGTACCAAACCTGTTTGAACAGGTAGAAGACTTGTTCGGTTTGAATCCAACAGACATGGCATTGCTTGGGTTTTGAATTTAAACAGATTTGAATCTATGTGGACAGAATTTAAACAAATATAAATCTGTTTGGTACCTGTACCGAAATTCTGAAGAGATGCAAACAAATTCGAATTTTTTCCAACCAAAATTTGAAAGTAAAACTGGACAGATTTTATTTTACCAAAAAATAAAATTAAATTCAAATGTTTTTGGCCCAAAAAGAATTAGTATTAGGCCGAACAAGCCCAACGTAACCTCACATCACACACCCAAGCCCAGGCCTAACCCAGCCCGCCTGACCGACCGGCCGGCGACGACGGCGCGCGTGTGTTTATTTTTGGGTCCAATAGGTCTAGCCCACTTTGCCCATAACCTCTCTCTTCTACAAACTTCTTCTACAAACTTGGGGTGCCCTTTGGGGCCCCCCACAAGTTGCAAACTCAAGCCTTATAAACCCATAAAAATTTTCCCACCAAACCAATGTGGGACAAGATTCAAACCTTAAGGAATTTCCACCAAAAACTCCATTTCCATGGAGCTCACTTTGGCTTCAATTTTCCATTCACCCGATAATGGTTTTGAGCAACCAAATATACTATGTGAATCACAATGCGGCATAGAACGCGTTACCATATAGACCCACCAACTTTGGTGCATGGGTCCCACCTAAAAAATAGACCAAAGTTAAGGAAAAATCTGTTTTTTTCCAAAACCATTTCTAACATAACTTTGTTCCTACACCTCCTCCATCTTCATCGAATGTATTTGATATTCTCAAAACTTGTGTAGCTAATGATGAGGTTCCTTTTTGTGCAGATCTTAAGAGCATACTTAATGCGAATTGTTCCTCTTTGAAAGTGAGTAAGCCCTCAAAAGATATTCCGAATGAAGAGGCTTCAAAGGAAGAGAAGGAAATTGTCAGGGATATGGGTAATATAAATGTGTTAGCCCTTAGACAATCTTCATATTCCCAAGGAGCTTTTCAGTCCCTTTCAGATGGAACATTCGTTGTTTCATGGACAAACCCATCTTCAAAATAGAAAACAAGAAAAAGCTCATTGAAAGAATTGCTAATCTTAAACTTGCTCAAAAGGTGAGCCTCTCTATCAAGTTTAAGAAATCAAGTCGTAAGACTTCTATGAAATCGTAGGCATGTCTGTCGATTGTTTCTTGGCCTAGCTTTTGGATTCTCTGTCACGACCAAAACCCACCCCTATGGGTTTGTCCATGAAACCGGCCAGTAATCCGAGATTACCGAAGGCCTGCTTAACAGTAAAACAGTAATACAGAGTACAAGGGCTAGCGGAAGCCAAAACAGTAATTAAAAGATGTCCAATGAGCTGTGACAGTCTGTATGCAAAAAGACTTTTCATATCATATTCACATTCATAACTAAAAAATATTTACATCATATACGGAAGCATTCAGTACAGTATAATTCTTAAACAGTCGGTACAAAACAGAGACGGATGGGTGAGACTAAACACCCCAAAAGCAGCCTTAGCTTGAACAGATCTGGAACCTCGAAGTGAGGCACAAAGGTTGGCTTGACAAAACAAGAGCTTAGCCTGACGCTCCTAGCAACGATCCGGTGCCTGAACACCTACATATATATATGAGCAGTGAGCTAAAGCCCAGTGAATAACATATGCGTAAAGAGGTTAAGAATGAATGTCCTTTCAGTATTTAAAACGGTCATTTATATCAGTATAACAGTTATTCAGTCATAGCAGTCATATGTGGTACATCCAATAGCAAAGCAGTACAGTAGGTCTTAACAGACCGAACAGTCAGTTGATGGCCATCATATCAGTAAACAATAGTAGTTCCAACCATGGGAACCGACAGAGATCTCTGTAACCGTAGCAGTAACAGTAAATGCTATGGATGCCACGAATACAGTTCACAATTAGGACAAACATTCATTCAGTAGACAGTGTTATTCATAAAGCAGTTCAGTCATTTGTTCAGAAAATAATCTCAATTGAACATATCTTTACGACAGTGTTACTCACAGAGTTCTGGGCTAAGCAGCTAATGAGCGTCCTCGGATGCCAACCTTACACAGTTACAGAACAAACACACACTAAGCTACACAGTTGGGAAGCAATAACTTAACCCCTAATTTGCCTCGGTGTGGTTCTACATCAATATCCTCCTTAAGATGCCTTAAACAAGCCCTAGGAATGCCTAGGATGAAAAGAGGATGCAAAGATGCACTTTTAAGCACTTTTCAAAATTTGCTAAAACAGGGGTCCGCGCTCGAGCGTGGCTTTCTACGCTCGAGCGGACATGCAGACAAAGGATCCTCGCTCGAGCGTCACTTTCCCCGCTCAAGTGGACTGCAAAACATGGCAAAAGTACTGGATGCATGAAATTCACGCTCGACGGGTGCTCGACCCCCGCTTGAGCGTGTGACTCAGGTCCCCGCTCGAGCGTGCATTCCCCCGCTCGAGCGGACTGTAAAACAATGCAAAGTGCTGGTTACCCGTATTCCATGCTCGTGCGCCACTTTCCCCGCTCGAGCGTGAGTCCAAATTCTAGAGATTCCAGATTGAACCTTCAAGCTCAAAATCAACTTTTAATGCATCAAATTCGATCCTTTTGGGCCAATTTTCTGGAAAACACTTGTAAATTCATAGTATAACATGATTCAAAGCTCAATTTGTAAAATCAAGGCCCAAAGGTGAGTCAATTAAACACAATTTCAAACAAAACTTCAAGAACATGAAGTGTATGCAACATGCAAGAATTTAAACAACTTTAAAGCTTTAAATACTTGTTCAAAAGAGTCAATTTCCTCAAGAACATGATGAATTCATGAACTATACTCAAGATATGAACATGCATGTAACAATCCCCTTGGAAACAACCTCAAAATGCTAGAACATGTACATGCATGCATGGATTAAGCTTCAATTCCACATTTTTAGACCAAAACTTGACTTAGATCACTAAACTCCCATGAACCATGCAAGACAATACATAAATACATCAATGAGAGGTTGCATTCTCTACCTTAAACCTTGTATTTCAAGTGTAGAAGCTCAACTATGCAATTAGCCTTCAAATCTCTTAATCTCCAAGCCACAACAAGATGAAATCACTCTATCTCCCTATCCTCCCTCTCTCTAGTCGGTTTTGTCTTTCAAAGATGAACAAAAGATGTATTCAACATGAATGAGGTAGAAAAGGGATGGTCTAGTGTCAAGCCACTAAGTGGCAAAATGGTAGTTAAGTCCAACTCATGCAATTTAACATTATTTAAACCAATTTATCATTAATTAATCTAAATTAATCATACCAAATCAAATTTCAATTAAACATACCATAAATTCACATAAATTCTAATTAATATAAAACACTAATCAGTTTCAGATTCGGCCGCCGACAAGGCCTTCAATTTGCAATTTAAAACATAAAACACGAACAGATCATTCAATAATCAAACAGATAGAAATGCATTTAATGCCACATAGTCATGCAATTAGTTCAGAATTTCAGTTCAGTCAGTTAATTATCATGCTTAATCATAGATTAGCACTAATCAGTGGTGTGGGTTGTCACATTCTCCTTGTATGTTAATCTACTTGTTAGCTATTAGTGTAGAAGCTAGGCATGTGTTTTCCCTCCTCGAAGGGTGTGTTGCCTCTGGGCGTGTAATGAGCCTCACTGTAATATCTATTTTTTGGTACAAAATTTATGACTTAACTACAAAAAAAAAAAAGAAAAAGAAAAGAAAAGAAAGGAATCTAGACATCACATGTCTAATAAGAAAAATCGTGTAAAAAGCTTCAAACACATTGCTCTTCGACCTATCCATAATGACAAGAAATTTTTGTGTACTCGGAGAATACCACATGATACTACCAAGTGGTACCTTTCACTAATCACAAATATATATACTTCCTACTATCTCTCAAATGTAATGGATTATATTGTCAAATCCATTCATAATAAAAAATATATATATTACATGACATCTACCCTCCTAGAACCCAAAAATTCCTCACGATAACAACCAAAGGACACCTATCATAGATACAAATACGACTACAAAAGGCTACATAACTCATGGCATTTTATATCCTCTGCAATTCAAACAATTTTTAATGTATAGGATCAATGACGCTTTTATGTACAATTTGGGCAAGCTCAACCTATGTAATCTTGATCAAGGGCATGAACATTTTTTTTTGGATCAACAAATCAAGCTTAGGCTAAAATTATTGAAACCCAAATGAATTTAAATTCTAACTAGTGTAGTGTAATTTTTCAAACATTGGGAGAGAATCTATATTAAAGGTAAACCTTGAGTGTGTAAGTATAATTTATCCTTTCAATTAAGGGATTGTGTGGGATGATCTAAATAAGTATACTTTTTGACTTTTTATGAAAAGCTTTACAAAAAAGTAGAGAACATATTTAACTCAAATAAGTATACTTATTTAATTTATGTCAAATAGTACCTTATTAGTGGTGACAAAAAAAGTTCCCTACCATACCAAAATTTTTACCAATAAAAAGGATAAAATATGGTCATTCGCTTGGTGTCGATAGCAAGTTGTGATAGAAAGTCATGCTTTTGAGCAATTCTTCTCTAGCATATTCGTCATTTCATAACCATACAAATAAAGGTTTAGCTTTTTTTAAATTGGTTATTTTAATTTGAGAGAGCGTTTGGGTTTGATAGCTAATTTTAGTGATCCAGACTATTCACTTTATAGGACTCATTGAGTATAATATTCATATGAAAAATTAAAATGAGTAGATATCGGTAGCTATATGTTTAAATCATATTTATTTTTAAAAAATGAATGATAAATATAATTTTAAAAATAGCCAAATTTAATTCAAACATATAACTGTCAATATATGATCATCTTGATTTTTATTTTATTTTTTATGAATATTCTTTTTAACGAGTCTTAAAATATGAATAGTTTGGATCACTGAAATTGGTTCGGAAATGAGTCTACCAAGCCCAAATACTCTCTCAAGTTTAAATGTCAACTTGAATGAAACCAAACCAAACCAAACCCTACAAATAATTATTGGGAACAGCTTATTGATCAGGACTCATGTACCTTTGTGGGAGGTAAGAAGATCTACTCCCGCCTTAACCTCTAATGTATCAAAAAATAAAAAATAACGCTACAAGTATAAAAATTTTGACTTGGATTTCTCTCAAATTCAAATTAAAAGTTGGATGTGTTGTTCGGGCCCATAGGGTCCCCTACGACTACAATTTCGATAATCTGAAACGTTCATTTTGTAAAGTCTTTCGTGTATATCATGTATGAAAAAAATTAAGTTTATCAAGTAGATGAAAAATTAGGAATAGACTATTAATTGGTGGTTACAAAACAAAATGAGTTCCTCAGTAAAAAACAAAAAATTTATAAAAAAAAAAAATAGTTTATCGTAGGTTAGAATACAGTGTGCCTTTCAGATGCTCTTGAGTTTCTCGGTCTTTCGTATATATCATTTATAAAAAAAATTAAATTGATCAAGTGGTTAAAAAATTAGGAATAGACTATTAATTAGTGGTTACAAAACAAAATAAGTTCTAATAAAAATATAAATAAATAAATAGACTATAGTAAGTTAGAATACGGTCTGCCTTTGAGGTGTTTGGACTTTGTTGGAGAAGTTGTCCATGATGTCTTTACGATGTTTGCTGCTGAAGAGTATCCAACGCCACATGTTTTAAGCCATTTGAAGGTGCCACGCCACTCTTGTAGTCTTTAGCTTTGAATTATAATTTGAGCCTAACCACTCTAAAATTGATAAAAGTTAAACTCAAAGTGGTTAAAAATGCTAAAATTGGCCACTTTAGGCCAAGTTAAATGAAGTGCCAAGTTATTAAGGACTTTGGGCTTATTTCTAGAGTGGACCTTAACTATTAAGGGCTATAGCTTATTAATATGTTGACTCCAAGTGTAAAAAGTGCCAAAATAAGTTTATTTTGGGCTTAATTTATCGAGATGCCAAGTCATATGGAAACTTACGCCTTTTTAGGAATTTAAACCAACTAAATAGGACTTTAAGAAGTCTAGAAAGCTAATTAGACTATGAGTCCATGAATTAAAGGTCGATATCAAGTCAATTTTTATATGTAGCGTAAAATTGGCCAATTAGCTTTCTATTTTCGTTACTAGACATATAAAACAAACGTTTTCTATTGGATTTAAACACATATTTGTTAAAAATGAAACAAATAACGAAAACAAAACCAATCCATCCTAAATTTGAATTTTCTATTGGATTTATGAAATTTAAGTTTCTAATTGACATCCATGACAAAAACAAAAAGAAAAATTTATGGAGTAGCCATTGGTAAAACTATTTATGGAAAGCTTGTGGGTGTTTTGTGAGCAATATGCAAACCCTAGCATTATTTAAAAGGAAGAACATTTACAGAGAACCATCAGTGTTGATTTTGAATATTATGAGTGTGAGGTCAAATTTGTGTATTTTGAGTGTGAGGATTGATTTAGTGATTTGTGTTCATAGAATCAATGGGAATGGCTTTGGGAGGTTTAATTTTAATCAGTTGTATGCTTTATTGCAGAGTTTTATTGGCTTTTCTCTATATTTTAAAATTTTATTTGTTATTTTTATAATTTCAGATTACCTTGATGAAGTAATGTTGATTCGGAGAAACACCTCTGTTCTACTTCGTCGAGTTCCTAGAAGGCCTTGCATGTCCATAGTCATTGCACCAGTTACTAAACATAAAGAGTACTATCTCTATCCTGGAAAAAAAAAATCTTTCAACCACTTAATTGTATTTCATTCTCTTTTTTTCTTAAAATATATAAGTTATAATATATATATATATGTTCATAATCTAAAAGCTTTTTGTATGTTTTATGACAAGTTTTGAATGTTGGTTTAAGTGTGTTATATGTATATTGTTATGTAGGGAAAAGGTGGAAAACATGTAAGCTTTTTTAATTTGTTTTCTCATTTTTCTCTTGAAAAATTGTGGATTTGGCATATGTTTTTTTAGCATGGTTCTAGTCCTTTAGCATAATTACTTAATCTATTGTTTCGCTTTGCAGTTTGAAGATTTTGAATGGAATGATTTTGGAAATGATATTTATGCAATCATTCCAATTCAAAATGCTACTTCTCTTTCAAAAGCCAATGAAAAGATTACAGGTTTAGCCAGTACTCCAGTCCCAGATTGGCAATGGTGATTTATTTTGTACAAATATTAAGATGAGTCGTTACTAAGAAAGCAATTAAAAAAATAATTGTCATGCATGCTTAATGACATATTAAAGAACTTTGACGAAGCTATTGTACAATTTTACGAAGACCCCTGTTTTTGGGTTGACAGTATAGATAAGATTTAGTATTGCAATTCTCTAATCTTCACATATAGATTCAATAAAACACACTCAGTATGAGTCTTCTTTTCGTTTTCTTTTCTTTTTCTATGTAAAACATATAACTTTTGTCGCTGTCTCTATAACTTTTGGTGAATCTGATTGCAATTTATATTTTGATGCAAGCATGTAGACTAATGAAGACTACAGCTTCTATGCTAAAACATGATTTTTGGATATGTTATTTTGTACAACACTCCTCTGCTACACAGCTTCAAGCTTAATTACTACATGGGAAGTCAGCATTAGAGAAGGAACTAGCAGTAGTCAATCTAGCCCTAGAACAGAATGCAAAGAAATTAGACTCTTCTCACCAGGGGCTATCAGACCGCAGGAAGGAGATGAACACTGCCATTCAGTTGTTCCTAGCCCTTAGAAGTAGAGAACTCATTGTAAAGGAACAGTTGAGACATTGTAATGAATTATGGGCCAAATTATGGGAGAATGTACTTGACTCATTGTGAAATGAAATATTTTTATTTTACACCAATGTGTTCTTATCTCTTTGTTTGTGCTTTGTATGATGATCCTATACTCCTTGTGTTTTCCACAAAGTGGGGTAATAATGTTTCAAATACTTATTAATTTTTCGAGAATGCACATACCCATTTAGGTTCTTCAAATGGTTTGCTCCCCCAGGCAAGACTCTATGGACTTGGTATGGCCCCTCCCCATTAGGTGACCACTTGCCAAACTTGTGGCTTTTAATGCCTACTGGAAGTATTGTTTTCCAAACCAAGTCCCTTCATCAAAACTAGGGTGTTGGACCCTTTTATTGTAGCTCTTGGCTACTTTTCTCTTTTGTAGAAGGATGTTGTTTAGTGCCAACATTCTGGCCTCGTCTACATTTTCCAATTCCAGACACATGCTTTGATGATACTGATCAGTACTTAGGTGATCCTGGCATTTGACCCTTAAGGACTTTATATTGATCCCAACAGGTAATACTGCATCATGTCCATATACCAAGGCAAAAGGGGTAATTCCTATGCTTGATCTTTGGGAAGTCCTATATGCCCATAAGGCATCTAATAGTAAATTATGCCAATCTCTTGAATTGCCCTCAACAACTCTCTGTAGTTGGAAAGGACCTGCTTTAAACTATCCGACCATTAAACCGGAATGTTTAGCCATTGTTAAATGTGTTTTAAAATTCCAGGATGATCTTCTCAATCAGTATTTCCTTATTCGAGTTGATTGCTTTGCAACTAAACAGATTTTTTAAAAAGTTGTTTTAAACCTAGCATCTAAACATATATTTGCTACATGGCAAAGTATTTTATCAGTATTTCACTTTGAAATTGAATATAATAAAGGCGAACTGAATTCTTTACCAAACTTTCTAACTCGTGAATACTTGCAGGGCCCAGGAAACTCATGACTAGTAGAGGCCGTGGTCAGGGATCCAATCCCTACCAAACAGAATTTCCACGACTCCAAGCCTCTAACAGTAAAGGTGAATCTAGTCAAACAGTTAAGGATATTCTCCTTAAACCAAAAGAACAGTATACCCCTAACAGTATTACTAAGGAAACAGTCCTCTATATTAAACCAGCAGATGAACAATGGATGTCTGATCCATGGGAAATTAAGCACCGGTATCTTACCAAGTAACAATTTTCTCCTCATTTTGACCAGTATCGTTATGTCTATGAACAGATCCTTATCGAAACTACAGTTGCTGAGATCAAGCATACTTTGCATGATCCCTCTAAAACAGCTAGCCCTATCCAGTATAGCAAAATAACTATCAGAAACATTATACCCATTACCACATGGGGCATCCATCCGCATACAACTCGCCAACTTGACATCCGTAACAGAGAAACATGATATAATTATTGGGACTATATCGATGCTTTTACTCAAACTTTTTACTACCAGAATCCCATTAACAATCATTCATGGTTTATCCATATCTACCTTGATGTCCTTAAAAATGAAGTCCCTTCTTGGTTCCTCGTTTGGTGGGATAAATTTAGGTTACAGTTAGAAGTTTTACCAGCACCAATCAGGGAAGCATATAATGAATGGCGTGTGGCATATTCCCATTTACCAGTAAACAATGATATTTCTATCACAAAATCCTTAGTCCACTTCACAATCCGTTTTGGTATTCCATGGATTTGGAAATGGGACTTTCAGTGTGATTATCAAAATAAGATCCCACGTCTCAAAAGGGTTTTCTTTGTGAGATGGTGGGATAAGGGTATGAACCCTACTTTACCAGAAACTGTCCAAAAAATCAAGGCACATTCTCAAGCCTATTGGGATGCTATTCCAAAAACTATTCCCAGCCAACCAGTTACTCAAAATCCGTTTTTACAAATTCAAACAGAATTAATTATTAAAAGTATAGATTTTATGAAGGAACAATTTCTCCAAACTATTTCCAGTAATGATACCTCCATGAAATCTGTTACCAGTAGCCAAGATCATGAAGATCCTGACTAGAATGAAAATGAGTTTGTAGTATTAGTTGGAGAATCACAGGCACCAAAAGATGATGAACCTAATTTTGGAGATTTTTGGGATTCACTCACCAGCATGATTGCTGACAAAATTAACAAAGAAAAAGATAAAAAAGGAAAAGGCAAAGCATAATAAACTTTGTCTCCCATCAGCAAAATCGTCAGTATAAAACGACAAAAACCAATATATCAACTTTTCAAAAAGTAGATGTTTGGTCTACCAACCATTACTGAGACTAACATCTATCTCATTGCCGACACTTTAAAGATAAGGATGCTGACTCAACAATAATATCTACTCAGCTTGAGGATAAGGAAGATTGATTCCAGCCATCTAGGACACGCCACCTATCCTCAACCTTATCTTATCTTTTCTTTTTTGTATTATAAAAGAGAAGGACCTCACCCTTGTTGAGGTAGAGGTTTTAGAAGTTTGTTTTCTTTTCGAAAGAGTGTTTTTAGTCTCCATTAAAATATCTGTACGCTTTCCCTCTCTCATCTTGTAAACATTTCTCCAATATCTAAATTAAGTATTGAAGAATTAAGCTGCTTTGAAGATTGTGATTGTAAGTATTCCTTTCTTTAATGTATGCCCTCTGTAGATATACTTGTTGATTTATTAAAATTTTTAGAATTTTATACTACAAGTCGTATTAATTATTTAAGTTTTCTTCAAAATCTGTATCTTCAGCAGTGGGCTACAGAACAGGTAGAGCTCTATGAATAACAAATACACAGAATCTAACAGTAAATACAGGAACATATCTATTTGTGGGCGGCCGCCGTTAGGCATCCACCCCAATAGTAAATCATGAGACCATATATGTCATAATTTGCTGATTATATACTTGTATTATGTGTATTTATATTCCTGGGTTTGTGCCAAATCAAGGTAGAATGGATTAGGAAGATGAACGCAAGGAAGTTACTTAACTTTAGCCTTAATTTTATGTACTGCTTGGGTATGTTTTATAGACTAAGGAGGCGAATTTTTCTGTAATCTGGTATAAAGAATAGCAGCATCGCAGGATAACTGATGATAGTAGTCTTGAATATAATTTAAACTACCAAGAAATTACTGTAATTGAGTTTTATCTTTGATTTCATCAGGAAATTTAGATGCAAACTTGATACTGCGGTTAATGGGTATAATACTTCCATTTTGAATGTTATGACCCAAAAATCGTACTATTGTCTGGAAAAGTTTCATTTTTGGTGTAGAAATAACTAAACCATTTCTGATAATAACATGCTTCAATATATTATGATGTTTAATATGCTGATTAATAGAAGATGAAAAAATAAGAACATCATCGATATAATAGACAGCAAATTCTGTATAAGGAGTAAAAATGTCATTCATGATATGTTGAAATTCTGAAGGAGCATTTTTTAGACCAAATGGCATAACATTCCATTCAAAATGCCCAGAAGGTACTGTAAAAGCAGTTTTATAGCAGTCCTATTCAGCAATTTGTACTTGCCAATATCTTGATTTAAGATCAAATTTAGAGAATATAACAACATCCTATAAACGATCTAAAAGATCTTTTTTATTCTTAAGTGGATATCTAATCCATTTTAAAACATCATTAAGAGGTTTGTAATTAATTACCAATCTTGGCACACCTTTTTCTATTTCTGCATTTTTATTAACGTAAAATGCTGTACAACTCCAAGGGGAGTGGCTGATTTTGATTAATTTTTTCTGGAGGAGAGAATCAATTTCTGTTTTGCAAAGTTCAAGGTAGTCTTTTTTCATTTGACTAGGTCGAGCTTTGGTGGGGATGGATTTTTCATCAAAATCAGGTTCATAGGGGGAGGAGAGACAATATGACGCTTTCTTTCCCAAAAAAGCATTCAGAAGATCACTACAAATATCTGTTTGAAATTCTTTTTCAATAAGCTTGATTTTATTCTGTAAAGAAGGTTGTTGTAACCATTGTTCAATTGTAAGAGAATGAATTTTGGTTTGAAGAAAATTAATTTGTTTTTCTTTAAAAGTAATTAGATCACGAATTTGATCAAGCTCTTTTGTATAGGGTTTTGTTATGAATTCAAAAATAAGTAGTTGATTACTGATAGTTATGTGAATGCCTATAGGATCAATCTTAGTAATAGGCATCAAGAGACATAAAAATGGTGTTCCCAAAATAATAGTTGGAGACATATTTCTGATAAGGACAAAGGATGTAGATAAACATATGCCCTGGTTATAGATAAGAGCTTCAGGTATTTTATACTTGATATGCATAGAATTACCACTAGCACTGGTAAGTGATTGAGTAGTTTTCTGAAAATATCTAGTTGGAATAAATTCTTCCTATATACAATTCATGTCAGGGCCACTATCAACAAGGGCAATTGCATCTTTGACAATAAAATCAGGTTGAATGACAATAGTGATACGAATATACCATTTTTGAAATGTAACCTGATTAACAAGCATCAAATACTGATTATCTTTCTATTCAAAAGTTTCGGGAACAATATCTTTACCTTTTTGTTTTACGGTTTTGAGCTATTGTATATCGGCTTGTATAGCTTGGTTGGCAATTTGAAGATGCCTAATTTCAGTTTTTAAGACATTAATTTCCATTTTTAAGTCTTGAATGGTAACAGGTTTTTCAATAACAGGTGTAAACTGTATTCTATTTAAAATTCCTTCATGTTATAAGATTGGATAGGAATTAAAGAAGGTTCAATAACAGCCTTCTATTGTTGATAACAAATGTCTAAAATTTGAATTTGATTTCTAGATCTTTAATTTGCTCAGCAAGTTCTAACATTGATTTTTGATCATCAGTTAGAACATGAATACTAGGACCCCCAAGGCCCAAGCCATTCAGTTCAACAAGAGATTTCCAATAATTGATTTCAGAAATTTGATTCAAATTAGTAGAACAAGAACAATTAGGTTCTGGTGTTTCTATCTCATCACTAAAGGTAGAGGGAGAATATAGCTCAGCAATTCCTTCGAACTCAGAACTAGTATCAGATTCTTCTTCTAATAATGTCTGTAATAACTGTTGAGTTATAATAGGATCTAAAGACATTTCATTAATTTTCTATTTTAATTTCGATCTACATCGATTAGCATAATGACCGATGGTGCCGCATTTATAACATTTGACATCTTTCTTATATGTTGGTCTTTTAGTTGTAGGTTTCCTGTTTGGAGGGGAAAAAAATTTCTGGTGAGAGGTGAAAGGAATATGTTTAGATTTTTTATAGTATTTACGATACTGTTTGGAAGGCTTGCTGTGATAAGATTTTCTGGTTTTAGAGGGATACTGGATTTTGGTGTCATAGACAAATTAATCACAAAATTCACCAAGTTCTTTTTTCCCTGTAAGATTCTGCTTTTTCATTTGGTGTTGGAGTTTAAGGTCATTACACAAAGAAAGACCTTTTTCTAAAATTATGGCTATAAGTTGGCCATAGGTGTACTGATCATAAGGAATAGCCATACAATCATGGCGATCCCTAAGTTTTTTCCAAATCTTTTCAGCAAAAAGGGTAGGAAGACCATCAATAAATTTGACTTTCCAATGTTCACTGTTAGCATCAGGGCGCTGCATAACTTTCATAAAAAACACATCTTTATACCAACGAAAATGGGTTAAAGAAAGATAGCGAAGATTCTAGAGGAGTTGACAATTACGGTCATTGTTAACATTGCTTAGTCCAATAAAATGATATATATTATAGTTTGGACTAAAGTATAAACTAAATCTTCATGGTGAATAGCAATATTAGTGGTTGGATCAGTTTCAGTTTTAATAGCATTTAAAATTTCATTCTGTTGAGTGGAATTGAGAACATTATCCCACCATTCTTTCAGAATACCTGTAAATCCATTGGCAATGAATCTAACTATCTGATGGTTAAAATTATTATTGTATTTGCATATTGTGGCATACATAATGATTTGATGTATTAATGCAAATATCTGGTATTCAGAATAACCATCTAAATTCCATTCATAGATGGTTTTCCCGTGGTAAGAGTTCTGGGCATGAAAGAAATCTTCTTCATAAAGAATATCCTATGGGGTAGGTCTATGGTAATAATACCTACTAGATCCTGTTAAGGTTGTTCGCACTGTTTGCTTAGGGAAAATGGTTCGGTTAACAGATTGCATATCTTAAAAATTATTCTGTATCTCATAAATTAGTGAAGGGGTAATTTCATCCTCCTCCTGATTTAACACTGGAGTTTGAGTAGACAACATATTGATAGTACTGCTGTCAGGTACTGATTTTCCCAAGTTTAAATCAGTCATTTTTCTCAATAAGGTATCCATGAATTCATTATCCTGTTTGTTAGAACGTAACCTAAAGTTGGTTACTTCTACTGGTGGTTTTATGTTTACAGGTTGAAGAGTAGAGGCGGGAGACGGAACCAATTGATGATTTTTAAAAGTATCAATGGTTTCCTCAATTCTGATTAATTGTTTGCTAATTGTTTGAAAACATAAATTAGTATAATTATTTTGTTTTATTAATGGTATAATATCTTTAATTTGTAAAGATTCTTTCTGAGCTATTCTGGAGGGAGTTTCTACATAAGCTGTGATGACTAACGGTTGATGAGAGACATCACTAGGGGCTAACTCTAAAGACTGTGGTGGTGGATGAACAGATACTATGGCTTGACCACTAACTGTTGTCCATGTCCTTTGGATATTTTCCAAGACATTAATCTGCTGTTCTGGAATTATGTCCATTACTGTACTAAACTCATAATACCATTCTGGAAAAGATCTAAGGGTTTGATTTTTCTCTAGATGATAATAACACTGATTTTTTAACTGTTGAAGTTCAAATTGAGTATGGTTATTAAAATACCATAATCTAAATTCCTGATATTTATCTTGCATAAAATCCTGGTTTAATTATTTTCTAATTTCGCTTCCTGGTGTAAAATCCATTTAAATTTCAAAATTCATATCGCTAGCGGTTGGGCTTTCAAGCCTTCTGGTTCCATAAACACCGTGAGGAATTTGGTTTTTGAAAATGTGAATACCCTGGATTAGAGTTTTAGGAAGAGGGTTAGGAGAAGACTAACTCGGAGGCCTAGAAGGCATTCCTTGGTTTAAAGATTCTATAGGTTCTGTGGGTTCAGACATAGAATGTCGAGAGGATTCAGGTAAATCTACACAATAGGGTAGATTAGAATAGTGATGACTCATACTGGACAAACTTCGGCTGAGAGGTCTTTGAAACTTAAGATAAACATTACCTCCTTTTGTCTAGATAACATCACCAATAGTTTGTCGGATAATTGGTCTGACAAGCATAGCATTTTTAATTTTTCATCTATCTAGAAATGTAATATTGTTCCATGAAATCATTTTAGGAACTGCGACCTGGCTACTGAAAAGATTAGTGTCAATAAGGACAGCTTGCCCTAACTCACTGTGTTTTCTGATATACGGATTTAAAGTACTTAAAACCTTAAGATGAATCCTGAAAATAGCAGATAACGGTGGAGACCTTGGTAAATACTGATAGCCATTAGTCAAAATTCATAGTTCAAGAACTTTAGACAAGTTAGGGTCTACAAGTGCTATACTCAAATTCAGATAAATATTAAAATATACTGGTCCATGAGACAAACTGGTTTTAATGGCTCCCATTAAAGAAGCTTTCCAATCAAGGCATCTACCATCCCTAAGAGTACAAGTAAGACTGGTATTTTGTCCTAACAAAGTTAAGGGTTTAAAAGCTATCTGGACAAGTCCTATGTGGACATGTTTATATTTTTTCAGAAAAGGTACTAGATCCTGTATTTGTAGTAATTGAATTACTTCATCTTCATTTTGTAAAGGAACTTTATGTTCAAAAGTTTTAATGACTTTTCTACTGGTGAAATCAAAAGTTCCAATTTTATAGATAGTGCCTGGTTTTACTTTTGGGATTGTCCATTTATCAATAGCAATAGTATTTTTCTTTATAATATATTGCTTTTCCCTTCTAACAATTTTCACCAGCTCTAAATATCTTTGTTTTTTCATAAGCAGGTTGCCTTTGAACTCCTACAAGTGGCTAATGGAGCCACCTGGCAGTATGAGGTTTGATCTTTTGCTAGGTTTATTTTATGGGGAAATTTACAATGTGCACCTTTTCAAATGGTGCATATCGTAAAAAAGTTATGATTTTTTATGATAAATGTTATGATTGTCTATGATATGTGTTATGACATTTTGTAGTAAAGTTATGAATAACGAATTTATGATGTGCATCCTAAAATTAGGGATGATAATGTTATGATATTTTGTGATTTTCGTTATGACACTTTGAGATTTTGTCATGACATTTTTCAATGAAAAAAAGTTATAACTTTTGTAGTTAAAAAGTTATGACATTTTGTGTTTAAGTTATGAAATTTTGTAAAAAAATTATGAAAGACATATCATATGCACCTTTTTTAGGGTGCACATTGTAACATCTCCCTTATTTTATACTTCGATTATCAGGCTTGCACTTGCTTTGGGAAATGGATATAAACTTGATGATGTTTCCATGTCCATGTTTTCCAAATATAAAAATAATATTTTGTGCTATATACTAGAACAACTATTTTTTTCAACATTGTTCAATACCATTATATATTATGACTATTAAACACTCATCAGAGAACTGATCTAGGAGCTGAGCAAAACATTATGCTCTCAAGCATCTCTTCCTCTTAAAATGTTGGTACTAGCACTTCCGAGTTGGGGATTACAAGCCAAAATGTAATGCCTTCAAGCACCTTCTCCATAAACTACAATTCTCAGAGTGGCTTTATTGGTGATGTCCATCTATCTTCTACTCCTGGGTTTTCCCTGAGAAATCTGGTTGAAGAATATGAAGAGTGGCTGTCAAATTTTCTTAATCCGGTCATTTTAAGGCTTGTAGATTCAATGATAAGAGAAGCAGAACATAATGCTACTCTCCCTTCAATTATGGCTGCATTGGAGCAATTCAGTGCTGATCAGCAGAGTGCTCTACGGGTACTTGAAATTTACTTATTCCCTTCCTACGGATGATGTTGTTGCTATTTTGTTCGAACTTTTGTTGATGCATCTTAGAAACCACGATTTTGGTTTCAGTTAATTTGTTTCTCTTATTGATTCTTTTATGAGATTATTACAGTTAAAGCAAAAATTAATAAATTATTTATCAGGAAGTTTACTTAATGAAAATATTTTGTTTTGAAGTGATGTATAGAAAATTATTTGTATTGTAGATAGTAAAAACAATATTAGTAAAAGTCGTTTTTGTCCATATCCTCAGTTTCTAGGGCAATGTTGCAACTCTCTTCCCTCTCTCACGGTCTCGACCCCCTCCATTCTTGTTGATTTATTCATTCCATCATATCACCTATTCAAGGAACTGTATTTACTAAAGATAGATCTTCACAAAAATTAGTAATGGACATAATTCCAGAACAGCAGATTAATGTCTTGGAAAATATCCAAAGGACATGGACAACAGTTAGTGGTCAAGCCATAATATCTATTCATCCACCACCACAGTCTTTAGAGTTAGCCCCTAGTGATGTCTCTCATCAACCGTTAGTCATCACAGCTTATGTGGAAACTCCCTCCAGAATGGCTTAGAAAGAATCTTTACAGATTAAAGATATTATACCATTAATAAAATAGAATAATTATACTAATTTATGTTTTCAAACAATTGGCAAACAATTAATTAGAATTGAGGAAACCATTGATACTTTTAAAAATCGTCAATTGGTTCCGTCTCCAGCCTCTACTCTTCAACCTATAAACATAAAACCACCAGTAGAAGTAACCAACTTTAGGTTACGTTCTAACAAACAGGATAATGAATTCATGGATACCTTATTGAGAAAAATGACTGATTTAAACTTGGGAAAATCAGTACCTAACAGCAGCACTATCAATATGTTGTCTACTCAAACTCCAGTGTTAAATCAGGAGGAAGACGAAATTACCCCCTCACTAATTTATGAGATACAGAATAATTTTTAAGATATGCAATCTGTTAACCGAACCATTTTCCCTAAGCAAACAGGGCGAACAGCCTTAACATGATCTAGTAGGTGTTATTACCATAGACCTACCCCACAGGATATTCTTTATGAAAAAGATTTCTTTCATGCCCAGAACTCTTACCACAAGAAAACCATCTATGAATGGAATTTAGATGGTTATTCTGAATACCAGATATTTGCATTAATACATCAAATCATTATGTATGCCACAATATGCAAACAGAATAATAATTTTGACCATCAAATAGTTAGATTCATTGTCAATGGATTTACAGGTATTCTGAAAGGATGGTGGGATAATGTTCTCAATTCCACTCAATAGAATGAAATTTTAAATGCTATTAAAACTAAAACTGATCCGACCACTAATACTTCTATTCACCATGAAGATGCAGTTTATACTTTAGTCTAAACTATAATATATCATTTTATTGGACTAAGCAACGTTAGCAATGACTGTAATCGTGAACTCCTCCAGAATCTTTGTTGTCCTTCTTTAACTCATTTTCGTTGGTATAAAGATGTGTTTTTGGTGAAAGTTATGCAGTGCCCTGATGCTAACAGTAAACATTGGAAAGTCAAATTTATTGATGGTCTTCCTACCCTTTTTGCTGAAAAGGTTCGGAAAAAACTTAGGGATCGCCATGATCGTATGGTTATTCCTTATGATCAGTACACCTATGGCCAACTTATAGCCATAATTTTAGAAGAAGGTCTTTCTTTGTGTAATGACCTTAAACTCTAATACCAGATGAAAAAGTAGAATCTTACAGGGAAAAAAGAACTTGGTGAATTTTGTGATCAATTTGCCTATGACACCAAAATCCAGTATCCCTCTAAAATCAGAAAATCTTATCACAACAAGCCTTCCAAACAGTATTGTAAATACTATAAAAAATCTAAACATATTCCTTCCACTACTCACCATAAAAAAAAATTTCCTCCAAACAAGAAACCTACCGCTAAAAGACCAACATCTAAGAAAGATATTAAATGTTATAAATGCGGCACCACCGGTCATTATGCTAATCGATGTAGATCGAAATTAAAATAGAAAATTAATGAAATGTCTTTAGATACTATTATAACTCAACAGTTATTACAGACGTTATCAGAAAAAGAATCTGATACTAGTTATGAGTCCGAAGGACTTGCTGAGCTATATTCTCTCTCTACCTCTAGTGATGAGATAAAAACACTAGAAACTAATTGTTCTTGTTCTACTAATTTGAATCAAATTTCTGAAATCAATTATTAGAAATCTCTTGTTGAAGTGAATGGCTTGGACCTTGGGGGTCCTAGTATTCAAGTTCTAACTGATGATCAGAAATCAATGTTAGAACTTGCTAAGCAAATTAAAGATCCAAAAATGAAATTCAAATTTTTAGACATTTGTTATCAACAACAAAAAGCTGCTATTGAACCTCATTTGATTCCTATCCAATCTTATAGCATGAAGGATGTTTTAAATAGAATACAGTCTACACCTGTTATTGAAAAACCTGTTACCATTCAAGGATATTTTCCAATACATTAATCTGATGTTCTGGAATTATGTCCATTACTGTACTAAACTCATAATACCATTCTAGAAAAGATCTAAGGGTTTGATTTTTCTCTAGATGATAATAATACTGATTTTTTAACTGATGAAGTTCATATTGAGTATGGTTATTAAAATACCATAATCTAAATTCCTGATATTTATCTTGCTTAAAATCCTGGTTTAATTGTTTTCTAATTTCGCTTCCTGGTGTAAAATCCATTTAAATTCCAAAATTCATATTGCTAGCGGTTGGGCTTTCAGGCCTTCTGGTTCCATAAACATCGTGAGGAATTTGGTTTTCGGATATGTGAATACCCTGGATTAGAGTTTCAGGAAGAGGGTCAGGAGAAGACTGACTCGGAGGCCTAGAAGGCATTCCTTGGTTTACAGATTCTATAGGTTTTGTGGGTTCAGACATAGAATGTCGAGAGGATTCAGGTAAATTTACACGATAGGGTAGATTAGAATAGTGATGACTCATACTGGACAAACTTCGACTGAGAGGTCTTTGAAACTTAAGATAAACATTACCTCCTTTTGTCTAGATAACATCATCAATAGTTTGTTGGATAATTGGTCTGACAGGCACAGCATTTTTAATTTGCCATCTGTCTAGAAATGTAATATTGTTCCATGGAATCATTTTAGGAACTGCGACCTGGCTACTGAAAAAGATTAGTGTCAATAAGAACAGTCTGTCCTAACTCACTGTGTTTTCTGATATACGGATTTAAAGTACTTAAAACCTTAAGATGAATCCTGAAAATAGCAGATAACGATGGGGACCCTGGTAAATACTGATAGCCATTAGTCAAAATTCGTAGTTCAAGAACTTTTGACAGGTTAGGGTCTATGAGTGCTATACTCAAATTCGAATAACTATTGAAATATACTGGTCCATGAGACAAACTAGTTTCAACGGCTCCCATCAAAGAAGCTTTCCAATCAAGGCATCTGTCATCCCTGAGAGCACAAGTAAGACTAGTATTTTGTTCTAACAGAGTTAAGGGTTTAAAAGCTATCTAGTCAAGTCCTATGTGGACATATTTATATTTTTTCAAAAAAGGTACTAGATCCTGTATTTGTAGTAATTGAATTACTTCATCATCATTCTGTAAAGGAACTTCATGTTCAAGAGTTTTAATGATTTTACTATTGGTGAAATCAAAAGTTCCAATTTTATAGATAGTGTTTGGTTTCACTTTTGGGATTGTCCATTTATCAAGAGCTTCCCTTACATCCTGATAAGCTACTAATTCTGCTGCCTCTGATGTAGAAGCTACTGTATTGGCTACTGTTGTGATGGTTGCTTCTTCTGCCATAGGTTGTCTGTGACCATATATGCATAATTTAGATATCATATATATGTCTTTTGTTCATGTATAAACATGGTTCTGATACCAACTAAGTGCTCAACAAGGGCTAGACGAAGCATGTCTGGCAACGGTTTATAAGGTATAAGTGTCCTGTAAGCAATCCTTGCTGGTGGACTAACCTAAACGCGACTTGGGTGACGTCTCACTTCTCCTAACTCCATTCTACCCTTATTTGGCACAAACCCAGGAATATAAATACACATAATACAAGTATATAATCAGCAAATTATGACATATATGGTCTCATGATTTACTGTTGGAGTGAAGGCCTAACGGCGGCCACCCACACACAGATATGTTTTTGTTTTTGTTGTTGGATTCTGTGTATTTGTTGTTCACAGAGCTCTACATGTTGTGTAGCCCATTGCTGAAGATACGGATCTCGAAGAAAACTTAAATAATTAATACGGCTTGTCATATAAAATTCTAAAATATTTAACAAATCAACAAGTATATCTACAGAGGGCATACATTAAAGAAAGGAATACTTACAATCACAATCTTCAAAGCAGCTTAATTCTTCAATACTTAATTTCTATATTGGAGAAATGTTTACAAGATGAGAGAGGGAAAGCGCACAGATATTTGAATGGAGAATAAAAACACTCTTACTGAAAGAAAACAAACTTCTAAAAACTCTGCCTCAACAAGGGTGAGGTCCTTCTCTTTTATTATACAAAAATAAAGATAAGATAAGTTTGAGGACAGGTGGTGTGTCCTAGATGGCTGGAGTTGGTCTTCCTTATCCTCAAGCTGAGTAAATATTATTGTTGAGTCAGCATCCTTATCTTTAAAGTGTCGGCAATGAGACAGATGTTAGTCTCAGTACAGGTTGGCAGACCAAACATCTGCTTTTTGAAAAGTTGATATATTGGTTTTTGTCATTTTATACCGATGATTTTGTTGGTGAGAGAAAAATTTTATCATGCTTTGCCTTTTCCTTTTTTATCTTTTTATTTGTCAATTTTGTCAGCAATCATGCTGGTGAGTGAATCCCAAAAATCTCCAAAATTTGGGTTTATCATCTTCTGGTGCCTGTGATTCTCCAGCTAATACTGCAAAATCATTTTCATCCTGGTCAGGATCTTCATGATCTTGGCTACTAGTAACAGATTTCATGGAGGTATCATCACTGGAAATAGTTTGGAGAAATTGTTCCTTCATAAAATCCATACTTTTAATAATTAATTCTGTTTCTAACAAAGTAGGATATTTTTGTCTTAATTCTGTTTGAATTTGTAAAAATGGATTTTGAGTAACTGGTTGGCTGGAAATAGTTTTTGGAATAACATCCCAACAAGCTTGAGAATGTGCCTTGATTTTTTGGACAGTTTCTGGTAAAGTAGGGTTCATACCCTTATCCCACCATCTCACAAAGAAAACCCTTTTGAGACGTGGGATCTTATTATGATAATCACACTGAAAGTCCCATTTCCAAATCCATGGAATACCAAAACGGATTGTGAAGTAGACTAAGGATTTGTGATAGAAATATCCTTGCTTACTGGTAAATGAGAATATGCCACATGCCATTCATTATATGTTTCCCTGATTGGTACTGCTAGAACTTCTAACTATAAACCAAATTTATCCTACTAAATGAGGAACCAAGAAGGGAAATTGTTTTTAAGGACATCGGGGCAGATACGGATAAACCATGAATGATTGTTAATGGGATTCTGGTAGTAAAAAGTTTGAGTAACAGCATCAATATAGTCCCAATAACTATATCGTGTTTCTCTGTTACGAATGTCAAGTTGGCGAGTTGTATGCAGATGGATGCCCCATGTGGTATTGGGTATAATGTTTCTGATAGTTATTTTGCTATACTGGATAGGGCTAGTTGTTTTAGAGCATGCAAAGTATGCTTGATCTCAGTAGCTAGAGTTTCGATAAGGATCTATTTATAGACAAAACGATACTGGTCAAAATGAGAAGGAAATTGTTGCTTGGTAAGATACCGGCGCTTAATTTCCCATGGATCAGACATCCATTGTTCATCTACTGGTTCAATAAAGAGGAAGATGTCCGTAGTAATACTATTAGCAGTATATTGTTCTTCTGGTTTAAGGAGAATATCCTTAACCGTTTGACTGGATTCACCTTTACTGTTAGAGGATTGGAGTCATGGAAATTTTGTTTGGTAGGGATTGGATCCCCGACCACGGCTTCTACGGCCCCAGCCTCTACTAGTCATGAGTTTCCTGGGCCTTGCAAGTATTCATGAGTTAGAAAGTCTGGTAAAGAATTCTGTTCGCCTTTAATATATTCAATTTCAAAGTCAAATACTGATAAAATACTTTGCCATGTAGCGAATATCTGTTTAGATACTAGGTTTAAAACATCTTTTTTAAAAATCTAATTAGTTGCAGAGCAATCAACTCGAATAAGGAAATACTGATTGAGAATATCATCATGGAATTTTAAAACACAATTAACAATGGCTAAACATTCATGTTTAATGGTTAGATAGTTTAAAGCAGGTCGTTTTCCAACTACTGGAGTGAAAACGTAAAAGTTCTTTTGTTGAAGTGGTAGGGTTAACTTGTTTCAAAATACCACCATAACCCTGGTTAGAAGCATCGGGTTCAACAATTTTTTTCCATGATGGAATAGGAAGATGAAGGCAAGGAAGTTGCTTAACTTTAGCCTTAATTTTCTGTACTGCTTGGATATGTTTTACAGACCAAGGATGAGGATTTTTTTGTAATCTAGTATAAAGAATAGCAGCATCCCGGGATAACTGATGATAGTAGTCTCGAATATAATTTAAACTACCAAGAAATTGCTGTAATTGAGTTTTATCTTTGATTTCATCATGAAATTTAGATGCAAACTCGATACTGCGGTTAATGGGTATAATACTTCCATTTTGAATGTTATGACCCAAAAATCCTACTGTTGTCTGGAAAAGTTTCATTTTTGGTGCGGAAATAACTAAACCATTTCTGATAATAACATGCTTAAATATATTAAAATGTTTAATATGCTGATCAATAGAAGATGAAAAAATAAGAACATCATCGATATAACAGATAGCAAATTATGTATAAGGAGTAAAAATGTCATTCATGATATGTTGAAATTCTGAAGGAGTACCTTTTAGACCAAATGGCATAACATTCCATTCAAAATGCCCAAAAGGTACTGTAAAAAGCAGTTTTATAGCGGTCCTGTTCAGCAATTTGTACTTGCCAATATCCTGATTTAAGATCAAATTTAGAGAATATAACAGCATCCTGTAAACGATCTAAAAGAGTTTTTTATTCGGAAGTGGATATCTGATCCATTTTAAAGCGTCATTAAGAGGTTTGTAATTAATTATTAATCTTGACACACCTTTTTCTATTTCTGCATTTTCATTAACGTAAAATGATGTACAACTCCAAGGGGAGTGGCTGATTTTGATTAATTTTTTCTGGAGGAGAGAATCAATTTCTGTTTTGCAAAGTTCAAGGTAGTCTTTTTTCATTTGACTAGGTCGAGCTTTGGTGGGGATGGATTTTTCATCAAAATCAGGTTCATAGGAAGGAGAGACAATATGACGCTTTCTTTCCAAAAAAGCATTCAAAAGATCACTACAAATATCTGTTTGAAATTCTTTTTCAATAAGCTTGATTTTATTCTGTAAAGAAGGTTGTTGTAACCGTTGTTTAGTTGTAAGAGAATGAATTGCGGTTTGAAGAAAATTAATTTGTTTTTCTTTAAAAGTAATAAGATCACGAATTTGATCGAGCTCTTTTGTATAGGGTTTTGTTATGAATTCAAAAATAAGTGGTTGATTACTGATAGTTATGTGAATGCCTATAGGATCAATCTTAATAATAGGCATCAAGAGACATAAAAATGGTGTTCCCAAAATAATAGTTGGAGACATATTTCTGATAAGGACAAAGGATGTAGATAAACATATGCCCTGGTTACAGATAAGAGCTTCAGGTATTTTATACTTGATGTGCATAGAATTACCACTAGCACTGGTAAGTGATTGAGTAGTTTTCTGAAAATATCTGGTTGGAATTAATTCTTCCTGTATACAATTCATGTCAGGGCCACTATCAACAAGGGCAATTGCATCTTTGATAATAAAATCAGGTTGAATGACAAGAGTGATATGGATATACCATTTTTGAAATGTAACCTGATTAACAAGCATCAAATACTGATTATCTTTCTGTTCAGAAGTTTCGGGAACAATATCTTTACCTTTTTGTTTTACAGTTTTGAGCTATTGAATATCGGCTTGTATAGCTTGGTTGGCAATTTGAAGATGCCTAATTTCAGTTTTTAAGACATTAATTGATCATGTGGTTAAAAAATTAGGAATAGACTATTAATTAGTGGTTACAAAACAAAATAAGTTCTCAATAAAAATATAAATAAATAAATAGACTATAGTAAGTTAGAATACGGTCTGCCTTTGAGGTGTTTGGACTTTGTTGGAGAAGTTGTCCATGATGTCTTTATGATGTTTGCTGCTGAAGAGTATCCAACGCCACTTGTTTTAAGCCATTTGAAGGTGCCACGCTACTCTTGCAGTCTTTAGCTTTGAATTATAATTTGAGCCTAACCACTCTAAAATTGATCAAAGTTAAACTCAAAGTGGTTAAAAATGCTAAAATTGGCCACTTTAGGCCAAGTTAAATGAAGTGCCAAGTTATTAAGGACTTTGGGCTTATTTCTAGAGTGGACCCCAACTATTAAGGGCTAGAGCTTATTGATTTGTTGACTCCAAGTGTAAAAAGTGCCAAAATAAGTTTATTTTGGGCTTAATTTATCGAGATGCCAAGTCATATGGAAACTTACGCCTTTTTAGGAATTTAAACCAGCTAAATAGGACTTTAAGAAGTCTAGAAAGCTAATTAGACTATGAGTCCATGAATTAAAGGTCGATATCAAGCCAATTTTTATATGTACTGTAAAATTGGCCAATTAGCTTTCTATTTTCGTTACTAAACATATAAAACAAACGTTTTCTATTTGATTTAAACACATATTTGTTAAAAATGAAACAAATAATGAAAACAAAACCAATCCATCCTAAATTTGAATTTTCTATTGGATTTATGAAATTTAAGTTTCTAATTGACATCCGTGACAAAAACAAAAAGAAAAATTTACGGAGTAGCCATTGGTAAAACTATTTATGGAAAGCTTGTGGGTGTTTTGTGGGCAATATGCAAACCCTAGCATTATTTAAAAGGAAGAACATTTACAGAGAACCATCAGTGTTGATTTTGAATATTATAAGTGTGAGGTCAAGTTTGTGTATTTTGAGTGTGTATTTTGAGTGTGAGGATTGATTTAGTGATTTGTGTTCATAGAATCAGTGGGAATGGCTTTGGGAGGTTTAATTTTAATCAGTTGTATGCTTTATTGCAGAGTGTTATTAGCTTTTCTCTATATTTTAAAATTTTATTTATTATTTTTATAATTTCAGATTACCTTGATGAAGTAATGTTGATTCCGAGAAACACCTCTATTCTACTTCGTCGAGTTCCTAGAAGGCCTTGCATGTCCATAGTCATTGCACTAGTTACTAAACATAAAGAGTGCTATCTCTATCCTTAAAAAAAATCTTTCGACCACTTAATTGTATTTCATTCTCTTTTTTTCTTAAAATATATAAGTTATAATATATATATATATATGTTCGTAATCTAAAAGCTTTTTGTATGTTTTATGACAAGTTTTGAATGTTGGTTTAAGTGTGTTATATGTATATTGTTATGCAAGGAAAAGGTGGAAAACATGTAAGCTTTTTTAATTTGTTTTCTCATTTTTCTCTTGAAAAATTGTGGATTTGTCATATGTTTTTTTAGCATGGTTCTAGTCCTTTAGCATAATTACTTAATCTATTGTTTCGCTTTGTAGTTTGAAGATTCTGAGTGGAATGATTTTGGAAATGATATTTATGCGATCATTCCAATTCAGAATGCTACTACTTCTCTTTCAAAAGCCAATGAAAAGATTACAAGTTTAGCTAGTACTCCAGTCCCAAATTGGCAATGGTAATTTATTTTGTACAAATATTAAGATGAGTTGTTACTAAGAAAGCAATTAAAAAAATAATTGTCATTCATGCTTAATGACATATTAAAGAACTTTGACGAAGCTGCTGTACGATTTTACAAAGACCCATGTTTTTTGGTTGACATTATAGATAAGATGTAGTATTGCAATTCTCTAATCTTCACATATATATTCAATAAAACACACTCAGTATGAGTCTTCTTTTCTTTTTCTTTTTCTTTTTTTTTTTCTATGTAAAACATATAACTTTTGTCGCTGTCTCTATAACTTTTGGTGAATCTGATTGCAGTTTACGTTTTGATGCAGGCATGTAGACCAATGAAGACTACAGCTTCTACGCTAAAACATGATTTTTGGATATGTTATTTTGTAGTTAATGTTAAAACGTGATTTGGAAATATGTTATTTTGTGGTTAATGTTAAAACGTGATTTGTGGTGATTGGATATTAAATTGAATGAGAAAGTAAATTAATACTGCATTTGCTATTTGAATGGGAGTTATTGTTTCATATTAATGATATTTTTCAGTTTTATTACAGGTATTTTTTTAGTTCAATCACATAAAATTAACACAATTAAAACATAAAAAGAAATCATAGAGTTTCTAAATACGCCACTAGATTTTTTTTTTTTTTAAAATGATATGACGGCGTTTTAAAAACATCGCTAAATATCATCGTGACGTCATATTACCGTTAAGTACAACATTAACCTAATGACGTTTTTAAAGTGCCACAACTCTATAGAGACGGCCGTGTCTTCAATGTTTGGTATTAAACATCACAAAAAGAATTAGCAACGTTTTTCACACCTATAGCAGCATTTTTTAAACACCGTAAATGCGAAATTTCCAGCAGTGTGGTGACTATATTACTAAAATTATAATGATGAAAAGTGCCATCAATAAAGCCAAAATGTAGTTTTGTATCACTTATTGAGTAATGGTATAAAAATTGATCAATGATACAAAATTTTGTTAATAATTGATGTACCAGGTAATATAAAATTTAAAATTTGAAACATCACTCCTTTTAATAAAATGATAGGTGTTAGAAATTTTAAATTTAAAACATTACTCATCTCAATAATATAATAAGTGTCATACCAATTTTTACTAACTAATGTAACATTCAATAAAAAAAATTAAACAAAATGTAAAACATAACCCACTTTAATAATGTGATATGTGTCAAGAACTTTGAATGTGAAACACGACTCACCTTAGGCCTCGTTTGGGAACCTTACTTTTTAGCCAAAAAGTCAAAAAATTACTAAATTAGCCAAAAAGCTAACAATCCATACCAAAAAGTCAAAGATTCTCTTTTCTCTCTACTTTTTGTACATCTTTTCGTAAAAAGCCAAAAAGTCATCCCAAACATACTAGTTTTTTTTAGCTCATATTTTAGCCAAATAGCCAAAAAGTTACTAAATTAGCCTGTTCCTAAACGAGGCCTTAATAATATAATAAGTGCCACATCAATTTGTTAATTTGTAATAACATTTCCTTTAACTTAAAATAATGTTAGTCACGATCATCTACTTTGTATATTACCGAATCTTTTTAAGAAAATAAATCCTTGTAAGATCATATAACCATAATCAGATATTTAGCTCAACTTACTTTTGTACCGACCTTCTGATTCTAATGATTCCAAAACTTGTACCTCCTCTGATAATTCTATATAGAGTAATGATAATGGTTAAGTGTTTATTCACGTTAACTTACAATTTATCAATGATAATATGACCACCAGAGGTTTTTAAGTATGTCCAAAACATGTCCTAAACTCTTAAGTGCTTAAACCAGCAAAATAGACTTCAACAACCAAATTTGAACTTGGCCAATTGACTTACCAATTGTTTGCTTGACTCATCGCCCGATTGTTCGCACCCATTCTAAGAACAAAGAACGACAACCAAGGAGCTACGAATTTCAGTCTTCTTTCTTCTAATTCATATTTCTCTTATCAAAACTATTACAGTAGTACTTTAATTATATCTATATTTGTACAAAGCTCACAACTCACATATACATGAGGGGATTTAGTACAAACTAAAATCCATAAAATACCATGGATAATTCTTATCATTCCTTGTTTAGGTTCCTTTTTTTTTTTTTTAATCTCACTTCTCTCTTTCTTCTTCTTGCTTGCTTTTCCCCTTTCTTTTTTCCTCTTACCATGCTATGTGTGTATAGGACTATGTAGAATACCACTTCATTTGCTTCGCTCTGGGTGATTTGGACAAATTGGAAGAAGAAGAGAAAGAGAGGGGGCGCCGACCAAAGATAGCTCTGACAATTGTGCATGCACTAGTTTTGTTTTGCCTTTTTTTTTTAATTTTTTTTAATTTTTTGGTTTTGATTTGTTTTGTTTTTTCCCCATAAGTAAAAATATATCATTTAAATCAAAATGACTCCTTTTGATCTCTTGTAAGATAAATATATAAAATTTTACTATAGAGAGGATCCGGAAGCCTTATAAAAATCATCGTAAAACACATTTGCATGATTGTGAGATAATTGAATACATACACACATAAAATGGAAATTATTATTTCACAAAATGATTATAAATTCATGAAAATTTTAATTATTAAACTTTTATCCCTTATTTATAAAGAGAAATTACATAGTGGAATGATAAGAAAATATTCACAAAAAATAATAAATATTTAAAATTATAATTATAAATTTTTTTATTTAAAATTTTTTTTTTTTTTTTTCGGTCTTAGTGCATGTGTGATTCCATTGCACCCTATTTATAGTTTAACTTTTCAGTATAATTCACTTTTGTTATTTCTTCTTCTTTCTTCTAGTATCCTCTGCAACGTTCCTCCGCGGTCTAATAGGATCTAACACTAACGTACGCTCGGGCCTTACAATTTTGCCACAACTCTCGTTCCACAGATCCTCTTCTGTGTCACAGCCGTGGTCAGTTCAAAACATCCAAACCCTAACCCTAGGGTTTCAAAATTCAACTGTCGATTCGCTTCAGCTACATCACCAATGGGCGAATTGAATATGGAAGAGATGTCTTTACCTGCTCTCTTCGAGCAGGCTCGCCAAATTCATCTGTCAGCTTCCGAATCTGGCATCGATCAGGTAATCTATATGTATGTATTGACGCAAGTGTTTTTCATTACGAGCAAATCAGAGGATTTGATTATGGGGGCATTGTAGGAAACTCTGAGAAAGGGATGTGAAGCTTTGCAACAGTGCGAGGAAATGATTGGCAAATTGGGGTTGTTTTCATCGAACGAGACTAAAGATGATATTAGCACAACCAACCTCAAATATCTTTTGGTAATGATTTATTATTATTATTATTATAATTAATTTTTTATAGCATTTTTACAATCAAGAGATTTTTTTATTTTTTTTGTTAGATTAATGGAGTTTTATTTCGGAGTTCTTTTCCTTTTCTTCTGTGTACATGTGTTATTTAATTATTGAGTTAAGTGAGGAAAATGATATAGAATGTACTTATCAGAATCTTAAATTTTGATTTTTGTTTATATATTTTAAGGGAGTATTTCGAAACCACCACCCAAACAGGCTTTAATTTGTTTTTAAATGGCATTCCAGCTTGCTATTAGACAGCCATTGAGAGAATTGGATTCATTCTGTTTATCATAGTGCAAAGAAAGAAATTGATCGACTTGAATGGGTCCATTATGGCATGTATAGACATTTTTTACAGCCAATAATCTAGGAAGCACGGACACTTCTAAAAAGGGGTATTTGTGTCGGACACTTCCCAACATTTGTCTGACACTCATCCAAACATGTCTTATTTTAAAAAATAAAAATAAAAATAAAAATTAGACTCCAACACTTGAAGGACACATGTGTCTATTACTTAAACGCATGTGTCAATTGATTAGACACAAAGAAACTAATTATAAGTTTGAACAAATTGACTTAGAATATGATGATAAAAGAAAGTCACTTTATAGATATTAATGTTATATTGCATTTATTTATTGTTGTGAAATGATATATTCATATATATGTATAATATATAATAAATATATAAAATTATATATTTTGTGTGCTCCCTATGTGTTGTGTCTTGCATTTTTTTTAAAATTGTAGTGTTGGCATGTCTGTGTCCATGTTGTGTCACGTGCCCATGCCCCTACTTCTTAACCAATGGTAAAACTTCAAGCTATTATGTTAGTTGTTCTAGATGTCAAGTTTTACAATTTGGGGATTTAGACCACACTCTGAGATGAAAAATCCAAAGTTTGTGCCTTCGGACCAGCTTGTAGGATTTTCCTTGTGTAACTGAAAAAATGGGGAAAAAACATTACTTCTTGTGGCTTATCTTTAGGGAGACGTCAGGGAGGCTATGAAAGCTGATAATTTTTTCAATAAGATGGAAGCTTCACCTCAATTATACCAAATCATTGTATTTGTCTTATTTGAGTGAAGTTTTTCTTTTGGGTCTCAAACAATGGTAAATTTAAGAGTTATAATTTCAATGAATGTTCTTTTGTTCCACTTTGTCAACAGCCAAAATGAGCCTATTGGCTTTATATTGGGCACTAAAGGCTTGCTATTTGATGTTTGAGCGACTTCAAAATGCTCCCTTAGTTATTCAAAATGTTAAAATTAGGAAACCTGACTGATTTGAAGGGAATGTACCATGTCCGGGGATTACCCGTGCGCGTTAAACAGTTTCGGACCTTCAATTTCTTTGATTTAGTCTCACGAGTGCAATGTGACACATAGATGAGAGTCCAAATTTGACAATTTTATAGAAAATCTATTTTATTGCAAAACCACTTGCCAGAAATGGATTGCGTCATCTGATCTCAGAGTCGTCACCTAATGTTTTGGAAAAACTAGGAAACTCGTGCCTCGTGCCAAGGCTACTGTTCGTCGTAACTAAGGATGCTTGGCTCGGAACCTTAGGTATGAGAGGGGAAGGTCATTAATTGAGCACCCTAGCTCACCCGATCAAAAGATCGGTCTCTATTAAATTATGATATGAGTTTTATTTCCTTTATATGTTCATATTCCGATTATTTAATAAATCCTAAAATTTACTATGTGAAGTATACAAGTATAGACTACTATTTATTTTGAAACAATTTGATTTCATGTGTTTTGAAAAAGTTTACAACTCAATGAAATTGAGTTTACAAATATGAAAATCAATATTATTCCAAATTAAGCGACACAGCCTCCTTCCACCGGCATTCATACAGTTATATCAAGTAAACAAATAGTCTCATGATAGGATACTAAACATAGTAAGATAAACATTTACAAGCAGGATGCTAAATCATAAAAACTTACATATTTACCGATGTTCCGCGAACAGTTTCAAAACAAAGTTAGTAAAATATGCATGATTTTATATACAAAATCTTAATGCAATTCATTCATGAAATGCAACTAAAGATTCAACTTCTATTATATGACATGTGAATCATCTCAAGAATATGAGGTAGCGCACATAATCATATAAGAGTTGATTAAAATCTATAGATGCAAATTTAGCCAAATTTTATGGCATGAAACATGGATGTAAAGTATGGATATGATAAGAAAAATATACTGCATATTTAAAGATATGGAAAGCAAATAAAAGAACAGGATAGAAAGAAGCGGGGGTGGGGAATTATTACACCACTTTTAAATATTACAAACCCAAATAAAAAGAGAGGAGAAAATAAATATTACAAAAAAAATATAAAAATCCTCACAACTCTCAATTAAAATAATAAAAACAACATAGAAAACAAAGTCTTCATATGGAGATCACCGGAAACATGTTCGGTTCACCGATGGAGACTGGTCGGTTTTGTCTCAAGGTCGCGGCCACGGTGGGCTAGGGAAAAGGGGCTGGCCAGCCAAAGAGGCGAGATGGACATCCAAGAAAATTAGTCGGCCGGTCAGCTAGGCTAGGCGAAAACTTTGTTTTGTTTAAAAAAACCAAAGATAGAACAAACAAAGGATATGGGAGCAATTCAACTTATCACTTCCAATTAGATTACAACAGATTATAACATGAAATTAAGATGAGAACCAAGATGGAAATTAAGGCAAGAGACTTGAAACAAGACGGAAATCAATACAAGAAACTTAAAACAAGATGGAAAATAGAAGGAAATTAAAGTGTGCGAAATTCACCTTCTAAGGAGAGATGAACTTCTTGATTCACAAACTTCCTTTTTGATCACCCTCAAGTTTAGGAAGTGTGTTCTCAATCCTCAATTCAAAATTAGAATGGAGCTCTGGGAATGTTTGATGGTATATGTGGTGGAAAAGTGGCTAACTCTCTTATTTTTCCTCACTTCCAACAACATTCACTTTTTTCTTTGATCAATCACTACTGAAATTCAGTTATTTCAAAATTTTTGGAGTTGTTTTGGATGTATAAAAGGTGGAATTTCAGTGCGTATAAGCCATGAAAGGTGTATATGGAAGATGGAAGTGTTTTTGGCTCAAAACTTTAACTCTCTTTTTTTTCTCTTGTTCTCACTCTTTTCTCTTCAATTTTGTGGTTCTTTCTTTTCTCTATACAATCTGATGATGTATATAGACAATGAGGAAGGGCTAAGGTCAAAGAGAAGGTGGGAGACAAGAATGTGATAGGAGGGCAAAGTTTTCAAGGTGGTTAGATTGGATCCATCTTTTATGGATGCAAATAAATTTCTTTTTGACAATGGGGGATGATTAGGTATATATTTGGTGATATATGGGTCGGTTAATGGGGTAGAGGAGGGTCCTATACACAAAAAAAATGCAAAAATACACCTTTTCTGCCTGTTGGTTTGAAGTGGTCAAATATTATTTGGGGAGAAATATAACACAAGGTGATACTTTGGCATAGTGGTTAAGGTTTAGGATGTGGAGTCTTAGATTGGGGGTTCAAGCCCTCTTCACTAGCACTTTTGTTTTTTTTGTTTTTTTTTGGATAAAGATGTCAGTGCCACATCATCAGTACGGACAAATCTAGTCATGCCACGTCACCAAGACCGTCACGTCAGTGTCACAGTCAGCATTGACGGAATATTCTGCATATAGACGGAATATTCCTTGACTTAACAGAATATTCTCTTAATAAAATATTCGTCTCTCTGATTGAATATTCTCCTAGAAAGGTAATTTGTGACTATTTTTTAGACGGGACCATTTGTTCCTAATCAAAACATTTGGCCAAATCAGGTTTAAGGTTGGAAATAAAGCTCAAATTCTATTTTCTTACTGAGGATTCTATGAGAAACACCTTCTTGTTTTCATCATCAAGTGATCAAAAGAAAGTGCCCAAGTCTTAGGGTTGGTCAAAATGGAGTGTCTATAGTTGCCCCTCTTTGACAGAGCTCAGAGTCATTTTTTGGCGTGAGTGAATGTTAAAGCCCAAAAACGATCCTTTTGACAAGACCATAAGACTTTGGGCAAACAAACAAAATGCAATGCAATTGGTTGAACCCGAGAGTTGCCTACGTATCCCTTTGTAAGGAATCAAACCAGCGTAGTTCAGGGACAAAATGCAATTGATATGCTCGAAATATAAAATGGACTTGCACACTTTGCGAAGTCGATTTCATGATGCCAATGAGATGATGTAATGCAACAAGGCAAACTTTAAATATGCGTTCTACATGATATAGCTAATATTTAACGTGTCCTAAGATGAACCTGCTCGAGGACATGTCGTCATGTTTTTTGAGATAAAAATCGCTCAGGATCGCGTCTCACGCATCCCAAGAAAAAACCACTCAGGGTCATGTTCTTGCACGCTTCAAATGTGTCTCACATGAGTGGAGGGAACTCAAAATCCAAACGCGTCTCATGCGAGTGAAAGAGAGACGAATCCCCAAGTGGTCTTTGGAGAGACGAATATTCTGTTAAGGCAGGGAATATTCTGTTAAGTCAGGGAATATTGCGTCCATATGCAGAATATTTCGTCAATGCTGACTGTGACGCTGACGTGGCAGTCTTGCTAACATGGCATGACTGGATTGGTCCGTACTGATGTTGTGGCGCTGATATGTGTTTACTCAAAAAAATAAACAAGAATGCTGGTGAAGGGGCTTAAACCCCCAATCTAAGACTCTACATCCTAAACTTTAACTATTATGCCAAAGCATCACCTTGTGTTATATGTTTTTCCAAATAATATTTGACCATTTCAAACCAGCAGGCAGAGAAGGTGTATTTTTGCATTTTTTTTTGTGTATGAGAGACATTTCCCTATCCCATTGGCCATTCCATATATCCTCAAATACATACCTAATCATCTCTCATTGTCAAAAAGAAATTTGTTTGCATCTATAAAAGAGGGATCCAATCTAACCACCTTGAAAACTTTGCCCTCCTATCACATTCTTGTCTCCCACCTTCTCTTTGACCTTAGCTCTTTCTCATTGCCTATATACATCTCCCACCTTGTCTCTTCCTCATACCTAACCTTGTCTCTTCCTCATACCTAACCTTGTCTCCCTCCTATCACATTCTTGTCTCCTACCTTCTCTTTGACCTTAGCTCTTCCTCATTACTTATATAAGTTTTTATGCTTTAGCATCACGCTTGTGTATGTTTTTCTTACTATGTTTAATATCCTACCATGAGGCTACTTGCTTATTTGATATAACTGTATGAATGCCGGTAGATGGAGGTTGTGTCGCTTAATTTGGAATAATATTGATTTTCATGTTTGTAAACTTAATTTCATTGAGTTGTACATCTTCACAATTCTTTCAAAACACATGAAATCAGATTGTTCATAGTCTATACTTATATGCATCACATAGTAAATTTTAAGATTTATTAAATAATCGAAATATGAATATATAAAAAAAATAAACTCATACCATGGTTTAATAGAGGCCGATCTTTTGATCCGGTGAGTTGGGTTACGGCGAACAGTGGCCTTGGCACGAGTCATGGGTTTTTTAATTTTTCTAAAATATTAGGTGGTGGCGATTCTGAGATCTGATGACGCATTCCATTTCTGGCAAGTGGTTTTGCAATAAAATGGATTTTCTATAAAGTTGTCAAATTTGGACTCTCATCTATGTCTCATTGCACTCGTGAGACTAGATCAAAGAAATTGAGGGTTAGAACTGTTTAACTTGTGCGGGTAACGCTTAGACATGCTACAGTTCCTGGCCACTCTGCTGGGGATTTTATAAAACCTTGACTCGAACTCCATGATATGTCTTTTATTTTCAATTATATATTGCATTGCATGCATTAGTGCACTTAAAGTCCCTGTGTTGCCTAGATACTGGTGGGAGCACAAGCAAACTTTTTGTGACACTATATCTATCTCTATGTTACTTTTGAGGCCTTGTGCTATAACCTTTTGAGATCTGTCAATAAGATAGCTCTACTATCTAAGGTTCTCAAACTTCGAAGAGAGGCTATATTGACTCTTCTAACTTCCTGGAATCTTCATTGGTTATTACTTAAAGGACTCTTTGGTAATGCCACCTTGGCTTCAACCCTTAGAGTAGAGCCAACCTTGAACATGTAGTAAGCTATAGTACTTTCCAAAATTAGGACAAGATGCTCTCCCATTTCTAAGATGTATGATACCGTTTGTTTGAATAGTAAAACTCCAGATCATTTCAAGGCTAGGACAGGGTAACCCTAGCCCCCATAGGGGTATTTGTTCTCTTTCCTGCTATGTGTTATGTGCAATGTATGGGGATTTTCAAATTTAGATGAGTGGTTCAGTCATTTCAATTTGTGGGATTGAGTTTAGTTTTTTAGCATGATTTAATAGTAGTCAGTTGAGCCGAGATTCTAATGAAATTCTGATTGGGGGTCTCGTTTTGTTTTTGCAAGGTAGTGGTAGCACAATAGCTTCAAAATGGCTTGATATCTCTCAAGTTCTTTGGATTCGCGCTAGTAGACTCTGTATGGTCGCAGATCTAATTGAGAGACAATCAATGTTAGTTTCTTTGCCACCGATTACACGAAGGAGAAGAACAAAAGCCTCATCAACTGTCCATAATACCCCTTCACTTGCTAGATCATCACCACTCAACTCACTAGAATCAGTGATGGCTCAGATTCCAGAAAATTTAGTAAGCATACTTTTGGGTCTTCAACGGAGCATGGATACCATTGCTACTACGGTTGCCGCCCAAGGCACTACTCTTGCCGCTCAAGGCAATACTCTTGCTGAACTGCAACACCCACATGGGGTGCCCACTACTCAAACACCTCTAGTGACTCATCCAGTTCCACTCCCACCTCCACTAGCTGACGAGTTTCCCAAACCCAACTCACCAGAAGATCTGAGGGTTCCCGCGCAATCTTCGAGGGGACCTTTTTTCCTTGCACAACCAACGGGAGGGCTCTTTCCCCTAGAAACGAATGAGATTGATCCGACTGTGATGAAACTGGCCAAGTTGGAATAGATGTTTAAAAGGTCGCAGGGAATCAACTTTATCCTAGACATTGAAGATGGGTATACGGAAACAGCTGTCAAATTGCCAGAACGGTTTAAAATGTCACATATTGACACATTTGATGGAGCTGGAGACCCTATGGTCCACATTCGCCTCTTCTTGAATGTCTTAAAACCCATAGGCTTGACTTGACCTCAAAAACTTTACTTGCTCGGAAGAACTTTATCTGATTTAGCTGCCATTTGGTATGCCAAGTTAGAGGACTCAATGAAACGAAGCTGGGAAGAATTAGCTGAGGCCTTTATTACCTAGTATGCCTATAACACTCAGATTGAAATGACAACTCCGGAGTTAGAGGTAACCCGCTAGGAGTCGAATGAAAGTTTTGTAGCCTTCATCACCAAATGGAGGGCTAAGGCGGCAATGATGAGCACTAGACCACCAAAGAAAGGTCAAATTCGAATGGTGGTAAGGAATTTGCACGGTAAAATGCTACAGAAGATGATAGTTCTCCTACTATTCATTTTTAAAGAACTATATGAAATGGGGGTCCAGATAGAAAATGCCATCAAGTAGGGAATCATTGTCGATGACAAAGAATCTGTACGAAAAACCTTCGAGCATAGTTCCAATGCTACTACCAGTAGTAGCACAGCTGTAAAGCCTTCTGAGGTCAACTTAGTCACTACCGCCACCACCAAAATAGCAGACCCTTTTGCCCATGCCGGTCCACAAACAACAAACTTAGCCCCGAGCCTCAAATAGAACATTCACCACACTCCATATGTCCCTTACCAAAGCCATGAAGATCCTGGTAGAAAGAAGGTATCTCAAACCTCTTGACCCACGACCTCTTCCAAATCCTCTCCCAGCCAAACACGACCCCGCCAAATACTGTGCCTTTCACCAATAGCCTGGATACGATACTGATCGGTGTTTCCATCTTTGTCGTGAGATTCAAGATCTCATTGACAACAAAATCATAGCTCTCCCACAGCCGCCAAAACCTAATGTCACAACCAACCCATTGCCACCCCGTGACAAAACCCCACCACCACCTCGCCTTAACTGTATCCATATACTTTCGCCCACTTTTGACCCCAATATCTACATCACACCCACCCATTTACAAAAACCCAAGGTACATATTCTTGAAGGCACCGAGTTGTGCATGATGGATGCACCTCCAACCCAGCCGAAACCTAAAAGCCCTATCGTGGTAGTGTTAAAGGAAACAACCGAAATACATGTGCTTAAGGTCAGCTAACTATCAGAGAAGGAGTATGATCCTAGCCAATATATTGTTCCTAGTGGTTAATTAGAGCCTGAGGTTGATTTGCCTAACTCATTTTCTATCAATGTTGTCAGAGAGGATGTACTTGAACAGGGGTTGGATGATTTGGCCGACCTGGAGGAGGCTTTGGCCCATCTCCATTTCTTTGAAGAATTGGACCTTGAGAATGTGCAGATGGGATAGTGGGAACCGAAGAATTCTAGTCATGGTTGGTCAAGCGGTGACGAAGTTTTTGATGCGGAAACTGAGAGAAAAAGGGATGAACTGAGACTTGATTCCGGAAAACCTATTGAAAGTGGTAAAGGAAAGAGTTCTAGAGGAAAAGAAGAAGAACCAGAAAGCCATTCAGAGTATATTGTATGTAGGCAATGAGGAGACAATCTGATGATGATTGTCTTCCACCTTGTCTCTACATAATTTGATGATGTATATAAGCCATTCACATTATGTACAAATATGATGACCTTAGCTCTTCCTCATTGCCTATCACATTGTGTATATAAGCTATTCTGGCTATACTGTGGGAATGATTCGAGCAGAGCTAGATAATTGTCTTTCAGTCAACGAAGGCGAATGGTGGGATGATAATGACCTACAGCTCGCCCACACAGATGATGAATGGGTAAGCAATGTGCCGGATGAGACTTGGTATACAGATGAAATTGATCATTTGACCAGGACTGGGTGCTACTTCAAGCCTCCACATCTAGACCAAGGAGAGTCCTTTGGCAAAGATAAAGAGGTAGAGAAAGAGAAAGAGAAAGAGGTAGAAGAAGACATGGTTCTAAAACAACTGAAAAAGATCCAGGCAAACATTTCTATCTGGGGGCTTTTATGGCTTCCCGAGAACACCGACAGACAATGTTATCAGCTTTAAGCAAGGCTAAGCTGCCAATTGATACAACTTCTAAACAGTTAGTGTCACTAATCACCTCGAGAGAAACAGTCCCAGTAATAACTTTTGCCGACAAAGAGCTACCACAAGAAGGGTCAGGACATAATAAGCCTCTATATGTGTCACTGGAGTGCAGAAAGAAATGGGTCCCGATCGTTCTGATTGACACCGGGTCAACCATCAATGTCTGCCCTACGCGCATTGCCTATGCGATAGGGCTAAAGCCGGCAGATTTCACGGCCACTACTCAATTGATCCAGGCCTATGATAATACTAGTAGGGAAGTGATGGGGACAATCAAAGTACAAATAATAGTGGGTCCATCTGAGCACGAGGCTGAATTTCATGTCATGGATGTTTCTACAACATTTAACTTGCTATTAGGAAGCCCTTGGCTTCGTCAGATGAAAGCCGTATCATCCACATTGCATCAATTGGTAAAGTGCCTGTATGATGGAGGAGTTGCCACTGTCTTTAGAAACTCATCCATTCATTCTCCCCTAGAAATCACAACACCACTGCTAGAAGTACAACATAGGGAAGAGGATGTGTTCCTATCGGGTTTTACATTGGCAGAGACCCTGCTAGTTCAAACACTCATGGCAGAAGACGAAGGTGTATACGTCAGTGTCCAATCTATCTATTTCATGAGTAAGTTGGGTCACATTCCAGGGATGGGGTTAGGACAAAGTGGCAGGAAGGGTATTACTACAACCGGTGAAGTGCCTCATAACCCGCATGCATTCGGACTAGGGTATGAACCTACAGCAGTTGACTGGAAAAGGAAAAGCAAAGAAATCAAGGAGAGGATCAAGGCAAAAAGAATTGGGCGACAGTTTGAGTTGGTCCATAAGCCAATTCGTGGAACCTTGAACGGGTGCTTTGTCCGGGAAGGAGAAGATTTCCCTTTCTGCGGGTTTCCGGAACCATGGATTGACCAAGAGGACAAGAAGAGATCTCCCGGGTTTGAAATCTTCTTCAATCATCAGCTTTCTGATAGCGATGAAGAACCGGCAAATCCCAGCATTGACATCGGTCAAGACAGTGATGTTAGTTCCAAAAGCAGTATAGAGGACGTCCTGGGTCTAACACTTGTTGATTTGCTACAAGAGTTTGATACTAGAGCTGAACTAGTGAACTTGGGAGATATGACTCTTTCTGTGATTGGGAAAGGATCACCTGTCGATTGCTGAAGCGTCATCGTGGATGCAGTGAATGGTACCCAAGCAAATTGGCATGTTGAGAAAAGTTCTATTAAGAATTTTGAATTGGTTATTGAGCCTAAGTGTGTTGGGCTTGTTGGTTTGGAGTCAGATTTGAGTTTGTCTGAGATGTTAGACTCATCTTTTGTTTTTCTTTTGAGTCTGTTGCCATAGTTGAGCCCGAGATTATAAATGAAGATGATATGAATTCTGGTTACTTCTCTGTGCCTATAGTTCATAGCATTGACTAGAATTTTCAGAATTTTGATGAAAACGAAGAGGAAGAAATTCCTTGGGCTTCGAAAAACTTAATCAACTAGGAGGAAGAAAGGCGTGCTAAGCCATTGGTTGATGAAATTATTTCCGTTAATGTGGGTATTGAGAAGGATCCTCACTTAGTCTAGATTGGTTCTACTTTATCTTCGGAGGAATGCGAGTAATTAGTTGCTTTATTAAAGGAATTCAAAGATGTTTTTGTGTGGTCCTACGAAGATATGCCTGAAATTGATTCTAAGATTGTACAACATCGGATCCCTCTTAATCTGGATGCCCGACCTGTCAAACGGAAACTTAGTAGAATTCGTCCGGATTGGGCACTAAAAATCAAAGAAGAGGTTACTAAACAAATCAATGCTGGGTTCTTGCTTGTATCCGAGTATCTAACTTGGTTAGCCAACATTGTGCCAGTTCCGAAGAAGACGACATAATCAAGGTGTGTTGATTTCTGGGATTTGAATAAGGCTAGTCCGAAAGATGACTTTCCATTGCCACATTGATGAATTGGTAAACTTCACTACAGGGCATGCCTTACTGGATGGTTTTTGGGGGTATAATTAGATCCTTATGGCTCCAGAGGACAGAGAAAAGATTGCATTTACTACACTATGGGGGACGTATTGTTACAAGGTCATGCCATTTGGTTTAAAAAATGCCGGGGACACTTATCAGCGAGCCGCTGCCACATTGCTGCATGATATGATCTATAAGGAAGTTGAGATGTATGTCGATGACATGATTGTCAAGTCCAAAAACAGAGAAGGCCATTACACCGCATTAAAGAAATTCTTTGAGAGAATTAGGAAATACATGCTGAGGTTGAATCCATAGAAATGCACCTTTAGGGTAACTGCGGGCAAGATGTTAGATTTCTGATCACACAGCGGGGAATTGAAGTTGATCCATTCAAAATTAAGGCCATCTTAGAAATGCCACCACCAATGACGGAAAAGGATGTGCGGGGTTTTCTGGGAAAAGTACAATTCATAAGGAGGTTTATTTCTAAATTAACCTTGACTCGTGAATCACTATTTGGTCTATTGAAGAAAGGGAAGAAGTTTCAATGGGATGATCGGTGTCAGTTTGCCTTCGAGCAAGTTAAGCAGTATTTGCAGAATCCACCTGTGTTATCGCCACCTGATCCAGGGAAATCGCTGATTTTGTATTTATCAGTGACTGAAGTAACCATGGGATGTATGCTTGCACAAGAGTCAGATGAGAAAATGGAGAAAGCCATCTACTACTTGAGCAAGAAGATGCTTGACTACGATACCCCATACACTTCCTTGGAAAAGGCTTGTTTGGCTTTGGTTTGGGCCATCAGGAAGTTGAGACACTACTTGTTAGCTTACTCGGTAATTCTGGTTTCAAGATTAGACCCCATCAAATATTTTTTTAAAAAACCAGCACTTACTGGTAGGCTAGCTTGCTGGTTATTTTTGCTTTCCGAATTTGACCTCAAGTATGTTGCTCGCAAATTTGTTAAAGGAATGGTCATGATAGAATTTTTGGCTGATCACCCGATTAAAGAAGAAGAAGCTATGGATTATTCGTTCCCAGATGAGGAGGTCATGCAGATAGAAGAAGACACTTGGAAATTGTACTTTGATGAAACGTCCAATCAATTTGGCTACGGGATAGGTGTGTTGCTCATAACACCAGATGATTCTCATATCCCTTTAGCCTTTAAACTCTGATTTAGAGTATCCAACAACCAAGCAGAGTATGAGGCCTGCATTACTGGACTGGAAGTAGCTCTAGAACTAGGGACAATAAGGTTGGATGTGATTGGAGACTCGGAACTTGGTCGTTTCTCAAGCCAACGGAGATTAGAAAGTTAAATAGGAAAAAATGAAAATCTATCATCAGACCTTGGACATGTTGATCCCGAGGTTCGAAAAACTGACTTTTATACACCTGGTAAGAGAGAACAACTGATTTGCTAATGCATTGGCAACCTTGGCATCAATGATAGATATACCGGTTGTGGTCAAGATGCGCCCAATCTTGATAAAACAAAGATATACGCCCGCATATGAAATGGTAGTTGCAACAGAAGAGGTTCAAGATGAGAACCCCCGGTACTTCGATATTTGGAACTTTTTGGAAAGCAGTATATACCCGCAAGGGGCAAATGCCAAAGACAAAAAGGGAATACAATGTGGGTGTTTGGGAAGTGGGTTTTTATGTAGGTTTTTTTAGTTGTAGGATATTATTGGAGAAATTTTTTTTTGTGTTTGGGAAGATAGTTGGATTTTTTTTGTGGTTGAATGTGATGTTTGTGAGAGAAAAAGTGAAATGATTATGGGGTTTAATGTGATATTTTGTTTGGATTTGTTTTTTTTTTGGTTTTACAAAAACTGTCTTTTAGTGGAAAAAATAAAAAAATTGTTGCCAAACACCGCCAATGTCTAGCTGCTCAGTTCGCCATTTGCAGGGATAAGCTGTATAGAAGATGGCATTTGGGACTGCACAAGCTGTGTGTAGAGGAAGAAGAGGCAAGGCATATTATGGAGGCCATCCATGGAGGAGAGTGTGGAGCCTATATGAACTGTATAATGTTGGCCCGAAAGATCCTTAGGCAGGAGATATTATTGGTTCCCATGGAGAGTGATTGTATTAACTTTGTTAGGAGATGCCACAAATGCCAAATACACGCCAATCGCATGAATATCTCGCCATCAAAACTCTACAACATGACTTCGCCTTAGCCTTTTTGAGTCTAGGGCATAGATGTCATCGAGAAAGTCACACTGAAGGGTTCAAATGGGCATAAGTTTATCTTGGTTGCCATTGATTATTTTACCAAGTGGGTTGAAACACAATCATTTCCAGTGTTAAAAGCATCACATGTGGCCAAATTCATTAGGAATAACATCATCTGCAAATACGGGGTTCCAAATGAAGTAATTTCAGACAATGGCTCACATTTCAAAGGAGAAGTGGCAGTTCTACTTAAGAAGTATAACGTGGCTTTTCACAAGTCATCAACTTACTTAAAGATACGGAAAGCAAATAAAAGAACTGGATAGAAAGAAGTAGGAGTGGAGAATTATTATAACACTTTTAAATATTACAAACCCAAATAAAAAGAGAGGAGAGGAGAAAACAAATATTACAAAAAAAATAAAAAACTCCTCACAACTCTCAAATTAAAATAAAATAAAATAATATATAGAAAGAAAACAAAGTCTTCGTATGCCTTGGAGATCATTGGAAACATGTTCGGTTCACCGCTAGAAAGACTGTTCAGTTTTGTCCCAAGGTCGCCGGCACGGTGGGCTAGGGAAAAAGGGCTGGCCAGCCAAAAAGGCGAGATGGACAGCCAAGAAAATTAGCCGGCTGGCCAGAATGTTGGCCTGCCGGACAACTAAGCTAGGCCAAAATTGTGTTTTGTTTAAAAAAACCAAAGCTAGAACAAACAAAGGATATGAGAGCGATTCAACTCATCACTTCCAGTTAGATTACAACAGATTATAACATGAAATGAAGACAAGAAACAAGATGGAAATTAAGGCAAGAGACTTGAAACAAGATGGAAATCAAGACAAGAAACTTAAAACAAGATGGAAAATACAAGGAAATGAAAGTGTGCGAAATTCACCTTCCAAGGAGAGATGAACTTCTTAATTCACAAACTTTCTTTTTGATCACCTCAAGCTTAGGAAGTATGTTCTCAATCCTCAATTCGAAACTAGAATGGAGCTCTGGAAATGTTTGATGGTATGTGTGGTGAAAAAGTGGCTAACTCTCTTATTTTCCCTCACTTTCAACAACGCTCACTCTTTCCTTTGATCAAACACTACTGCAATTCAGCTATTTCAGAATTTTTGGAGTTGTTTTGGATGTATAAAAGGTGGAATTTCAGTGTGTATAAACCATTGAAGGTGTATATGGAAGATGGAAGTGTTTTTGGCTCAAAACTTCAACTTTCTCTCTTTTTTTTTCTCTTGTTCTCACTCTTTTCTCTTTAATTTCATGGTTCTTTCTTTTCTCTACACAATCTAATGATGTATATAGGCAATGAGGAAGAGCTAAGGTCAAAGAGAAGGTGGGAGACAAGAATGCGATAGAAGGGCAAAGTTTTCAAGGTGGTTAGATTGGATCCTTCTTTGATGGATGTAAATAAATTTCTTTCTAACAATGGGGGATGATTAGGTATGTATCTGGTGATATATGGGTTGGCCAATGGGGTAGAGGAGTGTCCCATACACAAAAAAATGTAAAAATACACATTCTCTGCCCGCTGGTTTGAAGTGGTCAAATATTATTTTGGGGGGAAATATAACACAAAGTGATGCTTTGGCAAAGTGGGTAAGGTTTAGAATGTGTAGTCTTAGGTTGGGGGTTTAAGCTCCTTCAACAGCATTCTTGTTTCTTTTTTTGGGTAAAGACATGTCAGTGCCACATCATCAGCACAGACCAATCTAGTCATGCCACGTCAGCGAGACTTTCACGTCAGATTCACAGTCAGTATTGACAGAATATTCTGCATATGGATAGAATATTCCCCAACTTAACAGAATATTCCCTAACTTAACAAAATATTCCCTCCCTTAATAGAATATTCGTCTCTCTAACGGAATATTCTCTTGGAAAGGTAATTTGTGATTGTTTTTGAGACAGGACGACTTGTTCCTAATCAAAACACTTGGCCAAAATAGGTTTAGGGTTGGAAATAAAGCTCAAATTCTATTTTCTTACTGAAGATTCTATGAGAAACACTTTCTTGTTTTCATCATCAGGTGATCAAAAGCAAACGCCCAAGTCTTAGGGTCAGTCAAAATGGGGTGTTTACAGAGAGCATTTGGGATTTCTATGCATGCAAGTTTATTTTATGACTTGTTTTGGAAGTATTCCCAACAGGCCTAAAATGTATGAGTTTCATTTGCATTCTACTTTTGTGTTAGTCTTTCTGATTTTAATTGTTTTTGATCACCATTATAGCTCAATACTTCTTTGTGGTTTGACATGAGATGTATATGCGTTCACCTTTCTTCCTTTTAGTTTTAATTTATTTATTTCATTTAATTGAGGGTGACAAATAATGTCTATATTTGGGTTGGAGATTTTCTAGGTCGTCTGTGTCTTACAAAAGGTTAATCTCAAATTAGTATTTTTGTTTACATTTTGATCTGTCTTAGAAAATGCTTACAATTCTTTACTGCAGGTGCCATGTTATCTTGCTGAATTGACAGAAAAAATTGCACAGGATGACAGGATACAAATTATTAAGGCTTCAATGGCAAAGTTAAAGGTTATTTTTGTTCTGTGCCAAAGTCATAGTTTTAAGTTTACTTGAAATAAAAGAATTAGTCTTTGGACATTCAGTTTCTTCAATTCTTGATGTCTGCAAAGAAAGTTTAACTTCCATTTTGAAGTATGTTGTGTTTCGCGTAGTCATTGAAAATTCTGAACATGGTTGCATCTGTAGGAATTCATGTCATTTTGTGAGGCGATGGAGCTTGTGCCGGAAGAGGAGTTAGAATCATCTGCACAAGGTGGTTCAAATTCTTTTGCAGACCGAAGGGCTAAGAAGGTAAGCGGTGATCTTCAACCATAATTCCATTAAGCTTCATGCCAGTCATAATTATTTTGTGGAACTTATAATTAAATGTATCTGGAAGCCTTATAACTGAGTACTGAATCTGATTGTTTCACTTTAGATTGCTCGGTTCAAACGCCAAAGAGCTGCAGAATCCAAGCTTCTCGAAATAAAGGAGCGTAAGGAGCGACGTGGACGATCGACTAAAGCATCTGCCTTATCTACGCCTGTGGAGGCAGCAGAGGAAGATTTGTTGGATGACGATGGAGAGGAAGAAAGGGAGGTTAGTTTTTATCTTCACTGATTATGTTATGAGAAAGGCTTTGACATTTGGACCTAATCCAGAGATATATTTCAAATCATATCTTAGTTTTAATTTGATTTTATTACATGTTATGTAGAATATAATCAATTTAACTTATAAACTGAGTATATCAATAACACTACTGTTATATCTCTGTCTCTAAACTATTTGTGCGTATCAAAATTCTTTCAATGAAATCTAATTAAAGCTACCTCAAGTCATGTGATGCTAGTTTAGGGCTATGATCTCCGACACCATTAACATAATTGGTGTCTATTGAATGATGTTAGTGCAATGTACTTGTATTAAGCTTTGTGTTATCAAAAAACACAAATACAACAATGATTTATATTTTGGAATGCATGTTGCAAATTATGGCACACCCTCATTCCAAAATGGTGAATGTAGGATCCAAAACAATCCCCAAAATTTCATATTTATTTCCTTAAGATTTTTCTTAGGAGGAAAAATCAAAGTTAAACCAAACTAAACTAAACCAAACCAAACCAAGCCTTGCCTTCTATCCCAATCAATTGGGGTCGGCTACTTAATTTTTTGTTTTTTTTTTTTGTGCTTTGGCAAGACTTGCATGATTTGTTAAATTAAATAAATTCATATATATATATTTTAATAAAACTACATACCATTCTAGTTTGGGTCTTTACCTCTTAACATTTTTAGTGACCGTATCACTATTCTTTACCATTATATCTATTGGTGTTGTATATGATCAAACCATCTTAATCTGTCATTTCTCAACTTATCTTCAATTGGTGTTACATTTACCATTTCACAAATATAGTAATTTGTAATTCTATCTTTCCCAGTCTATAACACATGCATTTTAGTTTCCTCATCTCAATTACACTAATTTTACTGACATGTTATTTTTTTATTGCTCAACATTTTGTCCCATAAAACATCATTAGCCTTATAAGTTATACCTGTTCTATAAAATTTTGTTTTCCATTTTGTTGGTATTCACTGATTGCATAATATGCTCGAAGTACTCTTTCACTTGATCTAACTTATTTTGATTTTGAGTTACGATTGATAAAACTACAAGTTGGCTAGTATGAATATTCACTCTCTGTCATGAGTTCCCTCTGTTCCTTCAAAAGCTTCGTTATGCAACACGTTTGCTTTTGTTGAGGGATGTCATTTATAAGGTTTAAATTATTGTACCTTGAATAACCACAAGAATTGTCAGCTCTGATCATTTTTTTTTTTTTTTTTTTTTTTTTTTTTTTGGTGTCAAAATACTTGGTTATCTTGAGAATTTTGAGTTTCTCTGAAGTCAAAGTACTGTTTTTGGGCAGGCATGGCTTACTTCCATCTCCTTGGCTATTTGTAAGGTTAGCCTTATAATTTCCTTGGATGTCTGGGATTTTCCTTATGTCTAGTTTTTTTATCTTGATAAAAGTTTCTTGCCATGGAATCATATTACAGGCTTTTGATCTTCTGGAAATGCTAAAGAAAGAAGAAGAAATGCTTTCTGCTATAAAGGAAAGGCAATTACAGGTATAGTTATGGATAGCTTGAGGTAGCTGAAAATATTTACTAGTTCCCCTTGGTGCCTCTTGAATAAAGTCTTTTATTTATGAAAAAGGTGATATCCAAAGTTGCACCAATTATGAAGGTATTAAACTTATGAGTCATATAATGAAACTTTGGGAGAGAGTAATTGAGTGGAAATTAATATTTGGTTTCATGCTTGAGAGATCTACAATGGAAGTCATTTTTTTACTTAGGCAACTGATGAAAAAGAATGAAAACCTTCATATGGTGTTTATTGATTTAGAGAAAGCACACGATACTGTTATTAGAGATAATGTGGATGTTTTGGGAAAGAAAGTAGTAGCAGGTGGAGAAACAAGTGAGTTTTCAATAAACAATAGGTTTATATCAATTCTTACCTTTTGGCGTTAGTTATGGATGAACCTACTAGAAAAATTCAAACTGTTATCCCTTGAGGTATGTTGTTTATATTTGTATATGATATAGTTTTAGTTGATGTATTTAAGCTAGAATTATGGAGAGATACTTCAGTATCATTTTCGAAAAATGTTTTCTATTATTGAAAACATAAAACACAGATATTGATATGGAAAGCTTGTTTGACAAACTGTTATAAGAATTTTTTTTTAGGTAACTTTTGTAAAAACACCCCATTTTTTAGGAAACACTTTTAAGTAGTTTTCTGAATTTTCAAAGATTGTTTTCGCACAAAAATGAAAATGATTTGAAAGTGATGGGTGTTTTTGAAGCTTTCATTATTTTGTTTCTGTAAATACAAAAAACAAAAAATAAAAATGAAAATAAAGAAAATGAAAAAAATACCATATAGACCATAAAAAGTTTTTATTTTGACAAATATATGGAGTGTATTTTTAGCAAAAGTACAAATATAGATGCAAACTTAGTAAAACCTGATGGCATACTTAGAGATTCGTAAGAGTGACCGTTTTCGATATCTTGGATTAATTTTGGGTTAATTACACTTTACTCTTTTTTTTTTTTTTTCTTTTTTTTGTGGATCGGTCAAGTGAAAATTTCATAAAAAACATGAAATTACAGCTACAAGGAAAAGAAATGCATCGAGAGAGATTCAAAGAGTGCTAACTCTCCTACTGCAGCTCACATTCCTACAACCATCCCCTCGACCTCACAAATTTAAAATAATAACAGAAATAGAAATAAAACAAAAAACGAAAAAGAAAAAACGGAGAAAGTAATTAAGAAGATCTTAACTACATCACAGAAAACAAAGCTAGAAAATCCATAGCAATAAAAACCCACTGCCTAGAAAACCCAAGCAATAAAACCCACTGCCTCCCACGCCTGTTTCCCACTGACCCACAACACCAAAAAAACAAGCCGCAGGTGTAGAAGACAAAAACCATGCTTGACCACCCCCAACAACTTCCTACACTGCTCTGACCACCCAAGATCACCGCCAAAACACCCCAACAACCGCTGACCACCCATACATCGAGCACCCAAGAATACCCCAAACAACCACCAAAACTTGTGGAAGATGAAGACCACACAACTCCAACCACCTCAACAACCACCTGTGCTGCTCCGACCACCCCTGTAGGTTTAGAACACATAATCTCCTTGTGTTTTGGGGTGAAGTGTAAAGTTCAACTACGTTAATGATTTTGGCAAAAAGTCAATATTATTCTTTAATTTTTTTCTTCAATTTTTTTATTTATGCCATCACCACCATAACTTTTGAAATTGGACTACCCAACCATCTCTGCACACAGCCACTACAAGGCACCAACTGCTCCGTAATCACGGCAACAGTCTAGTCCCTATACAATGGTTCCCCTCCTACACCAAGTCATCCACTCCATGGCTGCCCCCAAGCGCTGTCACCACCTTCCTGCACACAACCCCTTTGGATCTTCACGGATTTGCTTCACAAGGCGATGCATTTTTTGAAGAGCACAAGAAGCCTGGTGGCTGTTTACTACGGAGTTCATGCAAAGAATCTCTTTTTTATTTTTCTCCCTCCACTTAACCTGTCAATGCTGTTAATGTTGCCAAACTATTTTGCTATTTGCATTATAAGGCCTTGATTGAAATACTTTTACTGGAATATCTCTTCAAATTTAAAGTTCAAACCAATTTCTCTCTTTTTTCTTGGTTGGAAACTGTTGAGATTACCACAATTATACATTAATCAATAACTTATTTGAATGAAGTTGTTAGAAAATCATTTTGTGAGCACCCTGTGGTGAATGTTTCTACCGGTTTATATATGTGTGTGTGTGTGTGTGTGTGCGCGCGAGCATGTGTGACTATGTGTTGCCAAGAGAAGGTCGTGAGTGATGATGCTAGTGCTTCGATGAGAGGGGATGTAGCCATGGGTTGTGTGGTGGTGATGTCACAGCTGCGGTGGTGAGAGGGAACAACCCAATTCTTTTGGTAATTTACAGTCAGAATGTACACAAATCCTGGTGCTGTCAATGATATTCTATTTTTTGCAGGAAGGGGACAAGGATATTTCACAGGTTCTTGATGAGGGCACCAAGAGAGCAGAAGCCTGGCATCGTGACGCTGCAGCTCGAGCTCATTATACGAGACCGGCACAACCAATTACATGTGCTACTTTTGCTCAAGATGTTGTAGAAGGGAGAGCAAAGGTTTCACAGGCACATGAACACAAACACCAGCCTATGATATTTGGGCCAGCGAGTCTTGTCGGTGGAAACCCAACAAGTGAAAGGGAAAGGATGGCAGCGCAGGTTTTCCAACCTAGTTACAGGTATATTTTCTCATACCTTTGATAGACAAATAATTAAGCAGTTCAAAGGGAAAGTTGAAGTCCTAGTTAATTTTATTATTATTTATGTGGAATTAATAGATTGCCAACCATGAGCATCGAGGAAGCTGGCTTAAAGGAGATGGAGATTATGAATAAATTTCAGGAGAGAAATGCCAAGCTCATGGAAGAAGCCAATTCGTCATGGTACAAGGACAATCGGAAGTTGAGGCCAGGTGAAGAAGACGATGAAGATGATGATGCTGCCCAAGATAAGGCAAGGGCATGGGATGACTGGAAAGATGACAATCCTCGAGGTGCAGGCAATAAGAAGCTCACCCCTTGTGGGTAAGAGTAGCACGTGGTGGTTCTACGTCCCTCCCGCATTCTTGGAAGTCTATTTAGGTACTTTCTCATGAACAAGATCTCACTCTCTGGCTAATGGGTAATTGTTATACAAATTTTTTTTGTTAGTATGGTTTCCCAATATGAACTTATTTCCATGTATATAGTTCACCTATTTCTGGGTGGAGCTGCTGTAGCTGTAATGCAATTTTTTCATAATCTAATTATGATGGGTTATCTGGTTTTCTTAAATATCGAGTCGATTGATATCAATCTTACAAATTTGAGGGGACCTTTATTGTGATTATTGTTACTTGATCCTTACCGTTTTACAAATTGAATTAGTTTCAACCTATTTGATAAGGCATGCATGTGTGGCATAAAACCTTGAATAGCTGTGATTTCCCATAATTGTTGTACCCAATCTAAATGACATGAATTTTGAGGGAAATGGTAATGTGATTATGAGTTTTCATATGATTTCATTGTTTGAAATGGATTAGAAAGGGAACGCAATTCTGAATTGCTTGTTCAACTTGACATTACGCTGAACCTATAATCGAACTTTAGTATATGGTTGTTTCGGTTCCACAACCAACAAAATTGAAAGATTCAATTTGGTGCTAAAACTTTTTTTTTTTCAGTCCCAGCGGAATTGAACTGTGACAAGATCGTGTGAATATTATTGCATAAAGCTGAGTATTGATTGTGTTTCACGCCCTTTCAATGCTTGGACTTAATTCATCTGCTTTAACTACTGTCAAGTTATGTGTTTCTTCACTCTCAGAAGTTCTACACGTTATTGTTCTAAATATGGCCATCAATGATCTATAATGTGAGGTTTTTCACGAGGATAAATTACTAATAGGTTCTATTTTTAGGATTTATTACCCATCAAGTCTTATTGATAAATTTATCGAGTGATAAATTTTGATAAATTTATCAGTTTTTCTTGTTTTTATGAATGAATATACAGTGATAAATTCATCAATCAGGACCTATAGGTAATTTTTTTTGGGATAAATCAGGACTTGTTAAATAAGTTTAATTAATAAAACTGTTTGGCAAGTGTTCATTTTCATAACTGTATTTCACATTTTTGATTCTTTCGTTTTTTGTCCCCTTTTTAGAGCATATATTGTGAAGGAAATTCTTTTATACTTTATTAATTTTTCTAAGCACCTTCAAACAATGATTACACAAAATGCATTTCATTCAAACTTTCTACAGTGGCAAGCCAATGAACCATCGTTCTCCATCCTCACCTTCCTCAGCTTTGTGCCATCATCATCAAGAATTGTGTATACACTAGTCTTACCGTTATGTCCAGTGTCTTCTATGCTTGCTTCAATGACTTGACATACTTTTTTTCAAATTCATTAAAAATTATTTTTGATGTAAAGATCCCCCTAGCTTTCTTCAACATATTCACATCTATTTTCACTCTTAACAACTTTTGGCAAAAAGCATATTTCGCTTTTAACTTGTACCCGCTTATTAAAAAGAACCCAGTCGAAATGTATGAAAATTTACAACAATTAATAACCAGATTGAATGTAATTCTTTAAGAAAGCATTTAAATGATTCACTAAGGTGGGTGTTACTCATTCTTGTACCCTCTGATGATGATCTCACATGTGGTCAATCTCATTTTTTCTTTACCCCAAATGTCAAATTTCAACCAATGATTATCTTATATTTCATACCTATGTTTTAAAAATTGAATGGGTGAATGAACCGAAAAAAGCATCGGATAGACAGGCCATCGATTCAACTGTCGAGTTGAATTAAAATGACGTAATAATTTTTTTTTTAAATATTTTTATAATTTAAAAATAAATAAAATACATTCATTTAAAATATTTTTATAATTTAAGATATATATTTATCAAATTTTTATGTTTATATTTATTTTTTATATTAATATTGTTTATAAAAATATTAATTACACATGTGTTTGAAAGAAATTACTTTGAAAATAATAAATATTATATATATCGTATGTATTAACAAGGAGTCTTGGTGGCATAGTGGAAATTTATGCTCTTTAGAGCTTGGGGTGCTAAATTCAACTCTTTGTAGCATTTATTTTTTCATTATTGGACCATATATAACAAACTAGTCCGTTTCGCTTCAATCCGATTACCAATTTAATTGCGAGTTTGGCCAGTTTAACTTTAAAAAGCTAGTTCTCAAGCTAGTTCGGGTTTGAGGGTTAATCCGGATCGGAACTTGGTTCGGTTGATGGATCAACCGAACTGGTCGTGTCCAGTTTTCAAAACATCGCTTAATACTTAGCAAGTATTTCTTCCCACGCTTATGTGAACTCTTTTTCATTCTCAATGTCATAAATTTTTTGAAAAAACACTCTTGACACTCTTATCCTTGAAGATGCAATTTATGTGCTTTCATGCATTTTGTATCAAATGCTACATGCAAAGACAGTGGCTGGTGTCAGGTATCACACCATGTATGACCTTAGTTATTGCAGCATCTTAATTCATAAAAATTGTCTTTGAAGCCTTGTATGGCACCACCTCCAAGAATATTCTAAAAAGTCATATGAAAGAATCGACAACCTCATCATACATTAAAACCGTGTCAGATACAATTGTTTCTCAACGATGATTTAATCTAATGAAAGAAGCAAATGGTTTATGTTCACTATTTAACTTGTAGGTTGTGTAAAAAATAACTACATCACCAAACTGTTTATAATTCATGATCATGTGAGCATCAACTCAATATGTTAGTGATCTCCTCATTACCTAATTGAACCAAGTAAAAAAAGAAAAGTTGGTTCTCCAATGTTTTTTCACAAAAAAATTGCAACACACTACATGCCTATCCATATTGCCTCTTGGTTCTCAAATAAATTTTTTAGTCCGGTTTTGTGAACCAAGCGACTCCCTTCCACCAACTTCCCTACTATGTTCACTATTTAACTTGTTGGTTGTGTAAAAAATAGCTACATCACCAAACTGTTTATAATTTATGGTCATGTGAGCATCAACTCAATATGTTAATGATCTCCTCATTATCTAATTGAACCAAGTAAAAAAAGAAAAGTTGGATTCGCTAATGTTTTTTCACAAAAAATTGCAACACACTACATGCCTCCCCATATTGCCTCTTGGTTCTCAAATAAATTTTTTAGCCCGATTTTGTGAACCCAAGCAACTCCCTTCCACCAACTTCCCTACCCATGAGCTCCAATGCAGCACTAAGACAGATTTCATATTGTTCGGCTAGTTCTACTTCGGTTTCCTGTGGATGGTGGAGGGCTTCATTCTTCTCTCTTAGCTGCGTCTCTTTAATTTTTGTTTCTCTCTTTGTTCGTCTTAGTTCATTTCTCTCTGTTCTAGTTTGTTAACACTATCCTCTTTTCTTTTCTGAACTACATCAAAACACAGCGTTTTTTGGAGCTTTTAAAATTTTGACTGTTGGTTGTTAAGTTGACAACATGTCAGACTGAAAAGAAAAGCACTCTAGGATTTGAATGCCTTTTGCGAGCCATGGACAAAGAGAATTAGCCATCCTTCTTCATCACAATTGTGTTATTTTAAGGGTTAATTACACTTTATATCTCAAATATCAAAAATGTTTCAGACCCCCACTGGGGGTGACCCCAGGACCCCCAGTGGGGTCTGATTGGTCAGGATTTCTTTCTTCTTTTTTTTTTTTTTTTTTTTCAAATAACCAACCCCCACATGTGTGTGGGAGTGGTGGGGGTGGGAAGAAAGTGGGGGTCTCAATCACGTTTACTCAAATATTATCATATTGTTTGGATAAAAAAATTACAACTCAATAAGAAAGTGCCACGTGGCGATTGTGTAAATGAAACTATGTCATTTTATCAAGCCAAGAAGGCATCAATAATTGCCCCTATTATTTAGGGGATGATGGAGGATTAAATCCCATGACTAATTAGATCCCTATAATGTAGGAGCAGCAGGCCTATATATGGATATATATAGTTGAAAGAAAATGTTTGGGAGCTCTAGAGGAAGAGTACTATAGAGAGAACTAATAGCAGATCTCATTATGTGATGTGATGGTTTGATTTGTATTTTTATTTTTTGTTTTGTCACATCACTAGTTCTGTATCATTACTCATATTTGAAGGTTGTAGCGGAGGTCACGTAGAGAAAAAGGATTCCACTATTTTTCTCATCCAATGGTCACATTTTGAATGCCCTAACAGTTACTATATTTAAGGGATGTGCTTTGACTGAATTGGACACTTGGCAACCATCTAGGGCCTATCACTTACCACCCAATGGCTAAGATCATGAGAAGGTTTAAACAGTCCATATTCTTAAGGAGCACTCCAAAAATGAAGCTAAAGGAGGATTGATTGTAACATTGGCGCCTAAGGAGTCATAATAGCAACCCACCAACAAAAGTAGTTGATAATTTTCAGGAGATCATTCCTAGCTATCCAGAGATGGCAGCTACTATAAAAGTCATTTTTGAAGTCAACCAAATGGTATCTAGACCAACACATCTTAAAATTACACTCAATCTAACACTAGTGTCAACATAGCTCTAGTCTCTAGCATTAGTTTATCATGAAAGGCATCAGTGCCATAATTTAGTTTGTTGGGCATCAGTTCCACTTTGACATCCATGTCATTTTAGGTTGTTTTTGGTCATCAGTGATTGTTTTGTTTTGTTTTAATTGTGTTTACAATCAGTTGTAACTCAATTTCACTTTATTTAAACTTGTTCTTGTCATTTTATATGTTCAATCCACTTGAGTATATAAAATTTGGCAATTCCTGGTTATTACTCCCTTCTACCAGATTTTCTTCCTAATTACAAACACCTAGGAGATTTTAAGGTCTGGCAAGCAAAGAACTAAAAGGCTTTTGTCCCCTTAGGTCTTACATAATCTATGGAAAAAAGTTAAAAGTCAAATCATAATTTTCACGCAGGCAATACTTTGTCTTAGCACCCAAACTTCCTGTGTTAGCCAATTTTTGTGTAAACACTTGTTTATTTAATTTTAAAATTGCACTTTTAAATCCCTCAATTATTAAAAATTTTACAAAAGCCTTTTTTCTTGAAGGGGGTGAAAGTGAAATAATTTGATAATTGAGATATCTAAATGTACTGTTTTAAGGTTGAGGAGATAAGATAAGTTTGAAAATTGCTTTTTATTTGTTTATATTTTTGCTTTTTTTGGATATAAAAAAGTTTCTACATTTGGTAATTGTTAAAAAAGTTTTTTTTTTTTTTTTTTTTTTTTGTTATAGATAAGGTTTTGTGTGCCTTTTCACACTTTTTATTTATTTTTTATTTTTTTATTTTTTTTGGATGTATCATTTTAAAGACCCTTAAACCCTTAACATAATTAAAGCAACATAGTGAAATTTCACAAATTATGGAGGGTAAATTTATCTTTTAACAATTTTGTTAACATTTCTAATATTTATTTATTTATTTATGGAGTTTTCATTTATTTTATTTTTTTTAGCGAAACCAAACAGACTTGTGATGTTAGCTTCTTAGACCAAAAAAATGTTGTTAAAATTGTACAATTAAACAAAATAAATAGATTCATGATTTGTTAAATTAAATAATAGAATATTAAATAAATCCATATTACATTGTAAAGCATAATACAGAAATACATATCATATAATATACTGAAAGACGAGAAATCAAACCAAATTATATGTGATACCACAGTGTCCTTAAAACAGATTAGCTGTCTCACCGTGGGTACTAGAGGAACGTCAACTTCTGTCTTCCAAGATAAGATGGCTTAAACCGGCTAACGCAAAAGCACCTTCTGTTAGCTTGGCGAACCGACAATAGCAACACTCTCTCTCACACAGGAAGGATTATTATACTAGCAAGCAAACTGACTGTACGATTGGAAGGCAAAAACTTCTGTACCAAACCAAGGGAGATGAGTCTCCTCCTATACACAATAGGGAAGAGATGAGGAGTCTCCAGCCATCAAGGGTAGCCACTAATAGAGGTCATTACTCTTGCAAAACTGCTGGAATAATGCACAAAACTGATGGGAATTCAAAGTGTGAGTTACACACAATATACACATATGTGTATATATATTTCTGCAACAGACTTGAGCCTGCAATAGGCCTGGCCCAAAAAGAATAAGTTGGTGGACCACCAATCCGGCCCAGCCCAAACCTAACCCGTTCCCTTAAGCCTCAAGCCCAAGCCCAAGTCCCAAGATCTAAGATCCACGACCTACGGATCACGGACCACGGACCCCAGACCCGGACCCGGACCCAGCCTGATCCAAGTAGTGCACGCGCGCGCGTGTGGCAATTTTGCCATAACCAACTTGGACCATAGTCTTGACCCAAGCCCATCCTTAAAACATCCATTCCTCCATTCCTTCGGGAAATTTGGATGCCCCAAAAGACTCATGCCCTTCTCATAATCTTGAGGCTTAAATACCCATCAAAGTTTTCCTCCACAATCAATGTGGGATTGGTAGTTATACACAATTCCCAAAACCTCATTCATGCAGCCATCTTTATAAGACAATTTCTCATTTAATTCTCAATGGTTTTTTATCATTCTTTTTGTGGTGTAAAGACGTTGTTACAAAGAATCTAAACCCATTTAATCCCACCTCAACCAATGGTTGGGATCTACTTTAATTTCACATTAAAGTTTATCAAAACCCATTTTTTTCCAACAATCCCCCACATGAATAAAAATTGACCGAATAAGAAAAACAGACAACGTTAACAACAAAGACTCGAAGAGAGAGAGAGAGCACATTGACTAACCTTGCATCAGAAAATGTAGCTATTGGCCTTGAACCTTTCATAGTGAAAGCCTATCAGATTTACTAGCTGACCAGTGAATGTGATGTCTTGAACTATTCTGCCGTTTGTGTAAACCAAGATAATAGACCTCACACAGGAGTTAGTTCAACCATTGTTCTTGTTTTCACTTGTGTGTCCGGTATGGCCCTGGAACATTAGCCTGGTTTAGTGAGTGGTTTTAAAGAATTCGACCTTACTAATTCTTAAAGAAACGGCCCCACTTCACACTCACATAGGTGACCTATATAAGGTATCTCATTATACCACAGTTAACTATTATATCACTTAGGTCATTAAAAGCATTAGCTTAACCTTCTACCCCCATCAGGTATCTGTAGACACCCCATTTTTGACCGACCTTAAGACTCAGACGTCACCAATTGAGCGCTCGGTGATGTTGCATATTGTGCTCGTTCAGAAGTCTCAGAGTTGCGGCCGAGCGCCCTGCCTCCGAACTTCCGGACTCTCTTCTGTGCCTTGTCTCGGTTTGCGAACCAGACTCGGTTTTCTCTGTTTTCTTTCCTGAGGGGAGGGAGTGGTCCTGTAGACTATCTCTCAGTGGCCGTGGGCTACTTTTCGTGGCCGTAGGCCATTTTTCCCATTTCGGAGCCCGGTTCCCGATTTTCGGAGCCGTCAGGCCGTGTGCCTCGGTTCAGGATCGCCCAACCATCTCCGATTTCTCCGGTTTTTGGCAAGTGCCTCTGTTTTATCATTCCGAGGGATACTGGGGCCTCTGGTACCCACTTCGCGGCCGTACGCCACTTTCGATGCTTACAGCCGGTTTTCGGGGCCCCGAACTACCCGGTTTTGGCCCCGAGCTTTCATTTTGCATCAGTTTTCTCCGATTTTTGGCAGGTACCTCTGTTTTAACATCAGAAAGATCACTGGTGGGTGGAAGGTCAACAATTGTCTCAGAAAACCAGTTTCGCTCCTCCGGAGCCCGTTTTTCTCACTTCCGGGCTAATGTTGAACACCCTAATGATATTTTCTTCGAGCCGGGACTACATATTTGTGATGAGGGCACATGGGAGGACACCAAAAAGTGGTGGTCGTCCAGTAATTCAGATTTTCATTTTTGAGCCTCTTCTTCAAGTGTAATGTTGTGACTCCTGTTTCAGTGTTGCCAAATTCCAACCTTGGAACCTTGTTCTATACACCTGGGAGGACACCAAAGCATGGTGGTCGGCCAGCAATTTTTGACTTCATTTTTTGGGGTGGCCGGCCGGCCATGGTGAGTGGCTGGCCGACCAGTTGGGGTGGCCGGCCGGCCACCTTCCAGAAAGTTACCTGGCCGGCCAGCTTTCTGCTTTCCAGCCCTTTACAGCTGTCCAGCTGCTTTTTGAAATATCTCACCCCTCCGGGAGATATTTTGGGAGGGAAAGCTTGGATGCATTTCCCTCCCCTTTTACACCCTTTCTTGCCTATTTAAGGGGCTGGACAACTCCTTCCCTAGGGTTACAAGATTTCATCTTAGAAACCTCTCTCCCAAATCCTTCATTTCCATAGCCAAAAATCCAAAAAACCTTCAAGTTTCTAGCTCCTCTCTTCATTAACCCTAAGCCTCACCATCACCATTACCATTCCAGCAGCAAAGGAAGGTTCTCCAAGGGCCAAGAAGCAACAAATTCAAGCCAAGAGGTAGCAACAATTGGATCTTCAAAGGTAAACCTCAAATTCAATCTTTTGTGCCATTTTCTTGCTTCCTATTTCTACCCTACTTGCCTACTGTTTTGGGCTCCGACCCCTACTGGTTTTAGGCTCATTTTGAGCCCCTCTACAACATTGTAGAAGGGCTTAACCTCATTTGAGAGCCCCATGATACACTTACTTCAATATCACTCTTTATGCCATTATTTTGCATGCTTTATTTGGCTTTTGAGTGATCCATTTTCGAGCTTGATATACACTGTTAGTGGGCCTATTTTGAGCCCCTCTTCAACATTGAAGAAGGGCTCAACCATGTTTGGTGATTCTATCATGCACTTGCTTTGCAATTCTTCAAATTTACCGTAAAATTGCATGATTTATTTGGCTTATATGTGATCTGATTTTGAGCACGCTATAAACTGAGGTTGAGCTTATTTTAGGCCCCTCTACAACATTGTAGAAGGGCTCAACCTCATTTGGTGCTTCCTTGCATGACCTATCATTATAGCCTTCTTTTGGTCCACATATTGCATGCTATTTTGAGCATATCTACATACTGATTTTGGGGATGTCGTTCACTGAAAATATGCATATTTTTGGCTCCTCTTTAATGTTGTAGAACTGTGTTTTTCAGTTTGAGTATTGTAGATACCACTTGCTTCATAATTCTCCTCTTTTTCCCCATTTTTGCATGCTATTTTTGCCATACTTGTGGTTGATATTTAGCCTTGTTTTGTACTGAAAAGATGCTATTTTTGGGACTGCCTTGCTACTGTTTTTGCTGTCATGTGCCAATTTTGCATGTTTAGCATAGCCATAGGCCATTTCGGGTACTTAAAATCACATTTCGGGATGATTTCATGCATTGATCGTCATTTCGTATCATTTCGGGGCTGTTTTCTCCTTTATTTAGCTGCTGAAATTTGGTTTGCATGCTTGCATATCATTTCCCATGTCATTTCATGCCTTAGTGCATTGCCTCGGTTTGCGTGCCAGTGGGCGCGCATTTCGAGGCACCCCATTTTTATCATTTCGGCAGCTTATGTGAGTGTGGCTGAGGCTCTCTCATGTTAGTGTAAGCCCAATTCACATTTTCCATCTCATTTTATCATTGCCTCGGTTTACGTGCCCGTGGGCACGCACTTCGAGGCATCTCCGTTTTATCCGACGGCATCTGATGTGAGTGTGGCTGAGGTCCACTCATGTTAGTATAAGCCCGATTTGCATATCCGATTTCCATTTCATCATCGCATCGGTTTGCGTGCCCGTGTGCACGCATTTCGAGGCACTTCGGTTTTATCCGATTTGCATTTCGCATCATCGCCTCGGTTCGCGTGCCCGTGTGCACGCATTTCAAGGCATTTTGGTTTTATCCGATTTCCATTTCATCATCGCCTCGGTTTGCGTGCCCGTGTGCACGCATTCCGAGGCACTTCAGTTTTATCCGATTTGCATCTCACATCATGACCTCGGTTCGCGTGCTCGTGTGCACGCATTTCGAGACACTTCATTTTCATCCATCGGCCTCTTATGTGAGTGTGGCTGAGGTCCACTCATGTTAGTGTTAGTCCATTTTGCATTCTGTATGTCATTTTAGCATCATTGCATTGCGTATGCCATTTTATGCCTTAGGATCATTTCCTCGGTTTGCGTGCCCGTGTGCACGCATTCCGAGACATCTCATTTTCATGACATTGTGTATGTTAGGATTGTATATTAGCTGCATTTCATGCATATCATGCATATTGCATCGTGTTCGGGATAGGAATTAGCCTGGGCACGGGAAACGAGGTGCGTTTCGTACTCCGAGTGACGGAACGGGTCTCAATTCCCCAGTCACCGACACTCTAGATTACCCATGATGGAGTTAGGTTTTGTTGTAGCATTCATATGCATTCATCCTATATTGAGTTGTGCAATTCGGCTCATCGGCCATCATGCATCGAGATGCGTGATTGGTGGCACGAGGGTCGAGGCATGCATATATTTGTGAAATATATTGCTATGCCCCTTTCCTGCTCTCTGTTGCAGCATATCTAGAATCAGCAACTTTTCGGAGTCTGGCACGCATTTCGAGAAACATCGCAAACAGAGGCTAATTGGGGCGTCCCAGTGGATTTCCGCGCAAGGTAGCCCAACATGCATCATTTCATTATTCAGAGCGGAGTCAAGGCAGTCCCTGGCTTGCATGCCAGTTTACAGCTTTCTTAGTTAATTTGATAATTAATTAGGAATTTGTATAATTATTATTTTGGACTGTAATATTCTTTTATTCGGACTGTATATTTATTTGGACCCTCTGTGCGAGGGCATAATTGTAATAAGTGTGGGTGAGTGCGATGTATGTCTTCCAACCCCACGTCTTTCTCCCTTTTATTTACCCGCTTATGATGGTTAGATATAGGGCATATTTTCAATTAGCATACAGTATGACAGCATGTTTGCATCATTCATCTGTTTTGCACGCACCGGGCTCGGCGCATCATACAAACTGCATCGTATTTCAATTCCAAGTTGAATACATGTTAGTTGTAACATTTCACATACCATGTTTAGAATAGCCGAGCCTGCTATAGTTGCATTTTGCATGTGTTGCATTAGGCATTTTAGCATATTTAGGATTCATGCATGATTTCTAACCGGTTTCTGTTTTGGCTTGGAGTACTCGGTAAGTCTTATGCTTTAGCATCCTTGCATGCGTGTGAGTGACTGCCATAAATAGCATGCTAGCCATGAGGCTATGTGCTTATGTGATATAACTGCCTTGAATGCCTGTGGGTGAAGGTTGAGTTATCTGAATTGGAATAATTCATCGAGTGTTTGTTTTAAGCCCACTAGATTGTGGCAACATCATGTTTTCTAAGCCCACCTAAGGGTGGCAAAATCTGCATTTTAAGCCTACCTGCAGGTAGCAAACCGTCTTTCAAACAAACATGAAATGTTTTGTTCCAATTCAGGCGACTCGGTCTATACTTGTTTGCTGCGAGCATCACATAGTAACCTAGGCTAATAACCGGAATAAGAGCATACAATGTTTTCAAAAGCAGATATCATGGTTAGTAGAGGCCGGTCTTTGACCGGGCGAGCGGGGGTGCTCACGATGTGACCTTCCCCAATCGTACCCAAGTTCCCGAGCCAACTTTGGTGATGACGGACACGTGGCCTTTGGCACCGAGTTAGGGTTTCCTAAATTTCCCATTTAAAAAATATTTAGGTGGCGACTCTGTTATCTGGCAAAGCAGTCCATGTTTGGCACTTCTTTCAAAAAAAATCCGTTTTCAAAACAATTTGCCGGATTTGGACTCTTTGGTTCAAGATTTAGAACCGTGGCACAAATCGAGTCCGAACTGTAGCGAGGTCCATCGCGGGCATGTTACAGTATCACTGTACAAATGAATGAGAAAGAGGATTTACCTCTTCAGTGACTCATCCATTACACAAAATTAGGTTGTCCCTTTGAACCTAAATCTTGGGATCTCCAGTTAACTAGGTTGGGTTTTTCGTTCCGATAACATTACTAAAGGCCTTAACCCCATTTCTCTTGACGACGTTTCTACTAACTCTCGAATTAACCCTTTGGTTAGCAGATCCGCAATGTTATCTTTAGACTTTACATAGTCTAGAGAGACAATTCCATTAGAGAGTAGTTGTCGTATGGAATTATGTCTATGATGGATATGTCTAGACTTTCCATTATACATATGACTTTGTGCCCGTCTAATTGCTGATTGGCTATCACAATGAATATAGATAGCAGGCACAGGTTTTGGCGAACGTGGAATATCCTCAACGAACTGGCGAAGCCATTCAGCTTCTTTAGTTGCTTTATCCAAAGCTATAAACTCATATTCCATCGTTGATCTCGAAATACATGTTTGCTTGGAAGATTTCCAAGACATAGCTGCCCCTCCAAGGGTAAACACATAACCACTAGTGGATTTGAAATCTTTTATATCAAATATCCAGTTAGCGTAGCTATACCCTTCTAGTAGTAGCGTAGATAACCCAATACCCGCATAATGCCTCTCCAATGAGTGGCATTCGGATTACTTGTGTATCTACTAAGCCTGCTAATAGAGTAGGCTATATCCAGCCTTGTACAACTCATCAGATACATCAAACTTCCAATAACCCGAGAATATTCTAGCTGAGAGACACTCTCACCATTATTCTTGGTCAAATGTAGACTCACGTCTACCGGTGTCTTAGACACACTTGTATCTGATTTAACAAATTTCTCAAGTATCTTCTCAACATAGTGAGACTGAGAAAGTACAATACCACTAAATGTTCTGGTAATCTTAATACCTAGAATGATATCTGCAAGGCCCATATCTTTTATGTCAAACTTTAAGTTTAACAATCTCTTGGTAGTTCAAACCATTTCATTATTACTACCAACAATGAGTATGTCATCTACGTATAGACACAAAATGACATAACCTCTGCCAGTGTCTTTAACATATATGCACTTGTCACACTCATTGATTCTAAACCCATTTGACAACATAGCGTTGTCAAACTTCTCATGCCATTGCTTAGGTGCTTGTTTCAAACCATATAATGACTTGACAAGCTTACAGACTTTCTTATTTTTCCCTAGAGCTGAAAAACCCTCGAGTTGTTCCATGTAGATTTCTTCATCTAAATCTCCATTTAAGAAAGCTGTCTTTACATCCATCTGATGTATCTCTAGACCACGTAAAACGGCTATTGCAATCACCATGTGAATGGATGTAATCCTTGTCACAGGTGAATATGTATCAAAGTAATCCAGGCCTTCTCTCTGCCTATATCCTTTGATAACTAGTCTAGCTTTATATTTATCAATTGACCCATCAGCCTTCATCTTTCTTCTAAAGATCCACTTACTCCCCAAGGCCTTACTGCCTGGAGAACCAACTCCCAAGTATGGTTCTGTAAGATAGAGTCAATTTCACTTTTAATAGTTTCTTTCCATAAGGGACTTTCTGGTGAAGTCACAGCTTCATGGAAAGTTCGAGGTTCTCCCTCTAACATATAAGTCAAGAAGTCCGGGCCAAAAGACTTAGCAGTCCTAGCCCTCTTACTCCTTCTTGGCTCATCTACTTCCTCATCTTGATCATCTACTTGATCATCATCTTGATCATTATCTTCAAGCTCCTTCTCAGAACTTTAATCCTCTCCTCGGGTTCGGCAAGGGAATATGTCTTCAAAGAAAGACGCATTCCTTGACTCCATTATGGAATTCTTGTGGATATCTGAAATCTCAGACTTGTGCATAAGAAACCTATATTCACTACTATTCTGTGCATAACCAATGAATATACAATCCATGATTTTCAGACCTATCTTGGGTGTAGGTACCACCACTTTTGTAAGACACCCCCACATTCGTAGGAAATTATAAGAAGGCTTCTGGCCTTTCCATAACTCATATGGAGTCTTGTCTACTTTCTTCCGAGGGATTCTATTTAGAATGTAATTCGTGGAGAGAATTGCTTCCCTCCACAACTTCTGTGACAATCCAGAACTTAGTAACATTGCATTCATCATCTCCTTTAGCATCATATTCTTCCGTTCAGCAATCCCATTTGACTGAGGAGAATAAGGCGCCGTGGTTTGGTGGATAATCCTAGATTGAGCACAAATCTCAATAAACGGTGATTCATACTCACCACCACGATCACTTCTTAAAGCCTTAATCTTGTGGACTAATTGATTCTCAACTTTATTCTTATAAAGAACAAATTTGTCAATAGCCTTATATTTGCTTTTGAGCAAATAGACATAACAATACTTGGTGCAATCATTAACAAAAGTGATGAAGTACTTATTACCACCATGTGATTGTATAAACTTTAAGTCACACACATCACTATGCACTAAGTCCAATAGCGCTGAACTTCTTTCAATAGAATGAAACGAAGATCTTGTCAACTTCGCTTCAACATAAGTCTCACACTTATGTTTTGGATTAATCTTAAAAGATGGTATGTGATCTAACTTGATTAATCTACATAAAGATTCAAAGTTCACATCTCTTAGTCTACCATGCCACAAATTGGAAGACTCAAGCATGTAAGCAGAAGAAGATGCATCTTTATTCATCTTTAGGATAATAGTCATTACATTGAGTTTAAACATACCCCTCAACATATAACCCCTACCCACATACACTCCATTCTTGGTCAAAACAACCATGTCGGACTGAAAGACCATGCGAAAACCATGTTTGCTGAGAAAAGACCCTGAGACAAGGTTCTTACGAATGTCTGGAACATATAGGACTTCATTCAAGGTCAGCTCCTTTCCTGAAGTCAACTTTAGGACCACCTTTCCTTTCCCCTCAACAATTGAGATAGCAAAGTTTCCCATAAACAACTTCTCACCATTTGTAACCAGCTCGAAAGTTGTAAACAGCTTCTTCTCGGAGCAGATGGGGCGTGTAGCCCCTGTATCAATCCGCTATTCTCTTGGGTTTGAACCCACCAGATTCACCTCAGAGACAATGGCAGACAAGTGCATGCCATCCTCCTCATGGGAGTGCTCTTGTATATCTGCCATGTGAACACAAGGTTTAGTCTTGTATGGCTTCTTCTACTTGCGACAGTCACTAGCCCGATGCCCCTCGCTACCACAATTGTATCACTTCCCTAAGAACCGATAACCAAGTTCTTGCGGCTTGTGTGCTAGCTTCTTTGCAACACCACCCCTTGGCCCCAACTTTGAGCCCTTGCTCACAGGAGGCTTCTTCCTCACCCGAGAAGATTTGCCATGCTCAATGACATTGGCCTTCACAGAGGAGGTACTCCCTCATTTCTTTCTATTATCCTCCTCAATTCGGAGTTGGACAATCAATTCTTCAACGGACATTTCATTGCGTTTATACTTCAAGTAGTTCTTGAAGTCCTTCTAACCACTGGGAAGTTTCTCAATGATCACAACAACTTGGAATGACTCGTTCAACGGCATCCCCTCAGCATGAATCTCATGCAAAATCACTTGGAACTCTTCGACTTGGCTTATCACAGTTTTTGAATTGATCATTTTAAAGTCCAGGAATCAGCCAACGACAAATTTTTTTGCCCCGGCGTCCTCAGTCTTGTATTTCTTGTCCAGAGATTCTCATAACTCCTTTGCTAAGCTCTTGGCACAAAACACACTGTATAGTGAGTCTGCCAAGCTGTTGAACACATAGTTTCGACAAAGATAATCTGTCTGCTTCCATGTGTCAAGTGCCATGAATTTTTGCCTATCTGGCTCATTCTTTGCCATGGCTGGAGGATGCTCACTCAAAACCTTTGCAAGGTTTAGCGTGGTCAAGTAGAACAGCATCTTTTGCTGCCACCTCTTGAAGTTCACCCCAACAAATTTCTCTAGGTGCTCATGATATCATGGTCCGAACCCGCCCCTATGGGTTAAGGACATAACCGGCCAATAATCAAAGGATTACCTACGGCCTCAAACCAAACAAGACATAACTCATCAGAGTAAAGGGGCCAAACGGAAGCAATTTCAAATTTTTGTCCATAGAGTTGTGCTTACATGGCACGTCATAACAATCCATACATATGCATGTTAATAACTCACATCAAAACATGTAATAACACAAAGTTCTGTACATACAGGATCATTCAAGTCTAAGCCAGCCAATCAAACTATATACAACCGTAATCCAAGGTTCTCGCCAACATGACAAAATATAACAAAATAGCAAAAGGGCGAAAACAAGTCTCGTGCGTGAGACGTATAGGCTGACTCTTCAAAACATTGACTACTTCTCACAAACTTCGCTGAGGTTGGGTTTGGACCTCCCTTGGCTCACCTACAGACACATGAATGAGCGTGAGCGAAAGTCCAGTGAATAATATCAAATAAGGAATATACACGAACAGTATTTAGAACGACATACACCAACGGCCTTAGGCCCAATTCACGTTTCTATCTGGTATATATATATATCAAGTAACTGCCGTTCCAAACACATCAGACGGCCTCGGGCCTAATCCATTCATGTCAAACAAACTGGCCTTTGGCCCATTCATTCTTTCATTCATGTCAAACTGGCCTTTGGCCCATTCATTTGTATCCAGCAGCCTCTAGCCCAACCATGTGGCATAGTAAACATTTGTCCACAATTCAAATTAATTGACTTATAAGACTTATAGGGAAATAAGCAATTGGACAAATAACATACTTCAAAGTATCTTTACTAAGATATTACTCACAGTGATCGGCTGGATGATTTGCCCTAGAGCTCGACCCTACACATTCCATGAACACAATGGGTCACAAATAATTCAATTCGTTCTTAATTCACATATTCCCCTTTAGGCTTCATTCTTATCCTTTTAACTCATTTACAATGCTTAATGCATGTCTAAGAGTACTTAGAAGTGAAAGAGAACGAAAAATGGAACACAGAACACATTTACAAAATTTCAGAAACAGGGGTCCCCACTCGAGCGTGGACTTTCCCGCTCGAGCGGACCCATTAGGTCTGCAAAAGTACTGGCTGCCTCATTTTTATGCTCGAGCATGAATTAGGACACTCGAGCTGAAGGTCTCGCTACATGGCTCCCCGCTCGAGCGGACACCCATGTCTGCAAAACTTCTAGGAGCTCGCATTTCCCGCTCGAGCGGCACCTTCCCCGCTCGAGCGGACATGCCAAATTATGGAAAATCCAGGATTGTTCTTGAGCTTCAAACTTGCATTCAAATCAATATATCTTGCATATTATGGCTCAAACTTCACATATACATGTACTAACATGATCCAACACCAAATTTATTACATTATGAAGCTCAATTTCACAAATTAATCACATGCATGTCCCAAATTTACACCAAACTTATTTCCAACATAACAAATTCATGCATTCAAAACTCATACTCTTATGAATTGTACATGCATGTGAGATATAGCCCTCATTCTTAACTTAGATGATGAAGATATGGTTAAAAACATGAACTTCAATCAAAGATTCAACATGGATCATGTATTTCAAGCTCAAACATACAAATTCATGGCAATTTCTTACATGCATGTGTATATTGACTTCCAATTTATCAAAGCTAACTCATTTTCATCATAATCAATTCAATTCATGTTCCTTATCATCATTCAACTTTGAATTCCCAAAGTTACAAGCTAATATCCATGAATTTACTCACCTAGGAGCTTCAAACACCCAAATTCTAGCTAATTCTTTGAGTTCAACCTCAAATTCTCAAGCCTTGAGCCAAAATTGCCCAATTCTTCCTCTTTCCCTCTCTAGCCGACCCTCTCTCTCTTTCCTTAGAGTAATTTCAGCCAAAATGAATAAAAGAGAGGAGTTGAGTGTATAGTGCCCCTTTTTATATAAGTCCCATTAATCATAATTATCAATATTAAATAATTTGAGCACTACACCATCAATTTAATCTAATTAATCTGATCCAAATCAATTTTCAATTAAATTTCACCGTAGGCTCTAAAAATTACGCTAATCACAATGGCGTAATCAATTTCGGTTTCTGTGGCCGATAAGGCCTTCAATTTTCAATTTATAATAGTAAGTTGAACAGATATTCCTACGGTGAACAGATAGAAATTCAAAACCACATATGTTCATACAAATGGCACACAAAATCGTATCAAACACATAATCATACTCATAATAAAGATCAATTAGCATAATACGGAACAGGGTTATCACACATGATGACTGAGCAGTCCTCCCGGAACAGCCGGAGTAACGCCAGGGTTGACCACAGAAGTCACAGCAGTAAGGGTTGGCAACCCAGTTACCTCGAGGTTTAGATCCCCACCAACGTTAGCAGTATTAACGGCATCGGTGACGGTTGCCATTTCTGAAAATTACATCAGAATATCACTTTCTGTGTTTTTTAGAAATTAAACTTAACACTAGAAAATCCCATAGTTGAAAAGTTAATTCAAAATTAGTCTCACCACTAAACCTAGAATCAAACATAGTCAAGAATGTTCCCAGGAAGACTGGAGGAGTCACATCGATCTCACTTAAAATCCAGTTAACCTTTTAACAAAACTTTCAAGAGCATATTGACTCCTAGTCCGTGGGAAACAATTTTCAGAATTAAGTTTTCCAATGGATGAACTAGGTTAAAACAAACCAAGGTTCAACACTTATATGCAATTTAAAAATTGCTACAACAATATAAGCAAATAAAACTTGCATTTACAACTTGGTAAACAAACCAAATAAATCTCAAGCAAAAATTGTTTCAAATATAAACAAAAGTGAACTAATCCAAATAGGATCATCATTTGTCTAAAACTCCTTTCCTCGCTTAGGTATTTCTGTTCAATCAAAAAGTTAGAAGTCCAAATTCTTAGTGTAATCCCAAATTTAATTTATTTGGATTTGTCTTGTTTCCATTCCCTTTAGCATAGGTATGCCTACAAAGATGGTTAGTAGTAAACTACAATAAAATACAAACACATAATCTAAAGAAACTTGTAAAACTAATCATTTAATTTAATAGTCAAAACTAATTATGTTAGACAAGTTATACAAATAGACTTAAAACTCCCAAATAAATTACAAACTTTCTAACTCTAAAAATTAAACTAAATTAATTGACAAGAGTTTATTATAACACAATAATCATGTACATAAATATATCCAAGTTACAAAAATGTTATAACTCCAAAATTAAATTAAAAATAATTGCCATGAGTTATAAATGAATTTAATTCTCAATAAATATGTAAATAATTCTAGAATTTAAACATGTAACCTATACCACAATCTAGAAAATAAAGAACATGCAAATAATAGGAAATAATAAGCATGTGAATTAAACTAAAATGCCGTAGATATTGAACATATTGTTTATAATAGAAATTAGAAACTAATTAGGAGCATGTAATTTTAGGAGGCAAGTTTCATGTAAATATTTCTAGATAACTATAAGCAATTTAACATGCAAATTATATTATAGAACTAGAAGCATGTAAATTATGATAAAGATCTAGAACTACAAGGCATGGAAAAATTATTTGTTTATTTAAATAACCTAAACAATAGATTATAAATTAATTAGTGAATTATTAAATAAATGCACTTGCAACAGTAGCATACAAAAGCAGTGACATGTAAACCAATTGAATCTGAAACATGCAGTTTACATATACATAGAAAATTGGTTTTGGTGGTATGGCAATCAGTAGCATGCATCTATCTATATTTATATATTTTATTATAATTAAGGATTGACATAAGCAACAATATATGTACACAAATATCTTAATCATGCATTCAACACTAACCAACTATTTTCCAATCCTTATTTTATTAATTTACTAAACATAACAGTAGCCTCCTTTGAATAGCATGTACAGAATTCCCATACAACACAGTGGCCTATTCTAGAAAATGAACAAATTAGTATCAACAATTAATTCAATTTCTTATGCAACTATACAAGCAGATTTCGGGAAAATAATTAATCTAGTATCTACTACAACTATGCCACAGAATAAATTTATCTTATATGAATTTATTTTTCTAATGAGAAACACTAATCTGTTTTAAGTTTGTTGCTAAAATTGTACAATTAAACAAAATAAATAGATTCATGATTTGTAAAATTAAATAATAGAACATCAAATAAATCCATATTACATTTTAGAGCATAATACAGAAATACATATCATATAGTTTATTGAAAGACGAGGAATCAAACCAAATTCTGTGTGATACCACAGTGTCCTTAAAACAGATTAGCCGTTTCACCGTGGGTGTTGGAGGAACGTTGACTTTTGTCTCCCATGATAAGATTGCTTAAACCAGCTAATGCAGAAGCACCTTCTGTTAGCTTAGCAAACCGACAATGGCAGCACTCTCTCTCACACGGGAAGGATTATTATACAAGTAAGCAAACCGACTATATGATTGGAAGGCAAAAACTTCTGTACCAAACCAAGAGAGATGGGTCTTTTCTTATACACAATGGGGGAGAGAGGAGGAGTCTCCAACCATCAAGGCTGGCCACTAATGGAGGCCATTACTTCTGCAAAACTGCTGGAGTAATGCACAAAACTTATGGGAATTCAAAGTGTGAGTTACAAACAATATACACATATGTGTATATACATTTCTGCAATAGACATGGCCCAAAAAGAATAAGTTAGTGGACCACCAATCCAGTCTAGCCCAAACCCAACCCATTGCCTTAAGCCTCAGCCGAAGTCCGAAGTCCCAAAATCCACAACCCATGGACCCCTTACCCCAACCCGACCTAGTCCGAGCGGGCGGGCGGCGCGAGTGGCAATTTTTCCATAACCAACTTGGACCATAGTCTTGGCCCAAGCCCATCCTTGAAGCATCCATTCCTCCCTTCCTTCAGAAAATTTGGATGCCCCAAAGGGCTCATGCCCTTCTTATAATCTTGAGGCTTAAATACCCATCAAAGTTTTCCTCCACAATCAATGTGGGATTGGTAGTTATACACAATTCCCATGAGGCCATCTTTATAAGACAATTTCTCATTCAATTCTCAATGGTTTTTGGTCATTCTTTTTGTGGTGTAAAGACCTTGTTACAAAGAATCTAAACCCATTAATCCCACCTCAACCAATATAGCGATCCCAGTTTTGACCCGACCTTTGTTGTATTCCGGACTCGAGTTTCATGGTTTAATAATGTATCCATGTCTTGTTTTCCTCCTTTAAGCCTTTGAATTTGAGTTTTGGAACATGTTGGGCGTGTTTGGAACATGTTGGTTGTTAGTTGGTCTAGATTATTGTTGCCCAAATTTTTGCTTCTTCGCTCGAGCGTGGTTTCTTGCGCTCGAGTGAGTTTTGAGGGTTCTCAGGTTTCCTTCCCAAACACAGCATTTCTGGGAAGATGAAGTTCTTCGCTCGAGCAAGGCTTCTTGCACTCAAGCGAGGGTGTGCGTCTGTGAAATACCTGAAGGTATGTATTCTATGCTCGAGCGACACTTCTTACGCTCGAGCGAGGTCACTTGTTGTGTCTGGTCACTCAAGCGACCACTCCTTTGCTCGAGCGAGGATCGTGTATATCAGTTCACAGCAGAGCATTTATGTATCACTTTTGTATCTCTTTTCACTCAAAACCCTAATCCGACATCCTCTCTACCTCTTTCTACAAATACTTCAAGATCCAAGCATCTCCCAACCCTAGTCCCTTTGTTAAAGAGTTAGAGCATCTTGTGGGCTTCCTCTTGATCCGAACAAAATCAAATTTGGAGCATTTTGAAGTTTTTCATCGTCTCCTTTGAGCTTCTACACTTGCGGTAGGGATATTCTACACCTTGTTATGGGTTTTAACCTAGATATTTGTTGTTATGAATAAATTATGGGATTTGGGAGTGATTTGGGTAAACTAGGGTTTGGGCTCAAATTAAAAAGGAGGGTTTTCTATGTTGGGTTCCATAAATGAATATGGGGTATTGAACAGGAGGTTACCTTAGGTTAAAATGGTGAAATTTAGCCTTGGGGTTAATATTTGGAAAAGAAGGAAATTTGCCATAATTTGAGTTAAATAAATTATTTTGTTTAAATGGTGAGATTGATAGGGGAAATATGAAATTGGAAGAATGCATGAATGAATGGTGTAGTTGGATTTGTTAAGTCACTCACCTATGAAAATTTGATAAATTATCTGTTTAAAAGATTGTATATCTGTTTAGAAATATCTGTTTTGGAAAATCGGTGGAAGATAGCTATGATTGTTGTAGAAACTGTATGAGGACTAGGTAAATTGAAACTGGTCATTTGAATTATGTCATTGAATATGACGATTTGATTAAACCATTGAATATGTGATTTGGATAGTCATTGTATATGACAACGCTTTTAAATACATTGCATATGTATCATTGTTTGGGAGGAGATAGGAGATATACTCCATTGTTTGGGAGGAAAAAGGGAATCGACTCCATTTTGACATTAAGTTGGCCGGAGTATCTAGGATGAAAGTCCCGAAACCTTATATGTGTATATTTGGGTGCCGGTTCCCTCGGACGAGAATTTGTAAAATGGCAAGAAGTTTGAAGTGTTTGAGTAATGAATGTTATTGAATTGTGAATGAATGAGTTGTAGTCTCATTTGGGATTGTTTAGATGATAAGGAGCTACACTTATGCCTTGATTTGAAATGAATGAATAGAAATCGATTAAGATGTGATTATTAATATTGAATGGTAATGGGAGAATGTAAGTTGGCCTTGAGTATTGGACTTTTATCTGATATTCATATCTTAATTAAATCTCATATATTGTGTTAGTTTATCTCTACTGGGCTTTGGCTCACCTTACTTGGGAAAACATTTGCAAGTACAGGTGACATGCCTTCTCCAAGGGTGTAACTTGGGAGGACTAGGGGCTGCAGGCTTTACTTTTGTTATGATATGTTTAAATGTTTATTCAAGCCGAGGGCTTTACTTGTATCGAGCATAGGACTCTTCCTTTTGTTGTAACCCAGTGATAACTTGGAAAGATGTAAGCCCGTAGGGCATTTATTTTGTTGTTGTTAATCTACTATTACATACTATAGATTCAGGATGAACATATATGAATGTATAATGCATGTAATACCCCTTTTATAATATAAACTCTGATGAATGAAGTATACCATTTTATGATGTTCATAGATCTTATGGAATGGATTAATTGTATTATATTTTGGGGGCGTGACAACCAATGGTTGGGACATACTTTAATTTCACATTAAAGTTTACCAAAACCCATTTTTTCCAACCAAAAAAAAATTGCTTATTATTGACAAATAGGACCAATGATATTTAAAGGAGGTAAAATGTGATTTTAATCATATTAATGTCCTTTTTTAGTATGCCATAGTGTAAAATGTATTTTGTGAGATACATATCAACAATACATATTTTATTTTCTTAAAGCACCATATAATTTTTTTAAATATTATCTAATTATATATTTAATTTAAAAAAATTGCATCTGGTAATTAATATTTTTAAAATTTTCATTTTATTTGATTAATTCAAACTTATGTTGAAGAAATTAATTATTAATTGTTAATATTTTTTGAAGTTATTTTTTATTTTAATTTTTTTAAATACAACAATTATTATTTACAAAAATATTATTGAATTGATATAAAAACTATATAATGTGACTTCTTTTGAGACTATATATTAAAGGGTTAATCCATTTTATCCCCTCATAATTTGGGGTTGGAGCACTTTACCTCCATATGATTCAAATATAACAAAAAAGTCCCCATATGATTTTAGACTAAAGTGTCAATGTTAGTTTTTTCATCCAGACTAACAGAAATTGTATCACGTATGATTTTTTAGAGTAGGTTTGATTTTCTACAAAAATAAAGTGAAATTATTACAACAAAAAAAATAATTTTACCCCAATTTTCTCCAAACTTAAAGTTAGATTAATATGTTAATTAAAATAAAATAAATTAAAATATAATTAAGGATTGATCTAAAATATAAAATATAATTAAAGATTGATTTAAAATAGAATAATAAAAAAATGAAATAAATAATAATTAAGAAATTATCTAAAATATAATTAAATTAAAATTAGAGTAACATGTTAGGAATCACAATAAATAATTAAAAATTTAGGGTTAATTGTGATCTAAAATATAATTAAATTAAAATTAGATTAAAAGCTACGAATTACAATAACTAATTAAATATTTAGGATTAATTGTGATCTAAAATTTCAAAATTTCATTACCATCAATGGTTAAATATATTTTTTGTTTTTTTGTTTCTCTGATGATTACCAATTCTCTTTATATCTTGTTGATAATGCATGCTAAACACAATATACATAGAGAAAATAATATTTGTAAAGAAATTTCTCTAGTTTGAAGTTACCAGAATTTTACAGAGAAAATTCTAGTAACAAGAATGATGATGGTTAATACATATCTTTTTTGGCTAATGTAAACTTCAAAATTTCATCCTTATCAACGGTTCAATATATGCATGCTAAGTGGTGATTATTAACACAATGTACACGGAGAAAATTATATTTGTAAAGAAATTTCTCTGGTTTGAAGTTATCAGAATTTCACAAAGAAAATTCTAGTAACAGAGAAATTAATCTCATATGATGCAAAAAGGGAGCCTATTTGATCATGTAATTGTAGTACATTGTGTTGGTACAAAATAATACACAAAGTAATTCACACCATCCAATTCAAAAAAACACAATGCATAAAGTAATTTTCCCTGGTATTGGGAAATTTCTCTGCATGAATTTGACTGGTATTATAAACACAGTGCCCAAAATATGTTTTGTATTGATCCATAAATTACAGAGAAAATTCAAAAAAAGTTCAGAGAAAATTACTAAACACAATGCACAACAGACACATTATTTTTGTAATATGATCCATATATATACAAATTTCTCTCTATTAACCAACATCGAAAAATTAAACATAAATTCCTCTAACGTCCTCAAATGTATTATTCAATCAATAAAATGTAATGTAAACAATTAAAAGGGATGGATATCCTCACATATTTAATAAAGGTTCATTGCATGTCCTCTTATTATGGAGAACAATACTCCCATATCGACTACACTTCATGTCACGCCCCGAAAATTCCCAAAATAAATGTTCACCAACCCCCATTGTTAAATATAAACATGAGTAAGTGTTCAATGTTAACATCATCCATAAATCTCCAACATTTATATTCATTAATCATTAAGAGATTTACAAAAAGTATTCAACATGCAAATATACATTCAACATTCCTAGTATATGAATCCATAGCATGTGGCATAGTAGTTCAAATACAATTAAATGTCCTCAAGGCTACAATTTCCAAGGCTTAAGTCTGGTTACACAAAAATGGTTTCAACCCATACACATAAAGCCCTTGGCTTGCCAAAAATAATTACAACTAAAGAAAAAAGCCTCGTGCTCTCAAAAACATATCACATACATCTAACTCGGTGGAATCACACATCTTTTCCTACACAAAATCCCATAGGGATGAGCACAAAGCCCAATAGGAAAACCTTCACAAAGTATATAAATTTGTGTCAAGAAAGGGAAATTATCACCCCGGTACATAGGGCCGTTTCAGATTCTAGAAAGATTGGGTTCGGTTGCCTATCAGATTGCTTTACCACCTGGCATGGAGCAAGCGCACAATGTGTTTCACATATCAATGTTGCGAGGCTACCTTCGGGACCCTTCTCATGTTATTGACTATCATTAAATTGTGCTAGATAACGACATGGTTTATGAGGAAAAACCCCTTTCACATCCTTGATTGGCAAGTTAAGCAACTACGGAACAAGACTATCCCAATGGTAAAAGTGGAATGGAGAGAACATCAAATACAGCAACGATACTCAGAATTATTTTCAACTTAAGGTAAACAAGTTTGGAGGACCAAACTTCCTAAAGGATGGGAGATTGTGATAACCCAACCCATACTATGCTCAATTATATATGTGATTATGTGTTTTATATGAATTTGCAAGTTTGAGTATGAGAAATATGTGAATTTAGAAAAATATCTATTGAAAGTAGGATTACCTATTGCAATTGAAACTTTGAACTAAAATTGAAGGTCATAGAGGTGTGATAAACAAAAACCAAGTTCATAGCTATGATTAGCATGATTTTTAGATCCTTTGGTGAGATTTTGAAAAATTATGATTCGTAATAAATAAATTAAGATTTTTGAGTTAAGTGTATGTGTTTAGCCTTTTGTTATTCATTTTGTTGAAAAGAGCTCAAAGTGTGAGTTAAAGAGAAAATAAGAGGAGAAAGCTAGGGATTTAAAGGGAATCAAGGGGCAAACCATAGATTTGAGTTAAGGTATGGAAATTTACTTACAAACTTTGTTTCTAACTCATCTTTGTCTTGAAATCATGAAGAAATTAGGAATTTTGAGTTGTGTGGTGGCTTGAGCTAAAGGCATGAAATTCAACCCTAATCTCTCCATTTTTGTTTGATTTAAGTTCACTCTTGTGATTGACCCATGAAACAAACCCTAGATAATTCATAAAAACAAGATTTGTTGAAAGATTGGTTATGGATCATGTATTTTGAATTTGTTTATGTAATGTATGAATATGGGAAAGAGATGAGTCTGTGAATTTGTTGTTGATACAAGGTTGATATGTTTAATGTGGAATTACACTTGTATCATACTTATATATCACGTTTTTGAGTTATTTTTACATGAATTTGGGCTTGGAAATGAGTTTAGGAAGTTTGCATCTTTGAACCATTTTCAGACTGTCTGATTTTGCCTAGACCGCACGAGCGGCCACAGGCACCACACGAGCAAAATATAAAGAAAAAAAGAAGTTTTCATTCTGCTCCTTGGGCGCTCGAGCGGCCGGTGTTTCCGCTTGAGCGGATTTTGGCCGCAAGTGCAGAATCTCTGTTTCAGCCCAACTTCAAAAAGGCATATCTCCTTCATCCAAACTCCATTTTAAGCGATTCTTGAGCCTAAATTCAAGCCCTCGAAGTCTAGTTTCTAATGGTGGTGGTCTCACATCCAAATTATAAGTACACAAATAGATATGCTCAAATTAGTGAAGATTGTTTACTTTCTTTTAACCGTTTCATACCATTTCCTACCCTAACTTAGTTTCCTTTCACTTCTTGCTATTTCCTTAAATCTTAAATAAGTAAACATGATATGTTCAATTAAAAACATATGAAATTATTGTAGGAAACATTAATTTAAGTCATGAACATTTAGGGCCGTTTAAAGTACATCTTTGGAACATGCTTTGTACGTGGTTCACATGTAGAGAAGATTAGCATTGAACACTTGAGAGAAATTAAAGAAAAGTGTACGAATTGAAAAAAATGATTTATCAAATGTGTACGTGACATGTTTTGTGTAGGTCGTGTGCCAGAGGCAATGCCGTAAGACCAAACGCACTGTGAGTAGTAATATAATACACTTATATTCTTTGTTGTGTATCTTGAACCATGAACGGTGATTGGTGCCAACATTATGAATTGATTGAAAATGATGAAAATTCATTGATATTATATGACATGTGCTAAATGATTGGGCCTGAGGCTGCTTGTCAAATAATTGGGCCCGAGGCTGCTTGTTAAATGATTGGGCCTAAGGCCGCTTGTTAAATAATTGGGCTCGAGGCCGCTTGATAAATGATTGGGCCCGAGGCTGCTTGTTATATGATTGGGCCTAAGGTCGTTGGTTATACTATTAGGCCCGAGGCCGCTTAATATATGATTGGGCCCGATGCCGTTTGTTATATGCTTGGGCCTAAGGCTTCTTGGTTTATATGATTATGGATATTGTGAGAACCTTATGATCATCTACTTACACTGATTTACTGTATTATTACTCATTGAGCTTCGCTCACCCAATTTTATGTATGCACATGTAGGTGATCAGCAGCATAAAGTACACCCCTAGAGTCAGCTTCAGGAGCCTTTTGTGACCTAATCGAGTCGTGCCTCCGAGACGGAGTTTTGTCTTGACTCACACCACACTTTGACCTTATTATGTTTTTGATTTCACGGTCTTGGGTTGTAAATATTATGTACAATTCTCCTCTGGCTCTTATATTTTTGATGGGCATGTATATGTATTATTGTGTTACATGGTTAACTCTATGATTTTGCTCATGATTGGCACAGCTCAATGGACTTCTCTTTATTATATGCTTCCGTTTATGGCCCCATTAGCATAAATATTCTGTATGATCGTTTGAGGCCTTTGGTAATCTACGAATTACTGGCCGGTTATGACCCAAACTTTTAGGGGCGAGTCCAAGTCATGACAAAAACAAATCACCAATTTTTAGGGTTTCCACAAAGCTAGGTTTTTCATTAATTTTGGAAAGACCTTCCAAAATAACATCCCTCCTCAACAATATAGTTCATACCCCCAAAAGTTTTTAGAAAACATTGAGAAAAACCCTTTTTAAAATCATCAAGAACTCATGAATCAAAATTAAAGTTCTATACTACAAGAGGAAGTTCCAAAATCAACATAAACTTGCAAAAATGTATATATAACTCAAAGATTATCCCTACCTCAAGTTTTAGAGAAAAAGAGAGAAGAAACCCCCAAAATCAATGGTGTTGAAACCTGACCTCCACTGCACAAAACGTAGCCCTCGAAGGGTTCTCCAACTTTGATGAAAGGACTAGGATCAAAACTTTAATGGGTTTGGAGAAATCAAGTGTTTAATGTAATTTGGTGAGAGTAATTGTAGAGAAAATGAAGAGAAAAGTGTTTTAGAGAGAAAGAGATAAGTGAAAAGTGAGGTACACTCAACCCAATGAGAAGAGAAGGGAAAAAAATTCAGACCCAACACTTCCCGTACGTACGTGCCTTCTTCCGCACGTATGATATACCCTTTCTCTCACGTGTGGCCTCCTCCCTTGCACGTGTGGCCCATTTCCCGCACATGCCCCCGAGTTTTGTTTTTCGCCCAAAAAGTGCACTAGCAAGACCACAACACTCCGACTCCAACCCACGCTGACTGAAGTGAGCAAAAAAAAAATCTTACTTTGGAACAAAATAAGGATGAAAATCCAAGAAAGGTTTTCAAGAACGGTGAACCCGAATGGTCGACAAGACCTTAGGTTAATACCCCCACACTCCCAACGCAAATAAGATAAACATAATTAAAAGAAAACAAGATGGGTTAGCTACCCGGGCATCACAACATCAACTTTTTAAACTCTCCAGTAGAAATAATTATGTTCTTCTTCGGCCTCCCAACTGGTCTCTTACTCAATGGAGGTAAAATCATAGCATCATCAATGGTATAGACAGGTTTTTCAACAGTTGGAACTGGGCAATCGAAAATGAGTATCCTTGACGATACATATCAGTATGAAAAAATGGTTCAACGAATGAATTCAAATTATTTCCACTCCTAAAAATCGCAGCAACATGTTGACATGGATACTCATTTATTTCCCATTTCTGACATGAACAAGTTTTCAACCCAAGATCAACCATAACCAAAGGAAAACAATGTACTTCAAACACATTATCAGATGATAAACTCACATTCCACATCCTCTCATCCATGAAAGCCTTCTCCAACACACTATTCATACAAGGACAAAGGACTTTATTCCATTTACTAGAAAGTAGCCCCCTATCAAACCTCATATTCATGATTTGCAACCATATCATGTCCACCAAATATGTTATTGGCAAGTGTTGAGTTTTTCGTATCCATGAATTGAATGACTCAGCAACATTTGAATACATTTTGCCATAACGTTTCTCCTCGAGATATGCATCACTCCAATTTTCATATGGTAAACTTCTCAAGAAAACACTCACAATGTCTCCTCTCTCACTATTTAATTCATTTAACTTGAAATGGAATGACACCTTTGTTGGAGCATATGCATATTTTGAAAACTTGGACACGATTGTCTCGCTAACCAAATTTGTGTTTCCACATGATAACCTATCCCTCAAATTTCTCTTTAGATGTTCAAGACAAAATGCATGATAGTAATTAGGGAAAAACCTTGCAATTCCTTCCACAACACCACAATGTTGATCTGATATGAAACTTATCATCCTCTTTGGTCCCAATAATTGACACAAATGTTCAAGGAACCAACATCAATTGTCTTTATTCTCAGCGTCAACAATGGCAAAAACTAGAGGAAAAAACCATACAAAACAAATAGGAACAAGCATATTAGATATACACATGTAGAGAAAATTCGCACAGTGAACAACCAGAGAAAATTCACTTAGTGGCCAAATCTAGAGAAAATTCACAAAATTTACAAAACATGACCACAAACATAGAAAATTCACCCAGTTCCCACATCTACATTAAATTCACATACTTAGAGGAAATTAGATATATTTCCAATTACCTTCATTTCTATCTTTCCCTGTCGCAACAATCATAACCCCTTTGTATCGTCCTTTGAAAAAAGTTCTATCAAGGAATAACAATGACCGACAATAGTTGAAACCAGCAATGCATGCATGAAAAGCCATAAACACTCTTTTGAAATGCTTGTTATCTTCAAAATCCAACTCAAAACGATTACCTAGATTGTTCTTCCATGCCACATCAAAATACCACTGTAATTGATCAAATGACAAACAAGAATCCCCATATGTACTACCTTTTGCTTTTTCAACCCCTAACCAACCAAAATTATAACTGATTGAGGCCCCATATTTGTCTTTTATTTCTTTGACAACATCCACTGAACGAGTTAAAGGCTTTGTACTTACCTCTTTAAGTATCAACCCATAAACTAAGTTGGAAGTCATCCTGCCATGTTTACTCGTACGAATGGCCATACTACATATATGGTCATTGTTCAAAGTTCTTATGTAAAAGAACCCATTTGTTTTTTCAACTAAAGCATGTACATGCCACATATATCCCCTTGATTTTTTATATGCACATTTTGTCGTAGCCCTTAGCTTGTCATTTTAACATATGTAAACTCAAAACCAACCTCTATAGCATATTTGCATAAAATAGTACAGAACTCAACCACGCCACCCTCAAACTTTTGTCTAACACTTCTAATATTATTTCGCCAATCAGCTGACAATAACACCTTTTCTTGGTGAGAACAAAACTTAAAGAGTGAATTCCTTTCAATATCCACAAGCCTATCACATTCACTAGGCACAACATCTACCCAATTAGACCACACTTCATCCTCTTGATCAGAAGCACTACACCTAATAACTGAAACATCAACTATATCAACACCATATGTACAAACAACTCTCAACATATTCAAAAAAAAAAATCAATATTATTTCGAACCATACAATTTAGATGCCAAGCAATACAATATGAAATAAAGATTGTCTCAAGTTTCAAATTCTCTCATGTTTTGCACAAAATGCCAACCAATTCCTCATAGTTCAATTTGCATGAAATATTAATGACAATAGTATCATTCCCATATTTGCATAGCAACAACACTACGCTATCCAACTAAATTGGAAAAAAAAAAATCATGAAAAATAACTTGTTCAATATAAAAACACATAAAAAGCGCTCAAAAAAATATTGAAGGGTTGTTCCTAATTACATTGGTCATTTACTAGTTAGTCTTCCTTTCAGTAGTGTTCTTTCACTGCTCTACTTTTGGTACTTTTTCTGGTGGTATTTCAATTGGTTTTGTCCGTGATCGGCTAATTTTGATCGCAAATCTCTCTATGATTTATGCCCTCATTAACCTTACATTTTTTGTTGACAATGTCGAGCTAATAGGTTCATAGTTGATGTATTGTCTCATCATGTAGCATACAAATATGCCATAATCCACACTGCATACAAATTATAGATATAGCTAGTTTTGAGAAACATGCAAATTAAATTATCTCATTTGTAGATATTGTATGAAAGTTACGAATCATTAGCTTGTTGTGGAGCATTCTCGACATATTCAAAATCATAATTTGTGCTTTGTGAGTTGATCAATTTGAATTAGGGTTGTGATTGTGCCTCTCTTTCATGGCATGCTTTCAAAAACTTTTCTACATAATCTTGCTGTAAAAAAGATATTAATTATGTGAGTTGTGTGCATGTGATTAGCCGGATAATTTCCAAATAACAGAGAAATTTACACACAAGAACACAAAGACACAAATTAATAGGAGTCTATCCTAGCCAAAGAAATTTTAGATGCTAGAGAAAATTACATACACAAGCACATGGACACAACTGAGACAAGCAACAAAATGTGATGAGTCAGATAATTTTCAAATAATAGAGAAATTTACACACAAAGACACAAATTAATGGGAGTCTTTCTTGGCCAAAGAAATTTCAGATGTTAGAGAAAATTACATACACAAGCAAAAGGACACAACTGGAACAAGCAACAGAAATTGTGAATGAAAAATTTTCCAGTAGAAATTTCAAATAACAACTAAAGGGTAGTATGTTAGTGTAAACCTAAAAATCCAAATTGTGTTCAACAACAACTGGAGTGTTGACCAACCAATTGGGAATGAAAATTTTGACAACAGCAAAAGTGAGGTTAATGCAGGCAAATTACAATATTAAGTGACAACTCAAAAATAATTTCCATGGGCAAATGACAAACAGATAAACTTCACAAGCACAAACACATTTTGACCCTAATTCAACCACAAATACATAACCTTCACTTTCACAATTCAACAACATTATCATCACATAAAGGACAATATGGATCAGAGAAATTTGCACCCAATACCAATTGTTTTGCATCTTTGAGATATTCGTCCTGTACATCATCCCTCATTGGCCTTGGGGAGTTGTAGTACTTTCATAAATTGTCTTTTTTGTCCAAGACAAGCAAGGTCTAATGATTTCCATCGATTGACTTCTCATTGTCACCACTATTTATTAGAAAATGGAGGAATCGATAGTTTCTCCATGCGGGTTGAAGATGCTTGTCAAACAATGAGATTCGAAAAGAATGATTTCCTGTCATCTTGATAAAGTTTTGTGGTCAGAGAAAATCAAACAATGGTCAGAGAAATTTGAAATGACAGAAAATTTTAGAAATATACACAGAGAACTTTGAAGTAGTAGAGAAATTTTAAGACATGCACACAACCAACCAAAGAAAATTAGACAAGTCACACAACTGGTTTCAAGAAGTAGCTCAAAAGAAGAAAGTAGCAAGTAAATTCCAAAGAAAATCAAATAAAAAAGTAGTAACATACCAAGCCCATGCATGTGGAAAAAAAAAATGAAGTTGCTTGTTGTCATTTTCTCCTTTGGTCAGCAAGGAGTATCTCTCCATAGCCATCAATGACCTAAAAATATCATTTATAACTGTAACATTGTTTTATAAAGGCTTATGGAACATGACAGAGAAATTTAATGAAAGACTTAAATTGTAGGCAATTTCTTTTTCCTTTATTAGGTTTTTGATATCTTGAAAAGAAATGAGATTCAACTCACTTGTCTAGATGAAAGCCCTACAAGATGACGAAGAAGGGATTTAACAGTTGTTAATGCGATATAAGTTAGTAAATTGTTGTTTCTTATCTTCTAGTTTAATTGTTGTACTTACTCTAGTCCAAACACATTCGATATGTGTTGCAAGATATCTTTAACATGTTCTTTGACCAACTTTGCAACCGGTAGACTTGATGGAAAAATCCAAGATTTTCTGAGGTTTGTTGGTTGAGGCAAGACATAGTCATCAGTATCAAGAATTTTTTCTTCTTCGGTGGTTTGTTCTATTGGCTTTGCATCTTGCTTTAAAGCTCTAGTGATCTTTGCAACTCTAGGATATTCAAAGTCTGAGTCTTGCTTTCCTTTCCTTTTCTTTACCTTTAAATTCCTTATCATTGATGTAAGATCTTTTTTCACTGTAGCAAGATAGTGAAATTTTAATTAAATTTGTAAATTTCTCTGAAGTAACATAAATTTCTCTAAAGTAATAGAATGGGATTTCAATATATAAATTTGTTTAATTCAATATTTTTCAGTTATCATAGACTTTTGTCTTTGCTTTTGCTTGTTGTTTGTCTGCCACTCTTTCTTCTTGGCTTCTTGGTTGTTGTATTGCATTCCAACTGTACACAGTGAAAATCAAACAATCCGCAAAAATCAACATGGTCAGAGAAATTACAAAATCTAGAGAAAATCACACACATATAGAAGCAAATAGATAGAGAAAAACAAACAAGCCGCAGAAATCAAAGTGGTCAAACTAATGTGGTTAGAGGAATTTAAATTCCAGAGAAAATTACCATTGTCTTTGTCCTTGTGTGGTTCTTGTTGTGGGTTTGCCTCTTGCACTTGTTACACTTCTATTCCAACCGTTCCAACTGTTTACAATGAAAATTCAGTAAATTGAATTTTCTCTGAGTTATGTTGACACAATAACATAACTTTCTGTGGTTCAAGATTTTCACTGACCTTGGGGGTGAACTTGTTTTGGTGTTTGGTAAGGTTGTGTTGCTAGTTGAACAGATAGTTCTTCAATTTATTCATGCAATCTAGTATTTTCAGTTTCAAACTCTGAAATTGAATCCCTCAACTGTTGCATTGTTTTTTCATTATCTTCTTTTTCAACCTCCAACATCCTTAATCTCAGTTGGTTTGTGCTCTCTCTTTCTTAAAGCTCTAAATTCTTTGATGTCAAGGTTCTTATGGCAATATCCTTCTCTTCAAGTAATAGATTCCAAGTTTTCTTTTCTTGTATTTTGGAATTAGAAAGTGCCGTTAGTTTTTCACGTAGATTAGCAATTTGAGCATCCTTTGATCGCTCAAATTCTCAAGGTTGTTCCATTGTCAAGCCACAAATGCTATCATAATGTTGGTTAATGCGCTCATTGTTTTCTTCTTCATCCATTTCCTCTTTGTTTTGTTCTTCATCCCTTTCTTTATTGTTCTCTTCTTTTTCTTCAAATTCAATGCCTTCATCTTTTTCTTCTTTGTCTTCTTGTTCTTTACCTCCATCTTCTTCTTTGCGTTCTACTTTTTCATTTTCTTCTCTGGCTTTTTGTCGAGACCCGAACCCGCCCCTATAAGTTTAAGTCATGATCGGCCAGTAATCCTGGATTACCTTCGGCCTCAATGACAAAATCAATCATAATATAATAATGGAGCTTAGCGGAAGCAATAAAATAATATCAAACGAGACCATTGAGCAGTGCATACATACCAAAATCATAGATATTAAAAATCTTACACTTCAGACAATCTCATAAACAATATTCCAAAGTTAGACTTCTCATATAACATCATCCATACAAGTTCCAAAATATCCAAAGAAACAAAATATTACAAAAGATGAGTTAATAAAGCTTGACTCCTCTCGAGTCCAAGCACGCCCCTTCACGGCGGCACCTTCCAAAACAGCTTCATAGGAGTAGACATCGAGGCGGCCTTAAACTTGGCATCTCGCTTTCTCACCTATATATATATATATAAAGGAAGAGGGGTGAGCTGAAGCCCAGTGAAAAATATCAGTATAAAGGTTTTATATGAATGAAGTCCAGCATGTTACAAACACATTTATCATTTTCAATATAACTCATGCCAATAAGCAACCATTAGAGTAAACAATCATATCAATCTCTTCTTTGCGATAACAATAATCAATTATTCAATTTATGTGGTACATCCAATAGAGTAGCATTATAACAATGTGCTGAAGCCAATAGAACCACTAGGGTAAATCTAATGGGACCACAACAGGTCAATCAATAAACCATAATTCAATGTGGACCATTAAAGTCTAACATTAGAGATCTCTGTGTTTCAATTAATTCAATAGGCCATGGTATTGTTTCCCCAGGCGAGGGTCTATTAATCAATGGACCATGGTATTGTTTCCCCTACTCAAGGGCCTCACTAAAGTATGTCATGAATACATTTCAAAAAGGGGAGATTCATTCATAGATAACAAAATAGAATTCAAAATACCAATCTTGAATAATTTCCAAATACATTTCAAACATAGCTATATAAAGACATTACTCACAGTGGGTTAAATCGATATTAGGCCTCGAACGTCCACCTACACAACACACACATTGAAGCACAAGTCTCAATCAACCATTCCATAATCCAATTTCCGCTTTATGTGTTCCTAATTCATTTCCCTATTTAGGATGCTTAAACAATGTCCAAGGATGCCTAAAAGCGCATGAGGATGCAAATATACACTTATAAGTGTTAGTCAAAATTTGCTGAAAATAGGGTCTTTGCTCGAGCGCACACTAAGTTGCTCAAGTGATGTGGCTTGACTGCAAAAGTACTGGTTACTCAAAATGTGCACTCAATGGTTGCTAGAGCCTAGTGCTGACCAAAGGTGAGTTTGCTCAAGCACACACTTGATCGCTCAAGCCAACTGCCAAAGGTCTGCAGAAATACAGGATGTGTGCGAAGTTCGCTCAAGCCATAAATCATTCGCTCGAGCGAACTGGGCGAATTCTGGATTTTCTAGAATTGAATTTGAAGTTCAAAAACACATTTTTCATGTTCAAAGCTTGCATGGTTAGTCTCAAAAGCTTAGAAACTCTTGTAAAACATGAATACTTGGAAATTACGAAACCATGTTCCCAAATTCTCTTTCAATTTTCCAAAACAAAGTTCAAACACTATGCTCTTGCCATGCATGTGTTAAATTCAACTCTTTTCTTTACAAACCATGATCATATGAGATGAAATCATGAAGAACCTTAAGAAATAACATGTGTAAGTCCCATGCATGTATGAATTTGTAGAAAACCAAGTTCAAAGATGGAGAATTATACATGCATGTACACAATTCACTCAATTCTTCTATAAACAAGTTGATTCCTTCATTTTCTTTCCAATTACATGCAAATGATTATAGACTACACGAATTCAACTTCTACACGGATTATGTACAAGGATTATGGTTGTAATTCATACATAGAGCTTCAATTCAAGTGTTAAAAGCTTAATTTCTTCAAGTCTCCTTTCAATTCTCTAAAATCTCTCTACTTCTCTCTCTATAGTTGATGTTCTCACTCTCACTCTAAAATTTTAGCTCAAGAGTTGTAGAAAATGAGTTAATTAAGCTCATATGGCATATATATATATATGTGTGTGGATTAGGTTAGACTAATTAAGTGGGATTAAGCTTAACTAATTTGGCTTAAAATTCTAATTAGTTTATTCCAATTATTTTGATCTAAATCAAATTTTAATTAAACTTACCATATGGTTCTAAATATTCTAACTAACCTATTGAACTAGTCAATTTCGATTTCTGAATCCGTTTGGGCCTTCAATTTCGAATTCTAAGTCAGTATTCTAACTAATAATTCACAAACAAACAGATAAGCATCAATTAAGCACATAATCATGCAAATATGCTCAATACAATAATACATAAAAAATAATATGGAGGTCGGGGTCGTCACACTTCCTCTTCTGCACTGCTTTCTTCTTCTTCTCCATTGCTTACTTCTTGTTCTTCTTTATTGGCTTTTTCTTTTTCATTCCCTCCATCTTCTTCAAATGAATCTTCTATTGTCTGCTTGAATTTGGCCAATGCTTTTTTTGCTTCTTTCTTATTGTTTTTACCAAGACAAAACTCTTCTGATGGGTTTTTAATTAGCTCTTCTTTATCTATTTGTAATATGAGGATTTTTTATTAGAGAAATATTAAAATTTCACTGAGAGAAAATTCAAACAAGATCAACCAAATGCCAGATAAAATTCATCTCAATCAAACTAATGGGAAAGAAATTTCAGAGAAATTCTTTTCAACCAAACCACTAGGTTCAACAAGATCAAGCAAGCACATAAACCAAAGTGAATCCAACGTGTTTAGAGAAAATTGTGATACTAGAGAAAATTTGTCTCAAGGGGAAAATTACACACAAGGAGACAATTAAGTAGTGAATATGAAACAAGAAACATAATTTGATGGGTCAAGGAAAATTCAGATATCAGAGAAAATCAATCAAGGCACATTAGTTAATGTTACTATAATTGTGGTTAGAGAAATTTGGATTATAGAGAAAATTCATTACAATGACAGAAAAAATCAAACAAGCAATATAAATTGAAATCCCAAAGAAAATTCATCTCAATCAATCAAGGCACATAAGTTAATGTGATTATAATTATGGTCAGAGAAATTTTGATTCCATATAAAATTCATCACAATGAGGGAAACAAACCAATGGTCAGAGAAATATTGAAATTTCACTGAGACTTAAGTGGCGATAGAAATCTAACCTGTCGAGGTGCAAGAGATTGGATTGGCGTCTTCTGCAACTATTTGGTCAAGCTTTGTAGGTTCCACTTGGCACATCTTGGGAATTCAGTTATGTTACTATCTTCCCAGTCGACGATAGTTGCATGTTCACATAGTTAATACTGTGATGTAAATTGAAATATTTAAATTTTACTAAACACACAAATTTTTAAGTATCATAAGTGTAAATGTAAATAGAAATTCTACTTACTCGTAACTTTCTCTGGAGTTTTGTGCAATGCTCTTATAGAACCAATCAATGTTGTTGTTATTGTTTCTAGCCAATCATACTTCTTCATTGATTCAAGCAGTTCCACATACTTGATAAAAACCCACCCTATTGAGTTCCCACTTGTTAAAAAAAACAGGGAAAGACACAAGTACAAGGTAACAATGATCACTACGTCTTCGAAGTCATTTGGTTGCTTCTTTTTGATTGCTTTGATCAATGCCTTCTTCAGTGCAAGACTAGGTAGCCTTGTTTCCTTTGGGAATCTTCGCCTTAGGAATGGTGTGTTTGGCTTTTTTGATTATCTTAATGACATGGCACCTTTACCACCTTCCATGGCAAAAATCAAGGTCATGTCATTGGTTGTAAAGGTCAAATTCTTCTTACCAATTACGAATGCTTTAGTTTTTTCATTGTATCGTTGGATGATTGCAACTACATCATCATCTGACTTCTTACATTTCCTTGCATCCATTCTTTCCGCGGTGAGAGCTTGGATCAAACACCGAAATAGGTCTTTTAAAGCTCTACAACTTGGTTTGAATTGAATTGAAGTGTTTCAAAAAAAGGACACAATGGATGAGAGGTTTGATCAGTATTGAATGCTGTAATTAGCTCTCTTCCTTTGAAGTTTCACAAGTCTTTTTCCTTTTGAGATTGAGACATTTGGAGTTGGTGTCTTCTTTTTTATACTAGTTGCCTCTTGGTCTTAGACTCTTTTTTTATATATATATATATATATATTTTTGGTGTGGAGTTTGTGGTATTTTGCTGCTACTTCATTTTGATCTTAGATCATAGGTGGCAGACTCAGAGACATCCTGTTTCTTTTTTGGTGTTTCTGGTGTTTTGCTGCTGCTGCGTTTTGTTATTTCTAGACAATGAAAACATAAAAACGTCAACATTAAATTCCAAAGAAAATTACAGTTACAAGCACACAACTAGCCATAGAAAATCAAAGAAGCAATAAAAATTAATGTGGTCAGATAAAATTAGACATGCCAAAGAAAATTACGCATGGTAGAGAAAATTAAACATGTCAGATAAAATTACACACACTAGAGTGTTAAGTAGTTTTTAACAAGATAAATCAAGCATGGCAGAGAAAATTATACATGCTAGAGAAAAGTAATGTGACCAAAGAAAATTATACATGTCAAAAAAAGTACACACACACACAAAAGAGTACTAAGCGCTTTTTAACTAAATAAATCAATCTAGCCACAAAATTTCTATTCCCAAAGAAATTTTCAATAACTAAGAAAATTAAACGTATAGGTACATAACTAGCTAGAGAAAATCTACAAAGTAACATGAATTAATGTGGTCAGAGAAAATTAAACATGCCAGAGAAGCTCACAACTAGAAGAAAGTCAAAGAAGCAACATAAATTAATATGGCCAGATAAAATTAAACATGCCAAAGAAAATTACACACACGAGAGTATTAAAGGGTTTTTAACAAAATGAATCAAACATGGTAGAGAAAATTAAACATGCCAGAGAAAAGTAATGTGGCCAGAGAAAATTATACATGCCAAAGAAAATTACACACACAAGAGAGTATTAAGTGTTTTTTTAACCAAATAAATCAATCTAGCCACAGAAAATTTCCATTCCCAGAGAAATTTTCAATAACTAAGAAAATTAAACATACAAGTACATAATTAGCCAAAGAAAATTAACAAAGCAACATAAATTAAACATGCTAGAGAAAATTACACAATAGAGAAATTTGAATGAATTGAACTTGAATCAAATCTGAAGGAAAGAGAGGTTGGTGTATATTAAAAAAGGTAAGGAAGCAGAGAAATTTAAAAACCACGGAGAAATTTTCAATAGAAAATCAATTCCACAGTAAATTGCACCAAATAAATAAATGTAGCCATAGAAAATATAGAGAAATTTTCAATAACTGAGAAAACTACACATAAAAGTACAAAATGGCTAGAGAAAATCAAAGTAGCCACCCAAACAAAAATAAATTGGGGAATAAACATGCTAGAGAAAATTCAAAGAAGAAACATAGATCAAGCAAATGCTAGAGAAATTTACAGACATAAGCACACAACAAGCTTCAAGAATAACCTTAAAACGCAAAGAAATAACATTTTCAAATTTATGTGACTTTATTACAAACTGAAACCCTAGTTAATGGAAGGCTAATATAAAATGCAATTAATTGTGTTTCTAGAGAAAAACTAGTTGATTTGTAGAAGAACTTGTCAGAGTGAGGATGAAACCCTAATTAGGAACTGATATTCCCTGATATGAAGATGCACTGTGATGAAGATGAACTGAGATGACATTGAACAGTAAAAATGCGTCAGAGAAATTTGTGAGAAAGGAATTGAAAAGATTTTCGCAGAAAATAATGAAACCCTAATGTCGATTGTGAAGATGATTGTGAAACCCTAATGTCGTTGTTCTCTTGCTCGTGGATATCAGGTCTGGAACTCATGTCGTCGAAATCAAGTTCAGTTTTCTCGGTTGATTGTGAAGGGTATTTTGGTCCAATAGATGAATAAAACGCGCTCGTGTTTTGGTTTAGGAACCTTAGGCATCACCCATTCTTTTTAGTGTCCTTTATCCTCTAAATTGCTATTATTAGGGACCTTTAAAAAAAAAATTCTATAAATTATGTAGATGAGAGAGGAAAGATAAAGAAAATAGCAAAAAAAAGTAAAGAGTTAAAGAGTATTGTAGTTATTTTACATTTATAGTTACTGGTGTTAACACTTTGATCCAAAATTATATGGGGACTTTTTGACTATATTTAGACTATAAGGTGTTTTCGTATCAAATCACAAAGGGATAAATTAATTTTACCCTATATTTTTTTTAGATGGGATTTTTACTCTATATTAAATTTAAAGAAATTAAAGATCAAACATTTATAGTACTAAAAATCGGGCATGATATGCCTCTCCAATAGCTACATTACTTTTACAATTTTCCATGGCATACTTTCAATCATTAGTATAATAGATGTCACATAAACTTCATTGATATGGAATGAGTGTACCAATTGAGATAGTAATGGTTAATTACACTAAAAGGAATTGAATTTTAGTGTACCAATTAATAGAATTTTAACCACCGTCGGGCGGTAGCATGGAAAGACGCTGGCCTTCCACATAGGTGAGTAGGGTTTGATACTTAGGAGCACAACTAACGTCTCATTTATTTAGTGAAGCTGATCGTGTTATACTCTGCTCATGATTCTACCCCCTATACGATGCATTCCCGCTTACCTCGATGATGGGTTCCTTTATATGAATTGGGATAAATCTGGCCATCATACCGGAGCCTTAGGGATTGCAATAATGCCTCCAAAGAGCACCCCTTTTTGGAGTTTTTTTTTTTTTTTTAAAAAAATTAATAGAATTTTAAGTTAGTTACACTAAAATTGTCATGATTATTAGCCAATATCATCTTCTTTTTTTTCCATTTATGAATGGGCAAATTTCATTTTATTTCTTGTGATTTGGGTCATATACGATTTACCTTTTAACATTTGAAAATGACGTGCACACTAACTTCCATTAATAGAATATATGAATTGACCATTACACCATCTTCCTTTTCTTGTTCAAAATTAAACCTATACATACAAATATATACTCATTTCTTCTTGTAAACCTCTTGTCCACAAAGCCCATTCTCACTTAGCAACTGTAACACCTCAAAATAAATATGACAAACCCATTTCTATTGCGGAAATAAAATTAAAACAACATACTTTCATTCATCAAAATTGATATACAAAAGGTGACACATGCGATATACATTCATAAATGTCCTATCCTAAATCTACAACATGTGTTACTAATAATCAAAAAGTGAAAGTTGAACAGATATTTAAATGCCCTAATGGCTTACATCTTTCCAAGTCATTCATTGGTTACAACAAAATGAGTCTAGCTCAATACAGTTAAAGCCCTCGGCTGTACAAATTAAATACAACAAAATGAGCCCTTACTCTAAGTCTCTCCAAGCTACAATCTTGGCGGAGGCATATCACCAGTACTTGAAAATGGTTTTTCCCGATAGGGTGAGCCAAAGTCCAGTAGAAATAATCTAACACAATGTATGAATATTAACAAAAATATAAGTATGAGATGCATGTCCAATGCCCATGATAAAACCATTTACGACTCTTTTGCAAACCTATGCCAAGCCAAGCTTCAATCACAATTCCTTTTATCTCAATTCGTGAGTCAATTCCATTCATTTCAAACAACCAAACTGATAACACAGCTCAGTGGGTTTCAAACCAACATAACTATCATACAAACACTTCCATTTGTCATTTTACCGAAATTTCATCCGTGGGATTCGGCACCTATGTATATGCGCAGTTTTTGGAACTTTCACCCTGGACACATGAGCCAACTTAATTTAATGGAGTCCATCCTCTTTCTCCTCTCAAACATGGAGTACATCCCCTTTCTCCTCCCAAATATCATACATATACAATGTATACACATCATAATCATATTCAATGATAACGATCAAGAGATTAGTTTCAATTTCCCCAATCCTCATGCAATTTCTACAACAATCATGGCTATCCTCCACCAATAGCCCAAAACAAATATTTCTAAACGGATATACAATCTTTACAACAGATAACTTGTCTAAATTTCTATAGATGCAAGATAATACATATCTAATTCCTCCATTTATATAAATATCCCTCTAATTTTATATTCCCATTACCAATTTCATTATTTATACAAAATAATTATTCAAGACATTTTAGGGCAAAAACTCAATTTTTTTCCAATCTCATCCCAAATACCAAAATCAACCATTTTAACACAACACAAGCTCATATATACTCCCATAACCATTTCCAATACGTTCATTCAAAAAAAAAAAAAAAACCCTCTTTTGATTTTAACCCAAACCCTAGGTTTGTTCAAAATCACCTCAAATCCAAATGTTTCTTACACATCAACAAATATTTAAGTTAAAACTCATAGAAGAGTGCAGAAAATCCGTACCTTAAGTTTAGAAGACCAAGGAAGAAGTGGAGAAACTCCAAAGACACTGAAACCAAAATTGATTCGAATCAAAACGTAGCTCTCAAAGTGCTCAACCTTTTTAACAAAGGTATAAGGGTGGAGAAATCACTAGATCTAGATGAAAAAGTAAAGAGAAGGCAGGTTTTAGAGAGAGAGTCTCAACTTTAGGGTTTGGAGAGAAATAGATCTGAAAAAGTGATGTAAAATGACCTTTTTACAAACCGATATACGCACAGTCCGCTCGAGCGCAAGAAATGACGCTTGAGCGTCAAACACAATAAGTTGTTCCGCTCGAGCGCAAGAAGTGACGCTCGAGCGTAGAATGCACACTCCTAGTAGTCTTACAGACAACTGACCAATTGCTCGACCACAAGAATGGCCGCTCGAGCTGAACTCGCTCGAACACAAAACACACTCTCCCAGTAGCTTTGTAGGCTTGCAAAAGTACTGAGAGTTTGTAAAGCCTGCTTGAGCACAAGAAGTTTCACTCGAGCAGAGAAGCAAAATTCTGGGCAACAAGAGTTTAGAAACTAAGTAACCAACCTGTCCCAAACGCAACCACAACAATCCCATAGAAAAATTTAAGGAGATACAAGGGAAGCAAGATGTAAACAACAATATGAAACCATTAATCCGAGTCGGGGATATAACAAGAATCGGGTCAAAACCGGAATCGCTATTGCAACCACCACCCAATCACAACTTCCCAACAATTTGAACACAAATTCACACTGATTGCAAATTTTGTTTATATTATTATTTTTTATTTAGAGCTTCTATTTACTATGGTTGTCAAACCTCCCAGTGCAGCCCATTCCCACCCAACAACCATCATCCAATCACGATTTTCCAATGATCTTGCACCCATTAATTGTAATATTTATTTATTTTATTTTAATTTAGAGCCTTTGTTCTATTAGTGTTGCACCCATTAATTGTAATATTTATTTATTTTATTTTGATTTAAAGCGTTTGTTCTGTTAGTGATGTACCTGATAATTCGGCTCAATGAATTTTGTTGTGATAGTTATAGTTTCTGTTTGTATTATTAATGGGTTGTGAGTGAAGTTTTGTTATGGAGTATTGTTGACAAGCAATTATAATTGTTGGAGTGAGTCTATATGAAGTATTGGTATGCATATAGAACAGCTAAGAAAATATACAGAGATTCATTTCTTGGTTCTCTCTCTACTTTCTTTCTTCTCTCTCTAGACTCTGTTTCTGTTAGTATTTTTCATAACACCCAGTTTAACTAATCTTTGCTAAACCAAACCAAACCAAGATTAGTTTAATTAATCTTTGCTATAAATAATATAAAAAAAAAAAGAAAAAGAAGTTATATATGTGAATGTACATATATATATATATGCATAACTGCAATTGGTTTAACACCTATTTTAACCCATAATAACTATATATATACATGTATAATTATTATCATAATTAAATTAGAATTACTTTTATAAAGTAGAGAGAGAAACAGAAGTGGCGGGAGATGGGTTTCCATAGCAAACAAAAGCAACAAATCACATCTTTGAACAAAAGCAACAAATCACATTCAAAGATGTGAGGCCATTTTACAACCATGGTTATTGTGATGTTTATACGAGCTGAATGGTTATTGTGATGTTTTCCTTCCACCAAGTATAGGAGGTGTTGATGACTATGTAGAAATGGAGTAGGTAGAGATATAGCAGAGGGAGAAAAAAGAATGGTATTTTTTATAAATTTGAAGTTTTGTAAAGGGCATTTTTGTCTTCAAAATGAGCCTACTTTCCATGTAAGCAAATGGTTCTCATATTTTGTTATGTTAGACAAAAAAAACTAACAGATGAAATGGGTAAAATGATTCTCATATTTTGTTATGACTCAAATCATAAGGGGTAAAAGCCCTTTCTGAATATGTGCATTTTACCCATGTCAACTTTCAAAATGTGTCATTTCCCATTTTTATTTTTTACAGGTTCAAAGTATACAGGTACATAGATAAAAGAAAAAAATAAAATCAACTAATAATTATTAGTGTACTTAATCCTAGAATTTTTCTAGAATGTGAGCATCAAATTCTTAGTTGAATAAATAACCCTTGAATTTTTATAGATTAGAGTGTTGTACGACAAAGATCAAATAATTAACAGCGCTGATTGAGACCAATAAAAAAAAATAAGCACTAGCAGTTCTAATGAGCTGTGAAAAAAAAAAAGAACAGAGACAGCCATCACATCAAGGGGGGAGTCAGCTCATTAGTGCTCCCCCTAATACTCCATTTTTATTGCTCCCAAGCATTAATCAATCATTAACTTTAGTAGATGAGATGTTTTATCAAATTCTTGAATTCATGTCATTTACCTTGTTATACAATAAAAGTAGAATCCCATCATTTATAGCCGTTCGTGCCATTCAATCTCTTTTCCAATGTAAATTTAATTCTGATGATAAGTAGTTATAAAGACAAAGAATAATTTTTATGTAGCAATTAATGTAAACACTAGTGTATTAATAAATGATGTAATATTATTTGTATGATTTTAAATATTTGTAACTTATATAATAAATATGATCAATAATAATATCACAATATTAGTTAGTACACTAATGTATAAAGTAATTATTACATATAACACTACCATTTTTAGGTAATGAAAAATCAAATCAATTCCCCCTTACAAACATACTTTTTATGCATACAAATTTAAATGGATTTAACTTCTTTTAAATTGGTCATCTTAATTTGAGAGAGTATTTCGACTTAGTAAGGCCATTTTGGAAAATCGATTTCGGCAATTCAAACCGTTTACTTTTTAAAACTCGTTGAATAAAATATTCATACAAAAAATTAAAATGATCAAATATCAATAATTATATGTTTAAATCAAATTGTATTACAAAAAATAGATGACTATTTTTGAAATTATGCCTTCCATTTTTAAAAACAAATATAATTCAAACATATAGCTACTAATATTCTACTCAACGAGTCCCGAGTCTTAAAAAGTAAAATGTTCAGATCATCAAAATCAATCCCAAAATAAGCCTACTAAGTCTAAATACTCTCTCAAGTTGAGATGACAATTTAAGACAATCCACACCCAAATTGAATACCAAAGAAATTTATAGAGTAACATAAACACGGAAGAACAGTAGAAATCAACTCACAAGAAAATAAACCACAAACATACAAAAATATGTCGGTCTAGGCATCAAAATTACACAAACATAAAACCTAACACAAACATATATCTGCAGAAAATTAATATAACATAATCTGCAGATTACGGCTCATCTTATTGCACAAAAAAAAAGAAAAAAAAAGGTTTAGGTAATTCTGAAAGTAATCAAACCAAGTTGAAAATTTACTAGGTTGTTAGGATAGGAGGAAGGTAGTCAGATTTAGCACCCAGAACTCGAGCCTTGGTGTCAGGGAAGAACTCAGTTTGTGGAAGCTCAGTGACATCGCCTTCACTAGCAACTCCAATGGGGTAGCGAAGCAGGTGACCAGGTAGGTCATGTTCAAGACTCTCACTTGAGTACAGATCCCAATATTTATCAGCCATTTGATTCACCTTTTGGACACAATTGGGACTTTCTGGATGGAGGAGTGTGTCATCGAGCATGCCAAGGTGTTCATACCATAATGACATACGGAAACCATGAATCTCACCCCGTGCTGGCTGCTGCCTGTTTGCTAAGTAATACGGTTGGTAGGCTCCCATTGCTATCTCGGAGTCCCTGGCACCGTCCATTGACCTCTGGTTGATGTTGGCAGATCCAACTATTATGTATTCATCGTCAACTGCAATAAACATTGGTTAATCACACAAATCTAAAATTCTCATGTGCACGGGTGTGTCACATGTGGGGTGTATGTTTGAGAGTGTGCATTGCGGCAAAAAGAGAAACATTACCAGAGAAAATATAGACATTTTGAGATTTATCTACGTGGCAAAGTGGTAAATTTCAACAAAATCATAACATACGAGCCATTCAAAAGTTTATGTTATAACCTACTACATATAAACAATAAAATATCCCAAAACTAACAAAAAGAAACAAAGACTTGTAATCTTTTTTAATCTCATATTAGAGTTTATATCCTAAATTCATTTCAACGAAGGACGGGTAAGATGGATGAGAAATGGGCATAGCCGATTGGGTGCCTACATTATCCGTGAATGGAATCAAGTCTAAATGTTGTTCAGGGATTTGGACATGAGGCATGTCTACCGAGGTAGTTTGAGAACTTCGGCACATCAAGACAACAAGAAAAATGGAAGGGTAACTGAGCCTGGTGGATGCTTATGTATCCGTGAAGGAAGTGAGGCCCAGAGGTAGTTTGGCCTTTTGGAAAAGTAGCTCACATTTGCAAGACATTTGGGAAATAAAGCAAGCAGAATAAAGTTGAAGAAGGGCTTTTTATAGAATCAAACCCTAAAAGGAACCAAATTAATGTACTTGGATGGAAGGCTTGACTCAAATTGCATATTAGTTTCCTCAAAGAATTATAAGACCAATCATTGGTTTTTTTTTTTTTTTTTTTAAAAAAAAAAAAATCCTTCTAGAAAATTCATTCAGTTCTAACACTGCATTGATACCATATCAACACTGTGTTAATCTGACTAAATGGAAATTATGTACAAAAAGTAGGGACTTACTAAAACAGAAATTTGGGATTGCAAAGTAAAAACTTTCAAAGCTGCCACTTACCTATCATCATTTTTGCATGAACATAGATCATGAAGCGCCTAGCCTCCTGTGCTTTAATATAATCCGAGTCAGGCTCTGGCTTTTCTGAAGGTTCATATTCTCCACTTCTCTTCACCTCCCGATTGCCAAGACAGAAAAATGTCAAATAGTTCCTAGGGTCCTCTTCAATGCCCTTGGCATGGAGAGCTTCAATAACATCTTTATACATCATCTCCATTGTCCTCCTCTGCCAATCTAATATTGCCTGAACTGATGCGCTCTCTGGGATTCCCTCCGGCCACATTGGGACCACAACATAGACAGTGAACCTCTCCCCGGCCTCAATCTTGCTAACAATCTTTAAGGAAAGTTCCTTTGGAATTAGATGCAAACAACCAACATCCTCAACCTTGATATCATCTGAACGCCAGCCAAAAGAGCTTCCAAGAAAATACTGATTTTCAATATATATGAAGTTCTTAGCACGTCGGATAGCATGAATGTAAGCATCCTGAATGCTTCGGTCAATGATATTATCCTTCCCACTGACAAGCCCAGCTTTTGCTGCCTCTTCAGGTGTGTCAGGGAAGCCAAAAGCAGCCCCACCATCAATGGATCTGAACAACTGAACATTCCATGTCTCATGGTCATCGGGGAACGTCGCTGGAGATGGAGGAATGATAACATCATCAAGCTCTCTCAAGTTAAGGAGTAAGTCCTTCCCACCTTGCTTTTTCCATCTCTGTTCAAAGTTAAACAAAACATCCCAAGCAATGGGTCCTTCAAGTCTGGAATGAATGTCATGCCAAGGTTCCCTTGGTCCACCTTTTGTTATTGAAGCACCAGGGTAGTTAGGCTGGTGAAAATCATCATGATGTGCCGTGTCCAAAGTCCTGAAAAGGGAATGGAATTGGGTATCATATCTGCCATCGCAAAGATCAATACCCCCAACAAAACTCATAATCCTCCTCCTCTGTGATCCTCCAGAAGGCAGCTCACTGTCCACCACCACAATTTTCTGATGATGAGTGAACATGGTAGATATTTGTAAATCTTGGACTATGCTTCCACCATCATCTGGATTACGAGGGCATAAGACACAATGAACATCAGTGTTTTGGAAGTAATGTTCAGTTTCTTCATCATGGGTGGCCATTAATCCATCCTTCTTCAGTAGACCCACGGAGGTTCTATCATCCCAAACAAGCATTAGAACCCTGACACCTTCACTTGCCTTCTTCTTAAGCAGCTCACCCAGCATGATGTCTCCTCCAGGCTTTTGCCTCCTTGTGTCCCTTATCAAGGAAATTTCAGTATAAACAGACCAGCCAGTAATGTAAATAAAGTGTTGTGCATTAGATATTGCATCAAAGACATCTTCCCAACATCTGTGGGGCTCGTAATACTTTCCTCCAGCAAGAGGAATTTTTGGAACAAACTTGTCAGGCACGTGAGCATCTTGATACAAGGAAACCCGACATCCTTGTCTCTGTGAGAAAAATGTGTATGGAACTCCAGGGAACTTAGAACTTCTAATTCCACGAGCCCAACTACGATCTCGAGTGACATCAAAATATTGTAGCTTCACATGGATCTTAGAACCCGCTTTTATAGGATTTTTGTCACCATCCAAGATCTCAGCCCATGTATCAATTTCTTCCCCATCAATGAGGTCTCGAACAGGTACATAAGCTCTTCCAATCAGAGTTGCCCCAATGGGATTATCATCTTTGACAGTAAATATAACATGTGAAGCCGGATGGGCACAGTAAATGTGAAAAGCCTCATACCACTTAGGGTTGTTCGGTTCATTTTCTATGAGTCTGGTCCGACCAACCCTAGCCTTCTCCAGATCAATAGTTGCATAGATTTTGGGAGTTCCTTTTCCAAAACCAACAGTCTCCTCAATGTTTTCCATAAGCTACAAGAATAATCCACCAATTAGAAATATAAACTAATGAAGAAAACATAATGAAAAATTAAATTAATTTACACTGAATTAATTTGCACCACAAAAGAATCTCTTAAACCAGGAAATCAACAATTAAATTAATTTTCCAAAGGCTAGTCAATGAATAGAATGACCATGCATCCAAATAGAAACAAGGAGAGATTATCAAAAAAGAAAATTTCCTCAAAGAGGTGTGCTCATAGTAAAAATAACTGAACATGAAGACCAGAAGTCCAAGCCAAAGAACTATAAAAGTGTATCAGATGCACACACAACCTCAAAATTTGTACCAGTTCCAAAGGAACAAAGAATTCAAGGTCAGGTATGAAGCAGGTAAATTAATAGAGAAGGTTAAACAAGAAACAAATAAAAACAAAGTTATTAGTCAAATCATCCAATCAGTGATCAAGTAATAACAAGGGCTCATACTGGCTGCCAATTAACATTCAAAAGTTTCCAGCGTTGAAGGACACTGGAAAATCATTAAGTGATAGAATGTAAACTTTCAGGCAGCAAGAAGTAACAAAATGAGCTCTCCATGAAGAAACCAACCAAAATGCTCCCAAATTACAGCCAAAAACTTGCACAAACTTGCCTAATGCTGTAGCTATAGAACTGCAATGTTTAAGCATAGTTGCATTTTGCACCAGTCTAACTTTGCATGTTGGTTTGAACTGGCTTTCTCATCTTCGCACTTTAGTTAAAATTTCAATTAACTTAACCAGCAGAATAACATGAATACACCGTAATCCTTATAATCAGGAGAACCATTCCATTCCTTCTTTTAGATAAACATATTAAGTAAAACCGAATGGACGGGGGCACAGCACATTTATGGAGTAGTACTAGTAAGCATCAACTATCTATCAACATGATTTCAGGAATATAGATCTAAAATGAAACCACCTAGGCTATACACTACACCGTATTCTAAACGTACAATACAACTGTAAACCCAGTAATATACCCATTCCTATAAATTTATATTCTCTTGATGTCTCTCGCACATTATATAAATTATTTATTTTGGTCTTATTATTGATTTTACCCCCAGAAAATATGTTAGTAGGGTATAAGTTTTAACAAATCAATTAGCCTAGAAAAACTCAAATTGGTTGGCAACTCAGGCAATATGGTCTATCCTAAGTTTAATTTACTATTTTCCGGTAGGACTTGGGAAAACAACTTCAGGTTACAAGTCGGGCTTGGCTAATTCTCAAATGCAACTCGCAATGGAGTTGAACAATATGTCAGTGATTTGTAATTATTTTGATTTTAAAAAAAAAAAAAAAATGCATCTACCATTTGCAACCTACTTTTTGGATTAGTTTTGATGATTTTAACATATATAGATTAGTCTGATTGTTACATAAATGGACCATGCATAATAGCACATCCATGAACAACTATCTCGGCACTACAAAAACAAAGAGAGCTCAATAATTAGATATTTGCAAATTCAACACTGAACAGGGTTTAGAGTGTTGTGTAATGTACCAAAATATTCAAGCAAACATCAAACACCAGGTAGCATGCTCTTTAAAAAAGTAAAATTAACTTGAAGTTGTATAGCGATCCGAAAAATTATTAGATACTCTTGAAGTATACCATGACAATGTCTACATGGTATTTATGACCAATGACAAATCACAATACACACTAGGTGGACCATCCCTGATCTCCTAACTAAATAACAAAGGCACCTATAAAATTTTCCATAATTGATTTGGATCACCAAGTAAACAGTGTCATGTTGTCTACTGGGACTACTGAATAAATATTCAGATCTCAACATGTACATCACGCATCAAAATTAAAAGAAATACCTCATTCAATTACATTTTCTGCTTGCTAATTTAAAGAAGACAAAGTAAGGCTGCGTTTGGATAAAGTATTTGAGGAGCGAAGCGAAAATAAATAAAAATAATAACAATAACTTGTATGTCATTCACTTTTTTTCCCTCACTCGGCAGATTAGCACTCAAAACCTTAAAATTCCAAACACAACCTAAAAAGAAAATAAAGGAAAAAGGCAAAAAATGCTTTCAGAAACAAGGAAGACAAAAAAGCATTATCCAGATGGAGCTTTAAGAAAAAAGACTAAACCAGTATGATTCTTTCCGATCCATGAGAATTCGAATCACATATACCTTTTTGAAGATATTCGGCCCACCGCCACCGCTGTGCAGCCTATCAACCTCATAGATCGTAACATGAAGCGTGCCATGAAGTAGGATCTGAGCCATTTTTCACCTGTAAAGCCACACACACAAAATGTCATACTCAATTCTCAATATGATCACACCAAAACAGCAACAACACAATTTATATAACATAAATTTTAAAAAAAAATCCAAAAATTTCCAGAACATACACAAAAGCAAAATTATCGCAAATCGAGTCACGATAAACCTCAAAGCAATTGAACTGGGTGACTTTCGATTCAGTGATCGCACGAAATGACTGTGTTGTGTGTGTCTTCATGGAAGTAATATAGAAGATGAACATGAAGAGAACTTACTCTGGAGAGAGAGAGAGAGAGAGAGAGAGAGAGAGAGAGAGAGATCTGAACTCCAAACGATTGAAATCAATGCTGTTCCAGTTCGTGAGTCCGATCCGATATCTGCTACAAGGAAAGTGAAGAGAGAGAGACAATGAGAGAATGGTGATCCGCAAAAGCTGATCTTAAAGGCGCTTCAATGACGAAGTATGCAAGGAAATAAATTAGAGAAAATATCATTTGGCCTCCAAATTTTCATCTATTTTTTAATTTACTCTTAGATTTTGATTAATATCAATTTTATATTTAAATTTTTTAAATTTTGATCAATTTAATTCCTGTGATTACATTTCATCTATGATTAGATGAAATGTACTGATGTAAGGGGTAAATTAATTTTTAAAGTGTAGTTTGGAGGTAAAATAAAATTTTAACGGTTGTGATTGGGGGCCCGAAAACGGGACGCCCCGAATGCCCCTAATTTTTTTTTTTTTTTTTTCTTTTTCAGCAGAAGAAAGGAGGAAGATAAAGAAGGGAATGAGGGGGAGGGGGGAGGAGGGGGAGGAATGGGAGGAAGGTCTGGAAGGGGCCTAAAAAATGGAGAAGGAGGGGGCGGAAGCGAGGCAGACGCGATCGGCGGAGACCGACGTGGTCGGCGGAGGCGACGCGATTGGCGCAGGCGACGCGACCTCTCTCTTTTTCTCTCCCTCTCCCTCTCCCTCTCTTTCTCTCCCTCTTCCTCTGCAACTTGCAGAGGTCGAAAATGACGGAAAAAAAGAAAAAAAAAAAAAAAAAAAAACGAAATGGCCCCAAATCATTTTCCAAATTTTAAATGAACTTTAATATCACATCAGTACATTCTGTTTAGTTGTAGATAAAATATAATAGTATGAGCTAAATTAATCAAAATTTAAATATAAAATTGATATTAATCAAAATTAACGATCATCAAAATTAAGGGTCAAATTAAAATATATAAAAAAATTTAAGAGGCAAAATAATACTTCCTCAATAAATTAATAGGGACCAAATCTTTCATCATGCTACTTTTTTTACAATGCTCCATTCTTTCCGTCGTGTACACACTTTGTCAAAGTTTGTGATTGCATTAAGATATTGGCCTAATTGATGTAGTTATTGTAACCTATATTATAATAAAGGGTTGTTTGGGGTGTCCTAAATAAATATATTTTTTATCTTTTTGAATTAAAAAGTTAAGGAAAAAAATATGGTTGTTTGGGTTAACTTTTTGACTTTTTATGGAAAAATGTGTATTAAAAAATTGTATAAATTAATGTGTAGAGGAAAATTAAAATTGGGAGTTGTGTAGCCGTAATTTTTGACTTTTGGTGAATAGTGATAACTTTTTTACTTTTTGAGTAACTTTTTGACTTTTTGACCTTTTTGACAATTTCCCAAACTTGACCTAAATTATATATATTTTTTTTTTTTTATAGATTATAGTTTTTTTTTTTATATAGGTAAAGTACAATGAAATTTATTTATAATATAAATTGCGCTATATAGTTTAAAAAATTACAAACTATTTTCTTGTTAAAAATTTTTATTCAACAGAAATAACTAAGGGGTTGTTTGGGATAACCTAAATAAGTGTACTTTTTGTCTTTTTACGAAAAGATGTGCAGAAAAGTAGAAAGGTGATGTGATGGAAAAAAGATAAAAAGATGGATTATTTTGAAGTAGCCAAACTTGGGCTAAATAAAATAAAATTTTAAACTGTTCTCCTATAAAATATTAAGTCTTCGTTTAGAATGCGTGTTGACTTTTTGAGTTTTTAGCTATTTTTAGTTATGACTTTTTGACCTTTTTAGTTCCTGACTTTTTGACTTTTTAGCTATGACTTTTTGGCTCTTTAGCTTTTGTAATTTGAAACTTTTTTACGTTTTTGACTTTTGTGAGTAAAAAAATCAAATGATTATGGTTTGAATGTGACATTTTGTCTTATTAATTTTTTAACCTATTTTGCCTTTTTGTCACTATTTTAGCCCAAACCATGTATGGCAAAAGCCTAAAATTATTTAAATTATTAATTCAAATAAATTTATAATATCATTAAAACTATTAATTAAACCAATAATTTATTAATAAAGGGAATCATTTGTTTTGAAATTAAGAATTTCAAGAGGGGAGATGTCATTTTCAAAATTACAAAGAGTAATTCATATTTTAAATAAAAGATATATTTGTAATTTTTTCTATTTATTTATTACTATTATTTTTATTTTATTTTTTTGGTCTTTATAAACATAAATTATAGATTGCAACACCACTTTTAAACGGAAATTCCATGCCTGTGGAAGTTTTAAAAAATAATTATAATTAACTGATAAATTTTAAAAATATTAATAATTAAAATTATAAATTTTTTTTGTAAATATGTAATAAGTTTTAAAAATTATCAGTAAATGGTAATTTTCTTAACTTTTAATATACTTGCACCATTTGTTCGATTATAAGGATTGATTTGGAAAGTAATTTTGTTTATTTTTTAGTAAAATATAAGATGAAAAAAAGTTGAAATATTCTGGAATTATTACTAACAGAGATGTTAAAAATAGAAAGAAAGACAAAAAAAAATCTTTTAACTTTTTTGTATGATTTTTTGACATTTTTAATAGTTTTTAAATTTTTTAACTAATTTGGTCACATCTCAAATGTAGATTGAATTTGAAAAATACTAAAAATGATCCTATTGTTTGGTCACATCCCATTGTTTGGGAAAAGCTAAAGTGGCTATTTTAGTCATAAAAGACAAAATAGGCTATTTTAGTCACAAAAAATAAAACATCACATTCAACCCATAATCATTACACTTTTCTCTCACAAAAAAAGTCAAAAAAGTCAAAAAGCCTTTTCAAAACCAAACTTTTTAGCTCAGACTAAAATAGCCAAAAAAAACTAAAAAGTCAAAAAGCCAATTCACTTCCCAAACGAAGCTAAAGTTGTCAGTGTTGAAAAAGTAATTAAAAAAATATAAATAAATAAAAAATTGTATTGAAATGTGTTAAAAAAATTCAGATTATAAATATTTTGATAATTTACACTTTTTATTTCCCGCTCTTAGAGATAATAGGACTTTATATATTTAAGGGTAAATTACAAATATACCTTTTGAGATTTACTTAAAATACGAATTATTCATTGTCATTTGAAAAATTACAAATACCTCATTGGTAGATTTTTTTTATTTAACAGAATTAGTTAAAGAAATGAAATTCCTAACTGTTCTCCTATATAATAATAAAATTACTTAAATTATTGATTGAAATAAATTTATGATATCATTAAAAACTGTTAATTGAGTTCATAATTTATTAATAAAAGTAGTTATTTGTTATAAAATTAGAAACTTTAAAAGGGCAAAATGTAATTTTTATAAACACAAAGAATAATTTATATTTTAAGGAAATCTCAAATGTCGTTTGGAAAAATGCTATTTTAAAATATGAGGCCAAAAAAATTAATCAACTGGTTTGGTTTGGAATTTCAGGATTTACTTTTTAGAAAATTGAATTTTTTTATTTTTCATATATTTTTATTTTTACTGAATTTTTTTAATATTCTAAGTAATTTTTTTAATTTTTAGATACACTTAAAAAGTATAATATTTGTGAAAAAATCTTTAGAAAATTTACTAAATACAAAAAATAAAAAAAATAAAAACGAGACTTTAGTACATTTTTCGTATTTTTGTGTATTTATTATTTTTTTTTAAAAAAAATTACAAATATTTTATTTTTTAGATACATCTAAGTAAGGTGCATCTAAAAAAGTTTTAAAAAAAAAGTTTAAAATTTTAAAATTTTAAAAATATTCACTAAAAAAACACGAAAAACAAAAAACTCAATTTCTAAAAAATTAAATCCAAAAAATTGAAATCAAATATACTGAATATGTTTGGAATGACTTTTTGATTTTTTACAAAAAGATATGTAAGAAGTAAAAAGAAAAAATTCTTTAACTTTTTTATATAAATTATTAGTTTTTTAATTTTTTAGTGGCTTTTTAATTTTAAGTTAAAATATTGAGTTGTCAAACGAGGACGTATCCCATATTTAAATTGCTTGGTACTCTAAGGCCACGTTTGTTATTCGTCTATGAGATGAAATTGGATTAATGCTGATATGGGCAAATCTTGTTTGGTAAGGACAAAAATACATGGAATTAGTAAGGTCGTGTTTCCTTGTTGGAATGATTAGATTATGTGGGATTATTAATACTATAAAATTAAATTATAAAATTATTAATGTGGCGGTATTAGATTAAAAATATAAGATAAATTGTATTTGTTAGTATACTAATGTGGTAATATTAATTTATTGGAATTAAACATATGAAATTACATAAAAACAGTCAATATATAGAATGTAACTTTCACTTTGCTTGTTTTTGGTTTTCCAAAACACTTTTCAAAAAATTTTACTTTCTTATTTTTTGTGTTTTTTTGTTTTTTACTGAATTTTTTAATATTTTAAGCAATTTTTTTAATTTTTGGACACACTTAACATAAATACACATAAAAACTATAATTTTTGTTAAAAAAATCTTTTAAGAATTCACTAAATACCAAAAATACTAAAATAATATGATAATTCAGTATATTTTTCATATTTTTATGCATATATTAATTTTTTAAAATATTTTTTTCACAAATTTTTTACTTTTTAGCTACATCTAAGTAAGGTGCATATAAAAAAGTAAAAAAAAAATGTTTAAGCTTTTTAAAATATTCACTAAAAATAAAAAATAAAAAATATGAAATACAAAAAACTCAGTTTTCAAAAAATTTAATCCAAAAAACTCAAACCAAACACACACTTTGTTATTTTTGTGAAGTACGGGGCACAATAGTCATTTTATCTCCAATCTATAGAATTGGATTAGCAGTAAGGAAATTGTATTTACACAACATTATTTGTCTCACTGCATACCATTTGGTTATCATTTACTCAATTCACACCATACACAAATGAATATATTAATTTTGTCTCAATACACGCCACAAAGTTTCATGTAGTACCAAATTACTATTATCTTTTCTAACAAACCCAACCCTAGCCCTAAGTAGTGCCATAGTTGGCCACTACCGCTTCTAGTTATTGCTTCCTTTCATCGTTACTTTCTCCACCTCTTTCTTCTTCTAAGCAAATGGATAAGAAAAACCTAGATCTAGGTTTGCAGTGCCAATAGAGAAAGTTATAAAGTTTTGAAAGTTGTAGCGATTGTGAAGGGGTTTCTATGAAATGTGGCAGCAATAGCGACCGGAAAGGGCAATGTGAGTTACGAGAGAAGAAGGAAGAGGAGGAGGAGGAAGAGTGAGAGAGAAAAATATATATATGTATATAAAGAAAGAGAGAGAGACGCAATGGAAAAAGGAGAGAAAGAGAGAGAGAGAGAGAGAGAGTGCAAGTTGCAAGAGAAGAAGAAGAAGAATGGGTAAGAGAAAAAAAGATATACATGTGTATATATATAGAGAGAGAGAAAGAGAGTGAAGAGAGCAATGGGAAGAAAAAAAGAAGAACAAGAAGAAGAAAATGAAGAACAAGAAGGAAAATAAGAAGCACATAGACTGGAGAGGAAGGAGAAAGCATCAGAGGTTTGGGAAAGGTAGTGGTGGAGATGGAGGCGGAGGCGGAAGTGAGTAGTAGGTTGTGATCGCTAGAAACGTCAGGGCTACAATTTTGTTCAAAAGTATAATTTAATTGAGGGATTATAATAAAAAAATAAAAGATAATGGATATTGAAAAAGGAGTCAAATGCCTTCCAATCTAAAATTTGGATTAGTGAGTACTAGTTGGGCCTATGCGACTTAACATGGCCCCATCTCGGTTCTGTTTCGATTATTCGAATCGTTCATTTTGTTTGACACTTCGTATATTTTATTTACACAAAAAATTAAATCAATCAGATAATCATAACCTATTCAATTTACTGTGTATATCACCAAAAAATGAATGACAATTGTATTTTTAAAAATAAACCATATATTTTTTTTGTGATATACGCAATAAATTGAACAAGTTATAATTATCATGTCAATTTAATTTTTTGTAGATGAAATACACGAAGTGCTTGACAAAACAAACTGTTCAAACCATCGAAACTGGGCTCGTGTTGGGCATCACGGGCCCAAACAATGCCTAAGGGTATGCGTGGTGCAGTTCGGGCGGTTTAAAAGTAAAATTATAAATTAAATGACAAATTGGTAGATTGACAGATAATTAAATTGCGGTTTGAGTGGTTTAGGACAAATTGATGGATTGACTAATATTTTTAACTAAATATCAAGCATTTGCATAATATATAACACTAATTTGCATAATATTTTTCATATATACAACACAAACTAATTTTACATAATATTTTTCATATATATAACTACTAATTTATAATAAATTTTACTTCTTAAATGTCTCTTACACTCATTTTTATTTTGATATTTTGTTAGAGACTAAAACTTATACATGTATTAATTATAGTGAAACGGAGCGGAGTTGAATGGTTTCAAAAGTAAATTATAAATTTTAAAATTTAATTCGTAATTAGCAAATAGAGACAGACTAGGGCAGATCGGTACAATTTTTAGGGGTTAAACGATAATTTGTACAATTCTACAGCACCCTCCAAACTAAATTTTAGACTAAAAGAAGTCTGCCTCCTTCGATCTTTTAATTTTTCTACATTTTCTCTGATATACACTTCTCTTTTTCTGTTTTAATGGAGAAAATTTTCAAATTTTGAACAAGTTATTTTCGAGTTTTAATTGTAGGCGGTAAAAATTGTAAAATTTTGTAGTTTCAATTTTGTTTGGTGCTGGAATGAATCATGGAAGTAATATAGAAGATGAACATGAAGAGAACTTACTCTGGATAGAGAGAGAGAGAGAGATCTGAACTCCAAAATGATTGAAATCAATGTTGTTCCAGTTCGTGAGTTCGATCCGATATCTACTACAAGAAAAGTGAAGAGAGAGACAATGAGAGGATAGTGATCCGCAAAAGCTGATCTTAAAGGCTCTTCAAAGGTATGAGGATCCTCTCCTTGCAAGTTTCTACTTGCGCCGGTCCTTGTAGGGCCTTCGGGCTTACTTTTAGGCCCAATTTTGATAATCCGAACTGTTCATATTTTATGATTTATTCAGTGTATCATATCTGTAAAAAATCAAGTTGATCGGATATCAGAAAGCATATGTTCGGAAACTGTTTATTAAATTCTTTAAAAAAATAGTTTTTAGTTCAATTTTTCAAACACATACTTTCTGATATCCGATCAACTTGATTTTTTACAGGTATGATATACTGAATAAATCATAAAATATGAACGGTTCGGATTATCAAAATTGGACTTAAAAATAGACCCGAAGTCCCTGCAAGGACGGGCGCAAGCAGGAGCCTGCAAGGAGAGGCTCTTGACTCTCTTCAAAGACGAAGTAGGCAAGGAAATAAATTAGAGAAAATAACATCATTTGGCCTCCAAATTTTTACCTATTTTTTAATTTACTCTCAAATTTTGATTAATATTAATTTTATATTTAAATTTTTAAATTTTTAATTAATTTAATCCTTGTGATTACATTTCGTCTATAATTAGATGAAATGTGCCGATATAAGGAGTGAATTGATTTTTAAGATATATTTTGGGGTAAAATAAATTTCAGTATCACATCAATATATTCCGTCTAATTATAGATAAAATGTGATGGTATAGGTTAAATTAATCAAAATTTTCAAAATTTAAATATAAAATTGATACTAATCAAAATTAAGGGTCAAATTAAAATATATATAAAAAATTTAGGAGGCAAAATAATACTTCCTCAATAAATTAATAGGAGGACCAAATCTTTCATCATGCTATTTTTTTTGCAATGCTCCATTCTTTTCGTCATGTTCACACTTTGCCAAAAGTTTGTGATTGCATTAAGATATTTTCCTAATCGATGTAGTTATTGTAACCTATATTATAATAAATTATAGTTTTTTTTTGTTTGTTTTATAGGTAAAGTACAATGAAATTTATTTATAGTGTAAATTGTGCTATATAGTTTAAAAAATTACAAACTATTTTCTTGCTAAAAATTTTTATTCAACAGAAATAACTAAATAAAATAAAATTTTAAACTGTTCTCCTATAAAATATTAAGCCTCTATTTGGGATGTGTGTTGACTTTTTGACTTTTTAATTTTTTGACTTTTTAGCCTATGATTTTTGACTTTTTAGCTATGATTTTTTGGCTTTTTAGTTCGTGACTTTTTAGCTTTTTAGCTATGACTTTTTGACTTTTTGACTATGACATTTTTATTTTTTTGGTTTTTGATTTTTTTTAGTTCGTGATTTTTTGCTTTTTAACTAGGAAAAATTACCCATAAATCCTATCTTGGAAAAAGTTAAACCATTTAGTCCTTTAAGTTTTTTTGTATACCATTTGGTCCTAATGTTGGTCCAGATTTTTGAGGGTTTGATTTGATTCCATTTATTTTTACATCAATACCTTTTTGAGGGTGCGATTTCTCTCTCTCTCTCTCTGCAACTATTCATCAATGGCGAAAGAGAGAGAAGAAGATGTTTGTTGTAACACCAACCCAAAATGGTAAACATCAGATTGAATAATTTTGGGTGGGTGTTTATATGTTTCAAACATCAGCCTTGTCGATACCTACTATCAGATCTTGAACGTTCCATCTCTTCTCCTACGTACACCGGCCGGTGCCCCTCCGGTACAGTACCAGATCGGAGTTTGGATCGGCAAAACTTCCCCGAACGAAACGATTCCATCACTTCCATCGTTCCACCACCTAGTTCTCGTTTTTCTTCCTCATTTCAAAACCCTATCCCCCACTTCACCCTCTCTCTCTCTCTCTCTCTCTCTCAAACCCACATTTATTTTTTATCATCACCCGAATATCTTGTATCTCCAAACAGCTCTTTGCTTGCTTTGTTCTTTTCAAATCGAATCTATTCCATTAGTTTTCTCGAGCACCCAATTGTGAAAAATGGATTTTTTGAATACCCATTTGCCTAAAATCGAATCTTTTCCTTCTTCATCACTCTCGAATCTCTCAAAACCTTGAAAAAAAAAATGGATTTGTCTGCGTTTTAAACCCCTAGACAGAGGCCTTTTTCACAAGATTCTGATTAATGGGTAGAAGAGATTTGCAAGTTTTGAAGGTCAAAAAAGAAGGGTTTTTCTCAAGTTCTGGATTGGGCCATCAAGGGAGTCTCGTAGATGGGTTTTGATGTTGTTTTGATGATGATGTTTGATGTTGATCATGGCCCTGATGGTGATGATGTGTACCTGGTTGATGATATTTTTTAAAAGTTTGATGTTGTTGATGTTTTTTGATGATGTTTTGTTGATGTTTGATGTCGATGTTTGATGATGTTTTTATGATGTTTTTTGATGAAGGTTTTTTAGTGATGTTAGTGATGTAGTTGACGATGTTTGATGATATTTTTATGATATTGATGATTTTTGATGATGTTTTTTTAGTGATGTTGGTGATGTAGTTGATGTTGTTGATGATGATGAACACCAACCAAAAAACAAGGCCATTAACATCGGCGTAACGATGTGTTTGGAGGGAAAACAAACATCTACAGAGTTTTGGGCATTTCAGTCAATACCACGTTGGGGTTTTCCTCATTTACCCTTACTAAAAAGCGCAAAACATAGTGTAACACTGGTTATTTTGTCATTAACATTAGCTTGGGACTAATTGGATCATAAGATAAAACATAGGACCAAATGGGTCATAAGATAAAGATTTGGAATTTATTGGTGCATCTCCCTTTTAACTATGACTTTTTGGTTTTTTGGCTTTTTAACTTTTGTCATTTTGAACTTTTTTACTTTTTTAGACTTTTGTGAGTAAAAAAATAAAATAATTACGGTTTGAATGTGATATTTTATCTTATTGATTTTTTAACCTATTTTGCCTTTTTGTAACTATTTTAGCCCAAATCATGTATGCCAAAAGCCTAAAATTACTTGAATTATTAATTAAAATAAATTTATAATATCATTAAAACTATTAATTAAACCAATAATTTATTAATAAAGGGAATCATTTGTTTTGAAATTAAAAATTTCAAGAGGGGAGATGTCATTTTCAAAATTACAATGAGTAATTCATATTTTAAATAAATTTCAAAAGATATATTTGTAATTTTTTTCTATTTATTTATTTTATTTTATTTTATTTTGTCTTGATAAACATAAATTATAGATTGCAACACCACTTTTAAACGGAAATTCCATGCCTGTGGAAGTTTTAAAAAATAATTATAATTAATTGATAAATTTTATAAATATTAATAATTAAAATTATAAATTTTTTTATAAATATGTAATAAGTTTTAAAAATTATCACTAAATGGTAATTTTCTTAACTTTTAATATACTTGCACCATTGGTTGGATTATAAGGATTGATTTGGAAAGTAATTTTGTTTATTGTTTAGTAAAATATAAGATGAAAAAAAGTTGAAATATTCTGGAATTATTACTAACAGACATGTTAAAAATAGAAAGAAAGACAAAAAAAAAAAAACTTTTAACTTTTTTGTATGATTTTTTGACATTTTTAATAGTTTTTAAATTTTTTAACTAATTTGATCACATCTCAAATGTAGATTGAATTTTTAAAATACTAAAAATGATCCTAAGAGTTGTTAGTGTTAAAAAATAAAATAAAATAAAAATATGTTGAAATGTGTAAAAAAAATTCAAATTATAAATATTTTGATATTTTACACTTTTTATTGTCCGCTCTTAGAGATAAAGGACTTCATATATTTAAGGGTAAATTGCAAATATACCGTTTGAGATTTACTTTAAAATACGAATTGTTTATTGTCGTTTAAAAAATTACAAATACCCTATTGATAGATTTTTTTTATTTAACAGAATTAATTAAAAAAATGAAATTCCTAACTGTTATCCTATATAATAATAAAATTACTTGAATTATTGATTGAAATAAATTAATGATATCATTCAAAACTGTTAATTGACTTCATAATTTATTAATAAAATTAGCTATTTATTATGAAATTAGAAACTTTAAAAGGGCAAAATGTAATTTTTAGAAACACAAAGAATAATTTATATTTTAAGGAAATCTCAAATGCCGTTTGAGAAAATGCTATTTTAGTAATTTTTTAGTGATTTTACTAAAATATGAGGTAAAAAAAATTAATCAACTTGTTTGGTTTGGATTTTCAGGATTTTCTTTTCAGAAAATTAAAATTTTTTATTTTTCATATATTTTTATTTTTACTGAATTGTTTTAAAATTCTAAGCAATTTTTTTAATTTTTAGATACACTTAAAAAATATAATATTTGTGAAAAAAATCTTTAGAAAATTTACTAAATACGAAAAATAAAAAAAATAAAAAAAATGAGAATTTAGTACATTTTTTGTATTCTTGTGTATTTATTATTTTTTTAAAAAAATTTACAAATATTTTAATTTTTAGATACATCTAAGTAAGGTGCATTTAAAAAAGTTTAAAAAAAAAATAATTTTAAAAATATTCACTAAAAAAAAACACGAAAAACAAAAAATTCAATCCAAAAAATTAGTAAGGTCATGTTTCCTTGTTGGAATGATTAGATTATGTGGGATTGTTAACATTGTAAAATTAAATTATAAAATTATTAATGTGGCGGTATTAGATTAGAAATATAAGATAAATTATATTTATTTGTATACTAATGTGGTAATATTAATTTATTGGAATTAAATATATGAAATTACATAAAAACACTCAATATATAGAAGGTAACTTTTCACTTTGCATGTTTTTGGTTTTCCAAAAATACTTTTCAGAAAATTTTACTTTCTTATTTTTCGTGTTTTTTTTTATTGAATTTTTTTAATATTTTAAGCAATTTTTTTAATTTTTAAACACACCTAACATAAATACACATAAAAAGTATAATTTTTGTGAAAAAAATCTTTTAAAAATTCACTAAATGCCAAAAATACTAAAATAATATGAGAATTCAATATATTCTTCTTATTTTTATGCATATAGTAATTTTTTTAAATATTTTTTCACAAATTTTTTACTTTTTAGATACATCTAAGTAAGGTGCATGTAAAAAAGTAAAAAAAAAATGTTTAAAATTTTTAAAATATTCACTAAAAACAAAACAAAAATACAAAAAACAAAAAACTCAATTTTCAAAAAATTTAATCCAAAAAACTCAAACCAAACACATACTTTGTTATTTTTGTGAAGTACGGGGCACAATAGTCATTTTATCTCCAATCTATAGAATTGGATTAGCAATAAGGAAATTATATTTACACAACATTATTTGTCTCACTACATACCATTTGGTTATCATTTACTCAATTCACACCATACACAAATGAATATATTAATTTTGTCTCAATACACTACAGAGCTTCATGTAGTACCAAATTACTATCATATTCTCTAACAAACCCTAACCCTAACCTTAAATAGTGCCATAGCTGGCCATTACCTGTTCTAGTTATTACTTCCTTTCATCGTTACCTTCTCCACCCTAGCTGTCCACCTCTTTCTTCTTCTAAACAAATGGATAAGAAAAACCTAGATCTAGGTTTGCAATACCAGTAGGGAAGATTATAGAGTTTTGCAAGTTGTAGCGATTGTGAAAGGGTTTTTGTGAAATGTGGTAGCAATAGCGACCGAAGAGGGCAATGTGAGTTGCGAGAAAAGAAGAAGAAGAAGAAGAATGGGTGAGAGAGAAAATATATATATATATGTATATAGAGAAAGAGAGAGAGATGCCATGGAAAAAAGAAGAAAGAAAGAGAGAAAGAGAGAGAGAGTGCGAGTTGCAAGAGAAAAAGAAGAATGGGTAAGAGAGAAAAAGATATACATGCATATATATATATAGAGATGGGAAAAAGAAGAGAGAAAGAGAGAGAGCGAACGAGCAATGGGAAGAAAAAGAAGAAGAAGAAAATGAAGAAAATGAAGGGAAAGAAGAGGCACAATGTAGACTGGAGAGGAAGAAGAAAGCATCAGAGGTTTGGGAAAGGCAGTGGTAGAGGTGGAGGCGGAGGCGGAGGCGGAAGTGAGTAGTAGGTTGTGATCGCTAGAAACGTTAGGGTTACAATTTTGTTCAAAAGTATAATTTAATTGAGGGATTATAATAATAATAAAAAAAAGATAATGGCTATTGAAAAAGGAGTCAGATGCCTTCCAATCTAAAATTTGGATTAGAGAGTACTATTTGGGCCCATATGACTTAACATGGGCTCCGTCTCAGTTATTCGAATCTTTCATTTTGTTTGATATTTTGTATATTTCATTTACACAAAAAATTAAATCTATTAGACAATCATAACATATTCAATTTAATGTGTTTATCACCAAAAAATGGATGACAATTGCATTTTTAAAAATAAATCATATATATTTTTGGTGACATATGCAATAAATTGAACAAATTATAATTATCAGACCAATTTAATTTTTTTGTGGATGAAATACATAAAGTGCTTGACAAAACAAATAGTTCAAACCATTGAAACTGGGCTTGTGTTGGGCATCATGGGCCCAAACAACGCCTAAGGGTGTGCGTGGTGCAGTTCGGGTGGTTTAAGAGTAAAATTATAAATCAAATGCCAGATTGACAGATTGACAGATAACTAAATCGCGGTTTGAGTGGTTTAGGATGAATTGATGGATTGACTAATATTTTTAACTAAATATCAAGCATTTGCATAATATATAACACTAATTTGCATAATATTTTTCATATATATAACACAAACTAATTTTACATAATATTTTTCATATATATAACTACTAATTTGTAATAAATTTTACTTCTTAAATGTCTCTTACACTCATTTTTATTTTGATATTTTGTTAGAGACTAAAACTTCACATCACCTCTCTACTTTTCTGCACTTCTTTTCGTAAAAAGACAAAAAGTGCACTTACTTGGGTCATCTAAAACAACCCCTAATTATAGTGAAAAAGAGCAGAGTTGAATGGTTTCAAAAGTAAATTATAACTTTTAAAATTTAATTCGTAATTAGCGAATAGAGCCAGACTAGTGCAGATCGGTACAATTTTAAGGAGTTAAACGATATTTTGTACAATTCTACAGCACCCTCCAAACTAAATTTTAGACTAGAAGAAGTCTGCCTCCATTAAAAGACATATAGTGGTATGTAAATTTACCCTAGCAATATCAGCTCCCATAGAAATGCTAATACTTAGGTATCCATAATCACATAACATTTTACACCCGTTCCCATAAAAAAAAATAATAATAATAAATAAATAAAAAAGAACACATAACATTTTACACAGCCAAACATGTTTCTTATGGAGCTCGCATTTATGGGGCCGACATAAATGGTAATCCATTCTCATAGCTTAGGGAATAAACAAACATGTCTGAAAATCACCATTTTGTACACAACCAAACCCCGGTAAGAACAAAATTCTAGATTCCATATGATATAATTCCTTCTTTCATAGAAAAATATATATATATGATTTTTTTCCCAAAAATGTAATAAAAATAAAAATTTGGTTTGAGCATATTTTGGATCATGAATTTGTTTTAAAAAAATTTGGAGGAGAACTAAAAGAAATAATAAAAAAATATATATAAATTATATTAAAGAAACTATGTCCTTTTTCTTCCAGTTTCCTTTCTTTTGATAATGCAAATCTTCATTTGCCTAAAACTATAAAGTCAATTATTTTTTATGACTTTTATTTTTATTTTTAAATTCGACTTTGCGTCAAAAAATTTTAGTTTTAGGTCCATCTAGAGACTCAAAAAAAAAAAACTGAGGTAATTTTGAAAAAAAAAAGTTAAAAAGAAAATTTTAAGTTTTAAAAACTTTAAGATCATTTTATCGAGACGGGTCTAAACATTAAATAAATTTGACATAATTTTTTTAAAAAATTATTAAAGACAATAATAAGTCAAACTAAAACAAGTTGAAAAAAAAAAAGATAACTCTAAAAAAATTTATAACTTTAAAAATAAATTTATAAAATAGCTTAAAAGTCAAAAAATAATTATAAAAAAATCATTTTTTTCTCTTTATTTTTCTACACATCTTTTATAAATATTCAAAAAATTAATAAAAAAACTTATTTCCAAAACAATCCACAATTGTCATTGTATTATTCAAAAAAACAAAGGAGGAAGTTCTATCATACAAGTATTGGATAGGGGTCATAGATTAAAACAAATATAGTATTAAACAAGTTTTAAATTTTTAGTCAGAATAAAAATTTTGAAGAATTTAGGGTATATTTCGAATATCATAAAAATAGGAGATGTTTTGATGAAAAGCATTCATACATGAAGAGGATAAGATTGTTTTTTCAAAATGTCCACCCAATCACGGATCCCCTTGTCATTGCCATAACTTTCCATTTCCATACCGGGTGAACAACGCGTTCGTGTTTCGCGAACACGTCCTATAAACTGTTTCTCAAGCTTAATCACCGTCAAATAATATATCAACGGTGGGAGATCACAGTAGTCCTGTAGCTGGATAATCATAAAGCAAAACGCGTGTCGCATTCGATAATATCCCCATTAATTCAACGGATAATAAATCTTGCCGACACCCCCTTTGATTTATATCACCCCCTTCAATTATTATATAATGGTATTACATGTACCAATTAATATATTAATTAATGTATTAATATTAATTATAATATTATTATTGATTTCACTTATTATACAAATTATAAATATCAAAAATATTTAAAATTATTTTATATTATCAATTAATATATTAATTAATACATATAATATTATACTTATCTAAAATATCACTACTTATCCTTGTTCTAGATTGCTTAATAGCAATCACTATTTTCCTTACTTTATAAATTTATGTAACACGTCCTCTCGTTAATCAATGTTTATTGACTTAACAAACAATGATGATAATAGCAAAAATAAGGCATACAACGCCAACTTTGTCCTTACAAGTTTTTTTCTCATTCCCTTTACTTTTTGATTTTATTTCAGTAATTTATATAGTTTATATTTTAAAATTTATTTAATATATTATTTATGTAAAAAATTAAGTCGATCAGATAAAAAAAATCATGTATTCAGATTAATTTTGTATGAATTATTTATTTTCTCACCGTCTATTTTTTTTCATATAAAACTAATTTGAACACATAGTTGCAGTTATTCGATCGACTTAATAGTTGTAGTTATCTGATCAACTTGATTTTTTTTTTTTTTCTCTTCGCCAGAACCACCTCTGTCATCTCTTCTCGTCCCTACTCCCTTTACCACCCTTTTCTCTACAACCCACTAGTGATCTTGTTACTAACTATAGGAGGAGGTGGTAACAGTGATGGAAAGAGTATGTGGTGGTGATGGCAGTGACAGGAGCATGTGGTGGTAGCAACAATGAAAGGAACATGTGGTAGTGGTGATTGTAAAGAATGGTTGGAACTGCTGGAAAGCATTGAGGTGTAGCTGGTCGACATTTGACCGGAGCTAAGAGCTGACTAGAGTTGGTGTTTATTTGTGGCCTTTTTGGTAATTTTGTACAAGGATGAAATGGTATTATTATTACTTTTTTTTTTGAAAAAAAATGGGGGTGTCTAAACCAATTTTTTGGGATGCAATTAGAGCTACCATTTCATTTCTTCATAATAGTGTAATTTATCCCAATTTTACTCTTCTCACTTAGTGTGAACAACGATTTTAATTTACTTAAAAATTATTACTTTTTAATTATAAAAATTATGGATATTATATTAAAGAAAATCATAAACAAAAATCGAATCAAATGAATTACGGCATAAAATTTATCATTTTTCATTATTTCAAATTATGATTTTTTTTTTAATGAGCAATCCAAAAAAAATCAAATTTTATTAAAATTCTTTCAGTAGTATTATATAATATAATACCATGACAATTTCATATATGTCTGAGAGTATGTGAGATAATTGATGAATCTTGTACCTATACTTTCGTTTATGAAAATTTATTTAATTTCAATAATTTAAAATATTCTTAATTATAAAAATTTTAATAAATTAAAATTATTTATGAATTTTTTTGTTTATAGTTTAATGAAAATAATTGGAATAAAATATATTATTTTGGAGAGCTGAATTCATTGGGAATAATTTATATATATATATAAAGACTTAATAGCCCATATTGAAACTTGATTAGACTTAAAATAATTTTTAAACAAAATATGGTAATTTTACCTAATTAATATCCACCGGAAAGGGTGAAAGTAAAAGAAAGTGTAGAATAAATGTATTTTGATACATTCTATTTAAAATATGATTGAATTATTCGGGCCAAACTTCTCTCCAGTCTGTTGCGGGTCCACCAATGGTCCTGTTTTGATGATTCAAACCGTTAATGTGTAGAACTCGTCGAGTACTTTATTCTTGAAAAAAATCACGTTGATCGGATATGGATAGCTACTTGATCGGATCAAATTTCTGTCAACAGTAAATATAATTTCAAATTAAATTATTGACAAATATCTAATCCGATCAAGTAGCAATCGATATCCAATCAATGCGATTTTTTGCAGAGATAACATACTCAATGAGTTCTACACATTGAATGGTTTTGATTATCGAAACAGAACTCGTAGTAGGTCTTATGAGCCCAACAGTGCTGTCCAATCTACAAAGTGGACTAGAGAGGAGCTGCCCCCAAATTATTCTAATAAAAAATTGATAGAATTTAATGCTTTTTCTCTAGAAATGGTAGGATTTATTAGTTAGTTTCCTAAAGATTAAATAAGTCAGTGATATTAAAAGGTCTCAATTTGATATGGGTAAATTATCAAGAATTCTTCTTTGAAAAACGTGTAGTCTATTTAGTCCTATAACATTTTGTTTATACTCAAAAGTCCTATAATGTTTTTCTTATTCTCTGCCTTTCTTCTTCTCTACTTTTTTTGCTCTTTGTGATTTTTGGCGATCGTCGACGGGCAACCACATCTTACTTCTTCTCTTTCTTTTTCTGATATATAGTCACCGGCGATCGACGACGACTACTATCAATTGGGGTTCGCCGGCAACCACCGATTGCCGACTTATTACTTCACCCTCATCGACAATGAAAAAGATATGTTTCCGACAAAGAAGATGAGTAGATCTACTTAAATCTGATGTATTCGGTTAGATCTAAATAAAAAATAGTTGCCGGAGTACAATCCTCTCTCTATATCTGTCTCTCTCCTTCGATCTTTTAATTTTTCTACATTTTCTCTGATATACACTTCTCCTTTTCTATTTTAATGGAGAAAATTTTCAAAATTTGAACAAGTTATTTTCGAGTTTTAATTGTAGGCGGTGAAAATTATAAAATTTTGTAGTTTCAATTTTGTTTGGTGCTAGAATAAATCATGGTTTACATATAGTGATCTCGGTTTTCCTTTCCTTTGTATATTGTATTCCGGACTTGGTTCCGTGGTTGTGTTGTTGTCTCATTCTCATTTCCTTCCCTTACTCTTTGTATTTGAGTCTTGGGTTGTGTTGGGCAGGTTTGAAATAGGTTGGTTGTGCTTTGGAACCATTGGTTGATGCCCAGAATTTGGCCTTCACGCTCGAGCGGGGATTTTGACGCTCAAGCGAGCCCTTTGTTTTTGCTTCTCCACTCGAGCGGGAGTTTTGACGCTCAAGCGTGAATTTCCATCTCCCAGTACTTTTCTCTGCAGGTCTTCGTACGCTCAAGCGTGACCCTTCGTTTTTGTTCCTCCGCTCGAGCGGGGACCATGGTCTGCAAAACTTCTAGAAGTGTGCAATCGACGCTCGAGCGGCACTTTTGATGCTCGAGCGTAAGTCTGTGTCTGACGCTCGAGCGGGGCGACTGGTATAACACATCGGGATTTTACCTTTTTGGGTCACTTTTTCATTTCCCTTTCTCTCTCTTACTTTCCCAAACCCAGATCTGAGAGCCTCTCTCTCTAGGTTTCAACTTCTCTCTTCAATATCACCTAGATCTATTAATCTTCTACCTTGAGTCCTTTACAAAAAGTGTTGAGTTTGTCGAGGGCTATCTTTTGATCTGAGAATTTCTCGATTTGGAGCACTTCGGATTTCTTTATCTCCTACCTTTGGGCTCCGAATTTGAGGTAGGGATTCCTACTCATTCTTATGTGCTTTAACATAGACATTGAGTTATTTGTATAAATGGGTTGATTTGGAAAGTTAGGATTTGAAATATGTTATTTTCAAAAGAGGGGTTTTGTTATTTTGACTCATAAATGTGTATTTTGGGTCTTAAAGTGATAGTATTGATGTTGTTGATAATATTTAGATCTTTGGGTCAATATTGAGAAAAGGGAAAAAATGCCATATTTGGGTATATTTGGGTCATTAGTGTAATTAATGACAATTGTTATGGAAATGTGAAATTGAGTTTGAGATAATGGAATTGGCTCATTATGAGTTAGAATGGTGGAGTTGGATTTATTAATTGCACACTTTAAAAATGTTGAGATTATATATCTGTTGAGGCATTTATTATCTGTTTAGAAATAACTGCTTTGCGCTATCGGTGGAGGATAGTCTTGATTGTTGTAGACAATGCATGATGATTAGGCAAATTAAAACTAATCAATTGAATATGTCATCGAATATGACGGTTGGAATAATACATTGAATTTATGTATTGATTAATCATGTATATGATATGTGTTTATATACATTATATTATGTGGGAGGAGATAGAGGATGGACTCCTAAACCGGATGTTATGTGGGAGGAGATAGGGGATGGACTCCATTGATACAGCAAATACGTGTATCTATTGAATTATTGATACAGCAAATCTGTGTATCATTTGTAAAGTATGGAAGTGTTTTATGTGTTATTGATATAGCAAATCTGTGTATCTATTGATGCTTATGGAAGTGTTTTGATATGAGTTGTTATCTCATTTGAATTGATGAAATGGAAGCATTATTGATATGAGATGTAATCTCATTTAAAGTATATGGCCAGGTTCTGAGCCAGAGTTATGAATTGAGAAATTGGATAAGAAATGGAAAATGGAATGAAACATGGACACAATGGTCATGTAATTGAAATGGATTGTGAATTGATTTATGTGAGTTAAACATTTATCAAATACTAATGTTTTAGTTATTGCTCATAGTATGTTTAGCATATCTCTACTGGGCGTTGGCTCACCCTATATGGGACATTATTTTCAAGTACATGTAGCATGCTACCTCCAATGGCATAGCTTGAGAGGCTTAGTGGCTGGGGCATCTTTTGTGATTATTTCTTTTGTATTACACGTATATCAAACCAAGGACTTATTTTGTGTAGAGTTAGTACTCTCTTTTGTAACCAAGTATTGACTTGGAAAGTTGTAAGCCTATAGGGCATTTACTTTTGTTGTCAACATGTAATACATTCTGTAATGAACACTCTGATGATATGTAATTATGTTTTATTCTTTCATATCTAAGCATGTCAAGAATGTATGATTTATGAGTTTATTTTGAGGGCGTTACATTAAAACTGCAAAAATTTGTAGTTTCATAACATTCTTTAAAATTATAAAATTTTACAGTTTCATAACATGTTTTTCAGTTTGATTAATAAGGATAAATGCTTAATAGATTTTTTCTTTGAAACTGTAACATTTTACAGTTTCAAAAATTATTCGCTTAAACCCTACAAAAATTAAAAAATAACATATGTTTTTTTCCCATTGTTGCTGTTTTTGTCGTTATATTTTTTTTTTCCCTTTTAGTGTATCAATATTTAGCACATTTTGCTATATTTTTTCTCTCTAATTTTTTCATTTACTCTTTTTTTTCCCCCGGCAATATTCTGGACATTCCAGTGAGTCGCTATTGATATTCTTAACGTCCAACGAACGTTCCAAACATTCCGGTGACTTTCATTGACATTCATAACACTCCGGTGAACTTCCATCGATACTCCAACGACTTCTCGGTGATATTGAACATTTCGGCGAGTCTCCGGTGACCGTCTGACGAAAGTTCGATGGTAATGGAATGTAATAGCGTCTGTAAATTTAAAAAAAAATAGAATTTTTTGGTAACAATTAAAAATATATAAGATTAATTGGTGCAGGTGTTTTATTTTGGGATTAGATGGGTTTTAAACTTTATATATGAGACTTATTGGTAAGTTCCCCATTTGATTTGGCTGAAGCCCAAATGGTTGGGCCGCCCTGGTTGATGCTATAAATAGCTGGACTTAGTCAATCGGGCTTCAACACCTTCCATTTAGGCTTATCCTCAAAACCTTAACAAGGTCCAATTGAGGTTAGCTCAATGTAGTGCCTTTCTCTAGATATGTTTGAGGCCTGAGTCATACCAAATCACCCCAAAAAATTCTATTTAATTGTGTTTTTGCCTTCATTCGAGATGTGGGTTGATTTTTTAGTTTTTTTAGTCTAGGACTAAAAAGTCTCATTTGGGATAGACTTTTAGGTTTTTTTTTTTACTTTTGTAACAGAAAAAATGAAATGATTATGGTTTGGATGTGACATTTTGTCTTATTAACTTTTTATTTTATTTTGTCTTTTTGTGATTAAAATAACCAAAAAATCTTATGCCATTTGTTTTTCGTATTTTAGAAAACAAAATAAAGAGAAGTTCGAATATGTTTATTTTGAGAAATTATCCTGCCTTCGAGGAATTCTAATTAGATTGTGTGTCCTTCAATTCTATTAGATGTTTTATGTAATATATAGAAGAAAAAAAAAAGAGAAAAGAAATAGTGGGTATGTAACTAATAAAATTATAAGAACATACCATGTAGAATATGGGGTGAATTTAGGGGTGTTCAAAAAACCGACGTGAACCCGTCTGACCCGTGTATGCCACAAACGGTTTTGCATGCGTTTTCAGTCGGCTACGATTGTATTATCTTAAAAAATTGGGATTTTGGTTAGACATCAGATTGAATTAAAAAAATATTGACTTAGTCCCTGTTTGACAAGTGGTGATTTTAGCCAAAAAGTCAAAAAATCACTAAAAAAAAAAACCAAAAAGCCAACAATTTATGCCAAAAAGTCAAAGATTCATTTTTTCCTTTACTTTTTGTATATATTTTCGTAAAAAATCAAAAAATTATCCCCAACATATTAATTTTTTTTACATCATATTTTAACCAAAAAATTAAAAAATTATTAAAAACACATGTTCCTAGACGAAACTATAACCTGATCCGATCGACTTATATATATTATTTTTTAAACTAGACAAGTTAAAGGCATTTTGTCAATCTTTTTCTTTCCAAACACTTTTTTACATTTTCCAAGTCTCTTTATGTGATAGCTCACCCTTATCACACCCTTATCAATCAATCAATTGTAACCTTTTTCTTCTTTTACAAGTCCAGATATACACCCAATATCTATTATAAAAAACAACCGTGCTACGTCGTCCGAAAAAATAGGGCTCGAATGGCCCGAATTTTTTTTTTCCTTTTCTTTTTCCTTTCTCTTCCTTACTTCTCTCTCTCAAACACACAACAGTTTCTGAAGATGAAGATGAAGATGACGAAAGAAGAAGAAGAATAGACAAGAAAGAGAGAGAATCAACACATCATTATCTTCAACATCATCAACACAGAGAGAGAGAATCAACAACATCTTCATCAACATCATCAACAACAACATCATCTTCATCAACACATCATCATCATCAACAACATCTTCATCTTCATCAATATCATCATCATCATCATCATCAACACATCATCATCATCAACAAATTTTTTTTTTTGTTTCCTTCATCTTTAGATTCAGATCTCCTAGAAAAAAAAAAAAAAAAAAAAAAGAGTAGAGAAAACAGTCTGAAAGAGGCAATCGATAATACCCACCGGCGCCACCACCGGCTCTGAGAGAGAGAGAAAGAGAGAGAGAGACGTTGCCATCACCGTCGATCTTCCTTCTCTTCCTCCTCCGCCATCACCGACATCGCCTCTTCTCTCTTCCTCCTCTCTTTCTCTGATCTCTCTGTTTCTCTCTCTTTCTCTCAAACCAATTTCGAGGAAGAAGGAAAAAGGAAAAAAAGTGCCAAAACAACGTCGTTTTGGCACTCGAGGCATTTGAGTCGTTGCAATTTCGAGCTCTTACGCGTTTCTTTATAAAAAAAAAACCAAAATCTAAATCAGTGTGTTTGGTTTAAGTTTTTTGGATTAAGTTTTTTGAAAACTGAGTTTTTTTATTTTCGTATTCTTTTGTTTTTAGTAAATATTTTTTAAATTTTAACATTTTTTTTTTACTTTTTTAGATGCACCTTAGTTAGATGTATCTAAAAAGTAAAAAATTTGTGAAAAAATATTTTAAAAAATTAATAAATACATAAAAATATAAAAAAATGTATTGAATTCTTGTGTTTTTTTTTTTGTATTTTTGGTATTTAATGAATTTTTAAAAGATTTTTTTTACAAATTGTTTAGTTTTTAGGTGAATTTATGTTAGGTGTGTCTAAAAAGTAAAAAAATTGCTTAAAATATTAAAAAAATTCAGTAAAAACAAAAAAATACAAAAAATAAGAAAGTAGAATTTTCTGAAAAATGAAAACAAGCAAGTTGATTTATTCTCTGGGAGATGCATATCTTTCCAAGGTCATATTTATTTTGGGGTGTTGTTATCGGTACTAATTAATGTACACATTAATATATTAATTAGTATTATGCTATTATTACTGACCCCACTTATTATACAAATTATAAACAAAAATGCTACAGATCCCAAAAGTTCTACTAAAATTTTATCAAATGTCTCACACGGGTGTGGAACCCACATGGGACCCACATGATGTGAAACCCACACTCATGTGAGATATTTGGTAAAAATTTTGGTATAAATAGATAGATTATGAGATTTAGGAAAGATATAAATATTAGGGGAGAGATTTTTAAAACTTGTAATTCAATTATTTTTTTAAAATCTATAGTTACTTTGTTAGTCAATAATATTATTTTTAAAATTACAAAAATTAGCAATTTTAGTTTTTTTTTTTTTTTTTTAATCTATAGTCACTTTGTTAGCCAATAGTACTATTTTTAAATATTTTTAAAATTAAAAAAATTTAAAATTATGATTTTATGTTTTTTTTAATCTGTAAGTTTTTTTTGTAACTTTTTTTTAATGTATAATATTTTTTAATATATAGCTACTTTGTTATGAGATGAGATTTAGGAAAGAGAGAAATATTTGGGGGGGGGGGGGGGGGTGAGATTTTAGGAACTTGAAATTCAAAATTTTAGCTGGTTTTTTTTTTTTTTAATCTATAATTACTTTGTTAACTAATAGAATTATTTTTAAATATTTTTAAAATCACAAAAAGTAGTAATTATGGAGTTAGACTTTGGAGCTCTCACAAGCCTTCTCACTAGAAATCTTATTTTCCTTATATAATATATAGATAGATTATTGCAAAAAATAAAACGATCAACACCAAACAAACAATACCAATCACCTTCACAATCTGTTCATCGTCACAATCGATGGCTTTAGTACTTATTTTTTAAATTTTATTTACATAAATGATAGCTTTAATATCTTAATTCCCATCTCTACGTTACAAAATAAAATATTATGGATCTGAGGTGATTGCCTAATGTATAACGACGTGTTTAAACAAATCTCGATCATGAATCAAATCTCAGTTTAGATTTAAATGTCTTCTTGATGGCAAGCCAATGATGAAAATAAGAGGAGCAGTAATGGCTAGTATAGTGATAGAAATCGCAGGAGAAGAAACAAAGTAGGGATGAAGGTTAAAAGACCACCCTCTTCCCTTAAAGAATAGAGAAATAGACAGTGGTTAGAATTTTTTAGAGAGAGAATATGGTTTCTTAGAGAGGGAAATAAGGTCAAAGAGAGGTTAGGAGGTTATTTCATAACTTGCTTCTTCTTTTTTTTTTTTTAATATTATGAGATTTTCTTTTGAAGGGAGTTGAACCAAGCTGGTATAAGTCGGGCTGTTATAGGCCTATAATTGGGTTCAACCTAGAGCTTATTCATGATTTCATGTCGAACTGGCCCAATTGTACCAAGCAAAGTCCATCACTTATGAAACAAACACAAGAATATGCTAGGCCTATAACTTATTTACAATTTCCTAAAGCTTTTTTTTTTAATATTGTTTTATTTTTCAGAAAACACTAAGAACTTGTCTAGTAAACTGTTTGTAACAAAGAAAAGCTATACATACATAATTTTTATATAAAATTTAAGACAAGAATGATATGGGTATTTTTGTAATTACGAACTAAAGTGATGAACATTTTGACTTCTAGTAAATGAATGGCTATGAATGAGAGTGAGTTTTTTGTATAGAAATTTTGTTTGTATAGCATTACTAAATGAGAAAGATGGAGGGAAAAAAATTATCATATAGGTCCGCGTAGGTGTGTTCACGGGTTGGGGCAGTTCGGCTTAGGTTTACCCTTGGCCCGTCAGCCGAACTGACACGTTCGGGTTGGAAAATTAGTTATCTGTTGTCGACTGAACTACACTTCGAAATCGACCGAATGAAAAGCCACCAATTGGTGGTCGGTTCAGTCGATTTTGAAAAAGTAGTAGGGATGGAAAAAAATTTGTGAAAAAATAGAATTGAGAATCAAAACAGCAAATTAAAATCATGAATACAAATCAGTGACAGAGAGTGACATAATATAGTTGAGTAACAGATTACAGATGACACTTGATGTATATACACTTAGAAATTACAGATTATCGCCATAGCCACTGTCTTCGCTCATCGCAACACCATCGCTCATCGTCACCAACATCGTTCTTCACTAACCTTGTCTGTCACTGTCACCACCCCATCACCAACGGGAGAAAAATGAAGGAAAAAGAAAAGGAAAAAAAAATTAAAAAAGAGATGCAGAGATGAGAAGAGAGAATGAAAGATGAGTTCATATCTGAAGGACAGAAGAAAGAGAGAGGAGGGTCGGTGAAAGAGAGAAACAAAAGGGTTAAGAGAGATGGATATGAAAGGTTGGACAAAAAAAGAGAAAAAGAAAACAAAAGGATTGAGGAGAGTGAGATGCAAGAGTAATGAGTTGTCAGATTTGAGAGAGAGAGAGATAGAGAAAAGAATAATTGAGGAATAAATATTTATTGAGCCTTTGTTTGGCATAAATTAAAATTAGTAATAATTCGCACTATGCATGAGACTTTATAAATTTAAAAAAAAAAAATTATAAATATGTTGAAATAATTTCATATTATATTTTGTGGTATATATAAAATTTATAAGTTAATTTTTATATATACAACTTTTTAAATTATTAGTTTAAAGAAAATAAAAATATATATAAATCTATTTAGTACAATTTTGATAATTTGTAATAAAAAAAAAGTTAAACCTAATTAAATAAGGTTACATGAGTTATGATATACCTCTTATTGTTTCGAAAATATACAAATTTAAAAGTTATAATTAAGACAAATATATAATTTTATTATTAAATGTGAAGTGATATTTAACAATAACTAATATGATATTTTGGTTATTAATCCAATAATTTAAGTTACATTTCTTTTGGTTTTAATTTCATAACTAAAAATACAATATGAATATGTAATGCACATGGATTTCTAATCTTTAAGAATAAGAAGGTTTTAGAATATTTCTAACCTTTCATCATTTTTAATTTTTTTTTTTATCTAATTTGATTTTAAATTTGAATAAAAAATTTGACTTCATATGAATTACTTTAACTTTTTCATTAAATTTTTATCAATTTTTTAAAAGAACTTTCATTCTTATCTCAAATTTTTTTTTTTTTTTCCATTTCATCAATTTTGATGGAAAAAACAATAATTTCTAATGCTTCATCTTTTTAATTTTTTTATCAAATTATAATTTGATAAAAAAAATATATTAAGGGTTGAAGATTCTCTTAATTGAAATTATAGTGAAATAACATCTTGAAATAATAAAAGTTTGAGTATGTGGTTGGTTAAAATAGTAAAAGTTTTTTGAGGTGTCAAACATTTTTCATTTGTAAATATCTCACCTATTAAAAATAAATAAAAAATAAAATAAAAAAATGTATAGCTTTTGGATATGTGTTTATCAATTTTGTTTTGTGAACATAAATAACTGATGTTTCAATTTAAAAAATTAAAAAGTATAAAAAAAATAGATTGGATTTTTTGGGAACAAAAGAAACCATTTAACTCCTCTATAATACTATTTTAAGATGGACTATTTTAATCACATAAAAAAATAGAAATTATATTTAGAAATTATCTCTATATGTTATGCTATTATATACAAATATAGTGGTAACAAATTAATTAATATATATGAAAAATTATACTAAGCTATCATTTTCAATTAATTGAATTATGATTAACAAACTAACAAATAACAGTAATGGTATAATAGGATAGAAAAAGGATAAAAATAAAAAACATAATGATATTTAAGAGTTTTAAATTTGCCTAATTATACAAAAATCTAATATTATAGTACAATCTTGAATTCCCAAATTTTTTTCACATTTTCTATAAAATAAAATGACAATAAAAAATAAAAAAATTGATACCCATTTTTTTATTTCAATTTTATGGTTTTCATTAAAAAAAACAAAATTCGATTAAAATCCTTGGCACAGAATGGGTATAGATACTTCAATTGCAACTATCATCACTAATAATACTTCTTCACCATGTAAACTTGTAAACAAACACATAAAATCAAAACCAAAACCAAATCAACAACAGAGAAATAGAATCACAAGAAAAAAATAAAATAAAAAAACAAATAAATTTATGGAGTGGTTAAATACTACCCCCATCAACTTAGACCTCGGCTCACCTAATCCGTTAGCTCCTCCGCTAGTGCCCGCTAAATCTAGGAGTTGGTATGACTAATCAAATTTTTCTTTAAATAAGACTTAAAAATTAATTAATTTGTCCTATTAAGAGATTTAAAATTTTGATAGATATACATGAAAAAATAGATAATTATATTATTAAATCATAATTCAAATTTAGATATTGCCATATCTTTTTGAGATCCATAATTATTATATTCTTTATTTTTGTGTGGTTCAATTTATTTAAGATGGAGTTGTGGGTTTCTATTTTTTTTTTAAATTTAATTTATCTATGGTTTCTATTTTTTTTTAAAATTATTATCATTTAGGTCAGTTATGATATGAGTTATATATGTGATAGACATGTAAGTTTTATTGATTTAAAGTATGATTGTTTAGATAGATTTTAAAAAATTTTAAAATTTAAAATTGGATATTGAGAGACAAAAAAAAGATTTTAACTAAATAAATAAAAATCATATTTATTAATTTTATCTGTGTATATATCTAATTTTTAATTTTTTTTGTTATGTTATAATATAATATATAAGATATAGATAGATACCCACAACTCTCATAAAAAATATTATTTGATGTTTTTGAGGGAGAGAGAAGGAATGTAAGATTTTCATATTTTCTTTCGGAAATCAATGAGAGAGATTAGTAAGGAGAGATTATGAAATATTTTTATTATATTTCCATTTGAAATCCATTAATTAAGGGATAATTATTATTTCCAAAATAATTAAATAGGTATGGGAGAAATTAAAAAGGGTGTGTATGGGAGAAGTAAAAAAGGTTTAGGAGAAGTCAGTAAGTGTTGATTTTTTTTTTTTTTTTAAATCAAAAAATTAAAAAATTAAGATTGAAATATTCATTTTCTTTGTATAATTTATAGATAGATGGGGCTTTTTGGCTAAAATAGTAACAAAAAGACAAAATAGGTTTTTTAGCCCAATAAGACAAGATGTGACATCCAAACCATAATTATTTCATTTTTTCTCTCACAAAATTTAAAAAAACTAAAAAAGTCATCCCAAATGAAGTTTTTTAGCCTCAGGTTAAAATAGTTAAAAAGCCAACTCACATCTCAAACGAACCCTGAGAAAATAAAGAATAATGTTAGAGTGATGCTAGAGATCCCAAACAAATTACCAAATAAATTACCAAACCTCTCACATGGATGTGGGACCCGCACAAATCACATGTGTGTGGGTCCCACACCTATGTGAGAGGTTTGGTAATCTATTTGGTAATTTGTTTGGGATCTATAGCATTTTCCATAATGTTATATGTACCAATTAATGTATTTATTAGTATATTAACAGATGATGTGGCATAATTTTAGACATTTGGTAAAAAATTTGGTAGAACTTTTGGGATCTCTAGCATTTTTGATATATTATACCAAAGTGACTTTTCATATTAGAGGCCTTAAGTGTTTCAAAATCTTAAATCTAATTTTTTGAATTTTTGATTTTTATAAAAAAAAAATTAAAACATCTATTGATTATTCCAATGATATAAATATTAACCTTTAAAATTATTTAATGCAAATATATTGCCCGATAAAAAGAAAGAAAGAAAGAAAAAAACACACAATTCTTAACCTCCTACTCTTCAAAATAAATCAAGCTTTTATTTAAAAAGAATATAAATCTCATATAATCTTCTCTCTCCTAAAATAAATCTAATGGAAATGAAACTCTCTCACCTCCCATAAAATGTATACTGTTAATATCTTTCACAATTAGTCTGATCTATATAAACATAAAATTAAACCTAACATAAAATAAAAATTAAACCTTATATCTAGATTCTCTCTCTATTCCATAATTAAACACAATTTTATTCCCAAATAAATTTAAGCATATTTACACTATATAAATTTTTTTTTAAAAAAAATCTCATAATTTATTATTTTTTATAATGATTCCATGATTAATAATTTAGAAGAGGAAAGATGAAAAAAATTATTCTTGTGTACTTTTTCTCTAACCAATTTTTTTTTCTATTTAAAAATCTTAGTCATTATACATTATACTTTTTCCAAGTCATTCATGTCTTCCTCGCCCTATAAATATTACATTAATGGAACGATGAAACTCATTGTTTTTTAACTTTATTTTCCTGAGATAATTTGGAGGTTAGTTTATGTTTAATTTATTATATTATTTAAACAGACTCTTTTATCTTTTAGGTAAACATACACTTTTATATTTAGGTACACCATTTTTTCTTCTTTTTTTTTTAATATTTTTTTTTAATATTTTTATATATATATATTTTTTATCTATGACCATTTTTTTTTTTTTTTTTTTTGTATTTTGTATGTCATTTCTCCTTCCTTTCTACCAACCATTATATGTTTTTTTGTTTATAGCTATTTTTGGTAGTTAATATTGTTTTATTAGAATTTTTATACTAAAATGGCGTGATAGGGTCATTTGTATAATAAAAAATATGTCACTCATTATAAAGTGATAGATCAAAATCCAAACAAAATCATCATTAATAAGTTTTTTGTATTGATTTTATGTTTGTATATCATTATTTTTTCTTTTTAAAAAAATTACTCTAATAGTTTTTTGATATCATGATCTGTGTTAATTGACAGTTGGTACATAACATTACTTCAAAGGCATATAATAGTTTTTCAAAGTTATAAAAAGAAAATATTAATTTTGATCATTTTTTTCAATACTATTAAAGGTATTAGTCAATTATTTAATTATTTATCTTTAATATGTGCAGCTCCTCTCTTCTTTTACGGTACTTCTCTCTCTACTCCACTGTGAGTTCATATGTTTTTTTTCTTAATAAAAAAAAATCATATGTAATTTAAAATTTTGAATCTTTTTATATAGAGAGTTAAAAAATAAATTCTAGAATTTAAATTAGGGAGACTTATTTATAAGTCCTATTTCGGACACTTATGCTATGTTAAGTCCTGTGTAATTTCTTATAGAGTCTCAAGTCCTATTTAGATAAGAATGTATTCCACAAGATCATATTTGCGAAACGTAACGTAACACGTTACGTTACGTTTATGTAGGTGTCATGTCACGTTACGTTTATGTAATGTCCCATCTAATATGATCACGTTACGTTACATTTATGTAGGTCACACATTATGTTTCGCAAACTTAATTTATGGTAACGTTCAATTTCCTATATAGGAAATTGAATGTTACCATAGATCATATCTATATGAATGTGAATTTCAAAATACACGGATAAGTAACATTTTCACATTCAATTTAAAAAATAAAAAACCTAGTAAGTTTGCGAAACGGAACGTGACACGTTACGTTACGTTTATGTAAGTGTCACGTTACGGTGTCACGTTACGTTTATGTAATGTCCAATCTGATATGGCCACGTTACGTTACGTTTATGTAGGTGTCACGTTACGTTTCGCAAATTTAATCTATGGTAACATTCAATTTCCTATATATGATTTTACTATTATTTATGATATTAACAACTAATATTGAGGGTAAATGTGTTAACAAACTTCACACAGGACTTATGGGAACATAAGTTTTTTAGTAGGACCATATGTAGTATAAGTCTCCCTAATAGGACTTATAAATAATTTTCCCTTTAAATTATAGCTATACAAAACCATATCCTTTTAAATATATCTATATTTATAATTAATTTTAAACTATCTATTACCTATCCTTATTTAAATTATTATATAAATAAAACTGTTGTACGATAATTGAAATTCAAAATCCTAATCTATTTTTTTTTTAAATTTAAAATTGTTAAAATGCATATGTTGCAATATTATTAATTTCTTCCTATTATAAATTTTATTTTAAATCTTGTAAGATTTGTTCAATGAGTAATATTCAATTTTAATAAAAATATTCCAATATATTAGGAAGTCTACAAAATCATATTTTAAAACTCAAAATTATTAATATTTTTATTTATTTTTATTTTTGTTTTAAATAAGCATCTTAAAGTATAAATAGCTATCCAAATAAAATTAAAATTCATATATTTTTATTCTAAAATAGTGAAGTATAAAATGTTCTTGGTAACGTGAATGAAAGATCCTACTATGTCATTTTTTTTTTATTTATAACAAAGCATAATTTTAATTGTTAATTGTTAATACAATAATTTTAATTTATCTATACTATATATTATAGTAAAGGAATATTTAAAACAAAACTCTTAAACTTATATATAAAATTTTATTTACGAGAGATAAAATATAAAAATCTAAAATAATTATCTAAATAATATATTATTTTATTTTGTGTATAGCATAGGTGGCATGCTATTATCTTTTTATGTAGAAATTTTCTCTTTTTATGGAGGTTTTCTCCTCCCTATATGGAGGGTGTTTTTCTTCTTATATGGAAACTCATATCCTCCTTGCATGTAGTTCTTTTTATCCCTTTTGAGATTTGTTTTGTACTTTGATTGGACGATTTATTATTAAATTTGTAATATATTAAGCTTTGTACTTTTTGATAAAATAATATGGGTAAATTACACTAACAGTCTCTGTGGTTTAGGACTCGTGTCACTTTGGTCCATAACTTTTTAATTGTGACACATTTGATCTTAAATTTTGAATCTTATTCCAAATAAGGACAATTGAAGATATCATTGTTTAATTTCAAGGGCAAAATTATTAATTTGATAAAATATAAACTAATTTGACAAAAATAAATGTCAAAAAAATATTTTTTAAAAATTATTTCTATCCACCAAAAATAAAAGGGCAAATTACACAAATAGTCCCTATAGTTTGGGGCTTGTGTCACTTTGGTCCCTGACTTTTCAATTATGACATATTTGACCCTGAATTTTGAATCTTGTTCCAAATAAAGACAATTGAATATATAATTAGAATTTTCAAGGGTAAAATTGTCAATTTGATAAAATATAAACTAATTTGACAAAAATAAATGTCAAACAAATATTTTTGAATTTAAAAAAATTATTTCGACCTACTAAAAATAAAATTATGTAAAATTGATAAATCTTTTAGACATTTATTTATTTTTTTTACCAAATTAATTTTTATTATGTGTTTGGATGATGATCATGTAAAATTAATTTAAAAAAATTAATCATGTAATTTTTATTAATTTTACATAATTTTATCATTGGTGGATAAAAATAATTTTAAAAAAATTAAAAATATTTTTTTGACATTTATTTTTATCAAATTAGTTTATATTTTATCAAATTGACGATTTTACCCTTGAAAAATCTAATAATATTTTCAATTGTCCTTATTTGAAACAAGATTCAAAATTCAGGGTCAAATGTGTCACAATTGAAAAGTCAAGGACCAAAGTGACACAAGTCCTAAACTATAGGGACTATTAGTGTAATTAACCCCAAAATAAAATTATGTAAAATTGATAAAAATTACATGATTAATTTAAAAAAATTAATTTTACATGATCATTATCCAAACACATAATAAAAATTAATTTGGTAAAAAAAAAAAATAAATATCTAAAAGATTTATCAATTTCATATAATTTTATCTTTAGTAGGTAGAAATAAATTTTAAAAATTTAAAAATATTTTTTTGACATTTATTTTCATCAATTAATTTATATTTTATCAAATTGACGGTTTTGCCCTTGAAAAATCCAATGGTATCTTCAATTGTCCTTATTTGAAACAAGATTTAAAATTCATAGTCAAATATAGTGCTGTTTGGTAACACTTACGTTTTCAGTTTTCTGTTTATATTTACAAAAATTTTAAAAACTCAAATAAAAACTTGTTTGATAAAATTTTTGATTTATAAATCAGTGGTCTCAGTTTATAAATTTGGCCAAAAAATGAAAACACAAAAAATGTGTTTCCGTTTTGAGTTCTCAATTTTTATTTTTTTTTTACCACCCAACACTAGCCACCACCCGCCACAATTTTCCACCACCGTCTTCCGCCACCACCGCCACCCACCACTCGCCCCCACCACCACCTACCACCACTACTCACCACCTACCTGCCGCCACCGCCCACCACCCACCACCCGCCACCACCACCCACCACCCCCCACTAGCCACCACCCACCTGCCACCAACTCGCCACCACCACCCAACCCTCGCCACCGCCACCACTACCACCACCACCACCCACCACCCGCCACTACCATCCACCACCCACCACCACCACCCACCACCTACTTGCCACCACCACTCACTACCTACCTGCTACCACCGTCCACCTGCTACCCACCCGCCACCACCACCTACCATCACCACCACCACCACCATCACCCACCCGCCACCCACCTGCCACCACCACCCACCACCCACCACCACCACCCACTCGCTACCACCTACCACCCACCACCCACCACCGTCACCCGTCACCACCCACCTGCCACCACCACCCGCCACCCACCTGCCATCACCACCCGCCACTACCACCCACTCGCTATCACCCGCCACCGTCACCACCCACCACCCGCCACTACCATCCACCGCCCGCCACCACCACCCCCATCACCTACTTGCCATCACCACTCACCATCCACCACTTGCCACCACCAGCCATCTGCCACCCACCCGCCACCACCACCCACCACCCACCACCACCATCACCCACCATCCACCCGCCACCCACCTGCCACCACCACCCACCACCCACTACCACCACCCACTCGCTACTACCTGCCACCGTCACCCACTCACCCACCACCACCACCACCCGCCACCACCCACCACCACCCTGCCATCCGCCATCCACCTGCCACCGCCACCCACCACCGCCACCCACTCGCTACCACCCACCACTCGCCACCGTCACCCACCCACCCACCCACCCACCCACCCACCATCACCACCTACTACCCACCACCCACCCGCCATCCGCCACCCACCTACCACCACCACCCGCCATCACCACCACCACCACCCACTCGCTACCACCCACCACCGTCACCCACCACCACCACCACCCACCCGCCACCACTTTCCACCACCGTCTTCTGCCGCCACTTGCCATTTCTCACTCTTTTTCCTATTTTTAAATTTTTTTAAACATTTTGTCAATTACCAAACGCGTTTGTAGTTTATGTTTTTCTAAAAATAAACAAAAAAATAAACAAAAATCAGTTTATAAAATTTTTGTAAATATAAACTGAAAACGTAAACGTTACCAAACACACTTGAAAAGTCAGGAATCAAAGTGACACAAACTCTAAACTATTAGGACCGTTGGTGTAATTCACCCAAATAATAATTAAAAAAAAATCTCTCTTTGACCATGGTACTGAGATCCGGTTTGAATGTTAAATAAAAAGATATGAAAATAAAATGAAATAGAAATTATTTATCTTTTCGTTTTTGTTTTTGATTGGATTAGAAAAATAAAGGGAAAAAATGAATATATATTTAAGTCAATTAAGAAATTGAGTACGTTTAAGTAATTATATTTATTTTTCCCCTTTTCTTTTTCCCTTAATAAATTCATAATTGAAATAGGGTCTTAATGCTAGCTTCTTATTTTCGAGTCATGGTTATAAAAGTTCAAGTTGTTATATATATTTGTTTCACAGTAGGATATTAGTAAGCTAGTAAAGTTAGATTATTACATCAAAACCGATATCATTCCATTGATTCAAATTTGAAATCTCACCTCAATATAAATATTTGTAGTGATCACTTAGGTCTTGTTTGTTTTTAGAGATAGAATGAAGGGAATTGATAATGAGGGGATTAATAGTGAGGGAATCAATAGTGAGGGAATTAAGTAAAATTATATTTGTTTTGATGATAGTTGTTGGTGTAGGGATTGTTAAATTATTTTTATATAAAATAAATATAAAATAATAAAAAAAATAAAAAAATACAAAAAAAAATAAAAATTAATGTTCAAAAAAGAATGCCCAATATGTAAAAAAAATTTAAAAAAAAAAATTCCAGAAAAAAATAAAACAAATAAAATAATGATTTTTACTTAACAAAAAATATAAAAAATTAAACATTCATGTTCAAAATTCAAAAAAAAAATAAAATAAAATAAAAAATGCTCAACATGTAAAAAATAAAAATAAATAAAAAAATTTTAGTCTAACGGATTATTTTTCTAATATCACCTCTACCTCCACCTCCTCCATCCCAATCTCCTTTCCAAGACCTAACCTAATCTCCTCCTCCATCTCAATCCCTTTTCTAAATTTACAAACAAGCACCACTAAATGAATTCCACCTCTGTTCTAATCTCATCCCTCCCTCTATAACCCAAAACAAATGGGACTTAGGTTACAGTTCAGGTCAAGATCTTGTTGGCTTGTTAAGGGCATTTTGCAGGTCAATCCACTTCAGATTGAGCCTCTGTGTATGATCAATACTGATCAATTACTATGCAGCAGCTCCTTTAATATTTCCATTTTGGCTACACATACTTTCATTGATGCAATTGAAGCTATTTGTAAGGTAGGTATTATCACAGTGTCAGGGATGATCTTGAATGGACCCAATAATTTTTCTTGGTGGCCCATTATATGTAAATGTTATTATAATAGAAGCCTCAGTTTGGAAGAGACCATTCGTAGAGAACCCAAAATCTAAAACCCAGAGGCTCCTTGCCCCCGTTCACCCTACCTTGTTAGGTCCACCACCTGAAATGCCTTCATTCCGGGAAGTACGCCAAGGGTGAGCCGGGATCCTCTCCAGCAAATTTTTTTTTTTTTTTTTTTTTTTTTTTGGGGTCCAATTATCATTCAATACTTGATTCAAAAGTTATAATTTAACAGCTAGTTGTTATTATATATTGTGACATCTGAATAAATACTGGAAGATAACTGGACAAAAAAAAGTACATGAGAAGATCCACTTCCCGCCTAGGGGTATCATGCCATATGAAGTATACATGGAAAAAGATATTCGTTAGTCTAACGGCAGAGCTTCTCTCATGTTCATACTCTGTTTGGATTCCTGGAATTTGTTACGGGTCTCGCTTTGATAATTTGAATAATTTATAAGTAAATTACAGTTTGCACCCCTACATTTTATATCAAATTTTACTTTAGCCCCCTACACATGAAATCATAATAGTCAACTCTTGTACTTTTAGCAAAATCTCATTTAATCCCTACACAAGTGTCAATGTCCATTTTCTGTTATTTAATTATTTAAATTTTTAACAGAATCTAGTCATGTGACAAAAATATAATTACGATATGAGGGTAAGAAAAGAAAATCATCTACATTTTTCACCAAGACACACTTTATCCCAAAATTTACATCAAAATATGATTGTATTAGGCTAAAATAAAACGCAAATTGTGAACAATTAAGAAGATAAATTAGGATTTTGCATAAATTAGAATCATGAAACTCTATTTTTTATGGTAACACAGCCTGCTGTCTATCTATATTTATTTTTCTTTGATTTCTTTGTCGTATTTATTTATTTCAAAAACTCTAATTTCTTACCTTTTCATCTCAATTTTTATCTCTCTCTCTCTCTCACACACATACACACACACACACACACATATTGTATTATATAACTCTCATGTGTTTATCATGTAAGATAAAGTGTATTGATGGGAAACATAAATGATTTTTCTCTTTTACCCTCATTTTGTACTTATATTTTTGTCACATAACTGGACTTTATTAAGGATTTAAAAATAAAGTAACAGAAGAGAGACATTAACACTTGTGTAGAGATCAAAGTGAGACTTGAGTAAAGTGTAGGGGGTTGACTGTTATGATTTCATGTGTAGGGATCAAAGTGAGATTTGATCAGAAGTGTAGGATATTGATTGTCATGTATAGGGGTCAAAGTGAGATTTGGTGCAAAGTGTAGGAGTGCAAAGTGTAATTTACCCTTTTGAAAAGTTCTTTGTATGAATTATCGATAAAAAAAATTAAGTTGATCTGATAATTGTATTCTTTACATTTTATCATGTTTCTTAAAAAAAAAAAAGAATAGTCTATATTAAAAACACTTGTTGTCTATATTTTATCGATATAAATTTTTTCATGTATTATATACATAAAGGGCCTGACAAAATAAAAAATTCAATTAATCAAAACAAGCCAGACCTTACAAGTTCAAACAATTCTCTTAAAATTGAACTTGAGATCAACTCAACCATGTTAATCTCCACTAAAGAGAGAGACTCGAGATTTTATTTTTATTTCTTTTTGAGGAGGTAAGTCTTGATCAGGTGGGATTTCAAATTCATTTTTGTTGGGTTAGTTGATCATAATTGACTGAGATCATTAATGCCCTGAACCATAAAAATGAACTCGTAGATAGGGTTAAAAATGAACTTAATCGACCTGAGTATTAAGTTATTTATACAAAGAGTTTGACTTGTTTACTTAGTGAATCAATTTTGGATGAATTTTTAGTGAGTTGAATATGAATAAAATTTGAATAATTAAAATTTTTTTTTTATAATACAAATAAACTTATTAAGTCGAGTTGTATGTTTTCAAATTAGTTTTGAAATTTAACAAATTTTAGAAGGATAGATTATATTTTGTCCCCTCTATACTTGATCACTTTTCTACTTTTGACCTTTCATGTTTTAAATTCTTCTCAATTTACTGCTAAAGTTAATTTATATTCTAATAATATTAAAATATATTTGAAGTATAAATTTTACCACATTTCGAGTTAATTTTACAGTAAAACGGACTTAGATTTCCTTTAGAAACACAATTATTCTTACACATTATCAAAATTAGAAGGTTCTAAAATAACAAAATCATAATAGAATTCATCATATCAAAGTATGTGTAACCTTATTTTTACCAATTTTCAGAAAATAATAAATAGTAAATGATAAATAAATAAAAATGAATAAAAATAAACAAACAAACAAGTAAATAAAAATATATAAAAGAAATAAAGAAAATAAAAGAAACAAAAATGACAGATAAAAATAAAATATAATAATAAAAAAAGGAAAAATAAATGAATAATAAAAAGACAATAATAATAATAATAAAACAAAGAAAACAAAGTAAATAAAAACAAAAACAAAGCCAGTCAGCAAAAGCAGCAAAAAGAATAAATAATAATAAAATAATAGCAAGCAAACCAAGCAGGACGAAGAGAAAACGAACCGTTTTGGTTTACAGATTTAAGAAATTTAAAATAGAGAAAATAAAAAATATATAAAATTATGTAAAATATAATTTATTTTTCTTTTTAATTTTTTTTAAAAATTTTATAACCAAACACAACATAAATAAATTGTCTTATACGTTCAACTTCCATGCACGCGTGCCACATGGCCAACCGCCTCAACCCTGCGCTTTGCCTATAAATAGGCGGTCTGTTGTGGGTGATTATTCAGTACTTCCGAAATATGGACACGTGATACTCTATAAAGTTTTGATTGATAGAGAGACATAAGGACCTAAGATTTATGGTAGAGATGGAGAACAATATAGAATTAAGTAATTAGTGATTAATTTAAAATATAGACGCATAATGTTTCGGAAATATTAAATAATTTTCCGTTCGCAGCACCTCTCAAAACAATAATCAGTAACATAAAACAGAAAAAGAAAAACAGAAAGAAAGATAAGCGACCCGAGAGAGAAAAAAGAAAGACAAAGAAAACAAATTAGTAAGGTACTAATATAGGTCAATCACAAGTCAAACTTCTAAGTCAATTCAAATAATTCAAGTCGAATCTTGCTCAATTTGTTAAAGACTATCTAATCAAATTAAGCTGAACCTTTGCCTAATCTAAAGCAAGATATAATCTAATAATCTTATTAACTTGGTTTGAATCTCATTATCATATTGTGGGGATATATTTTCTGAGCACCAACACGTGACCAATGTGACGCCGACGTGTCAGCCGAGGTGCCACATGTCCTGATCATGATGCCGAGGTTATCTCGGCTAGGCCGAGGTTATCTGCGAGGATACCGGAATCCGAGATAAGCGGATATGGGACAAGAGTCCTAGATTGGGAGAAGACTTCAGTTTGGGTAAAGATAAGACTCTTAGAGAGTTTATCCTAAACCCACTAGGAGTCCCAGATTAGCAGTAATCCTAAGTCCATTAGGGCTAGGCTCCTATTGTGACTAGGATTGTATTGGCTATAAAAGAGAGGCAACCCCATGGGTCTAAGGTATGCTTTTATGCTCAAGCTTATGAGTTTAGCTATTGATTATCTTTGAGAGATAACTGACTTGATCGTCGGAGCGCCCCCGGGTGGACGAACCACCGCCGGAATCTTCTCTTTCTATTGCAGATCAGTCAAGTGCCATCTATTTTGCCAGTGCTCTCCAGCTGAATACTGAGTTGGCAGTGTGGTCAGAAAATCACTCACACAATTTGGCACCGTCTATGGGAAAGAAAGGAGAATAGATGGCCATCGCCGTACAAGATCAACGTGTTGAAAACGACGAGTTTAGCGAAGATTGAGAGTCTGTCGACATAAACGGAATGAAGACCCTTCCAGAAGGGACGCGAAGACAGGGGGCATGAGCGCTCCCAAGGAGCTGACATTCAAGTATAGAAGATCTCAGCCTAAGTGAGCAGATCCTGGATTTCAGGCCCCGGACCCCAGATCCCGAAAGACAGGATCTCGGCCTAAATAAGTAGGTTCGAGAAGAGAAGAGCTTAACTTGAGTGAGCAGATTCAAGATTCCAGAAGACATGATCTCGGCCTGGATGAATGGGTCTGAGAAGAGAAGAGCTCAACCTGAGTGAGCAGATCCAAAATTCCAGAAGACAAGATCTCGGAACTTAAGTCCGAGAAGAAAAACGGCTCGCTGATGCGAGGCTGAGGTAATGATGAATAACTTAGACTCATTATATGGCAGAGTCGAATCTTACATATAATGGAGTTGAACTAAGTTGGAGTAACATAGGCTTGCTATGTCGGCAGAATCAAACTCAGGTTGAAACCAAGTAATATCAACAGAGAAATCAAGGCTAACAACCTCGGCTTGAAACCAACTTTGGTGAACAAGATCACATGCACAAGCTTAATGTGAACATAAGTCCACATTAGGGGGCAGAGAGTTATAAATAATGTTTAACACTTGTTGAAATTTGTAGAAATTTACAAGTTGAAGTTAAACCGATGTTATGTTTAACACTTGTTGAAATTTGTAGCAATTTACAAGTTGAAGTTAAACCGAGATGATGTTTAACACTTGTTGAAATTTGTAGCAATTTACAAGTTGAAGTTAAACCGATGTTATGTTTAACACTTGTTGAAATTTTCAGCAATTTACAAGTTGAAGTTAAACCGATATTATATTTAACACTTGTTGAAATTTGTAGCAATTTACAAGTTGAAATTAAACCGAGATGATGTTTAACACTTGTTGAAATTTGTAGCAATTTACAAGTTGAAGTTAAACCGAGATTATTGTTTAAACTTGTTGAAATTTGTGGACAAATTACAAGTTGAAGTTAAACTGAGATCATTGTTTAACACTTGTTGAAACTTGAGAAAAGTTTACAAGTTAAAGTTAAACCGAGATTATGTATGACAGCTCATACGCGTGAACGGGTTTTTGGAATTCTTGTTCTTTAAAGAGACATGTCGGCCTTAACGATGATCTCGGCTGCGATACTTTAAGCCGACATACTGGAAAGTACCGATATAGGTTCCATCACCTCAGAATGCCGAGGTAATGGAACCTAGGGGGCAGTTGTGGGGATATATTTCCTGAGCACTAACACGTGGCCAAAGTGACACCGACGTGTCAGCCGAGGTGCCACATGTCCTGGTCATGATGCCGAGGTTATCTCGGCTAGGCCGAGGTTATCTGCGAAGATACCGGAATTCGAGATAAGCGGATATGGGACAAGAGTCCTAGATTGGGAGAAGACTTCAGTTTGGGTAAAGATAAGACTCTTAGAGAGTTTATCCTAAACCCACTAGGAGTCCCAGATTAGCAGTAATCCTAAGTCCATTAGGGCTAGGCTCCTATTGGGACTAGGATTGTATTGGCTATAAAAGAAAGGCACCCCTATGAGTCTAAGGTATGCTTTTATGCTCAAGTCTATGAGTTTAGCTATTGATTATCTTTGAGAGATAACTGACTTGATCGTCGGAGTGCCCCCGGGTGGACGAACCACCGCCGGAATCTTCTCTTTCTGTTGCAGGTCAGTCAAGTGTCATCTATTCTGCCAGTGCTCTCCAGCTGAATACTGAGTTGGCAGTGTGGTCAGAAAATCACTCACACACATATCACTTATATATTATTATTAACGGTTAATAATAGTTATTATTATCTTATAAGTCTTATCATTATATCACCTTATCACATATCATTGTTGATTGTTAGTAATATTTATTATCATTTTATGAGTCTCATCATCATATCACCTCACCACATATCATTGTTGATTGTTAGTAATATTTATTATCATCTTATGAGTCTTATCATTATATCATTCCATCACATATCATTGTTAATAATTAATAATATTTGTTATCATCTCATGACTCTCATCATCATGTTATTTCGTCACATATTTTCATATAAACACTAACATTATTAACCCCACTAACTATATATACGTAAATAATACATATTATTATTGTAATATATTGTCTCTTACCTAAATGTATAATAAATACACCGGCTCAGATTTTTTCGGTCTTTTATTTATATTTCCAACACTACACATATAAATATATATATATATAATATTATATTATTGTCCCTAGCATAGTGTATCATAAGTATACTATTGTCCGGATTTTTGACAAGCTAACTACTAACTTGTACTATATTACCCATTAATTGGGCTAGGTATTGTCACGACCCAAACCCGCCCCTATGGGTTTAACACCGTAATCGGCCAGTAATCCGAGATTACTGAAGGCTTGCTTAACAGTAATACAGTAATACAGAATACAGGGGCTTGGCGGAAACCAATACAGTAAATAAACAATGTCCAATGAGCTGTGACAGTCTGTATGCCAAAAAGATTTTTCATACATTTATACAGAACAGTACGAAACAGTATGCATATAATATACAACTAGTCAGAACAGGGACTTTATTCCCGATAAACAGTACAGTGCAAAACGTTTAGCCTATACAGTAAACAAAACAGTACAGAAGGGGAAAAATTAAAACACCCCTAAGCCTTAGCTTGGCAGGCTCGGAACCTCGCAGTGAGGCACAGTGGTTGGCTTGACAAAAAGGGGAGTCTACCCCACGCTCCTAGCTTCGGTCTGGTGCCTGTACACCTACATATATATATGAGCAGTGAGTTAAAGCCTAATGAATAACATAATGCGTAAAGAGGTTTAGAATGAATGTCCTTACAGTAATGAAAACAGTTCATTAAATCAGTATTTCAGTCTATCAGTCATATGTGGTACATCCATTAGCATAACAGTACAGTAAGCAGTAGGTCTTAAAGACCGAACAGTAATGATGGCCATCAATCAATAAACAGTAGTGGTTCCACGAGGGAACCGACAGAGATCTCTATAACAGTAACAGTAAACAGTAGGTGCTAAGGATGCCACAGTACAGTTCAGAATATAGGACATATATTCATTCCAGTAAGCAGTTCAGTTCAGTAAACAGTTCAGTTCAGTATTCAGAAGATAATCATTTTGAACATATCTTTACACAGTTGTTACTCACAGAGTTCTGGGCTACAGTAAGCTAGAGCGTCTCCTCGGAATGCCAACCCTATACAGTTAACAAATTGAACACACACTAAGTTTCACAGTTGGGAAAGATAATAACTTAATCCCTAAATTTGCCTTGGTGTGTTCTACCTCTATATCCTCATTAAGATGCCTTAAACTAGGCCTAAGAATGCCTAGAATGGAATGAGGATGCAAAGATGCACTTAGAAAACATTTTCAGGATTTTTCAAAAAACAGGGGTCTTGCTCGAGCGTGGCTTTCTTCGCTCGAGTGAGCTTGTCAAAACAGCGGGGTCGCTCGAGCGTGGACTTCCTCGCTCGAGCGGTCTGCAAAAATGCAAAAAGTGCTGGATGTTGGAAATCTCCGCTCGATGCTCGCTCGACGCCCGCTCGAGCGAGCGTAAGACACAGTCCTCGCTCGAGCGTAGGTTCTTTCGCTCGAGCGTGTGTCTGCGTGCACCAAGATTCTGAGAGCTTGCAATTTACGCTCGAGCCACCATTTCTTCGCTCGAGCGGAGCTCAGAATAAACGATGGTCGCTCGAGCGTGGAATCCTTCGCTCGAGCGAAGAAGCCAAATTCTGGAATTTTCAGATTTGCCTCCCAAGCTCAAACCAAGCATTCCTTAGCTCAAAACTCGACCTCTTGGGTCCAAATTCTGGAAAACACATCTAAACTCAATATACAACAAGTTTCAAAGCTCAATTTGAGAAATCAAAGCCCAATGGTGAGTTAATTAAATCCAATTTCAAACCCATTTTCATGAACATGAAGAACATGCAAACATGTATGAATTCAAATCATTTCAAAGCTTCAATTTGATGCTCTAGTGAGCCAATTGTTCCAAAAACAAGTTGAAAACATGGACCAATGCAAAATTATGAACATGCATGTAACCCTTAGCCATGAAATCAACTTAAAACTCAACAATACCAACGTGCATGCATAGAATGAGCTTCAATTCAACATGCTAGAACTAAAACATGCCTTAGCTCTACAATTAGACATGAATCATGCAAGAATCAACTCAAGGACACAATTAAGAGGATGAAATTCATACCTAGGTTCCTTAATTTCAAGTATGGAAGCTCAATTGCACAAATCCTCTACAATTTCCAAGCATTACAAGATGAATTCACTCTAGCCTCCTATTCTCTCTCTCTCTCTCTCTCTCTCTCTCTCTCTCTCTCTCTCTATGTCGGCAAGAACAAGAAATGAGGCTGAGGAAAATGTTTTGGGCAATGCAAGACTAAGTCCCTCAATACTTGGTGTAGTGGCCACTAAGTGGCACTAATGTAATTAAGTCAAACTATGCAATTTAACACCATTTAAACTAATTTAATCATACTAAATCAAATTTCAGATAAATGTACTATAAAATCACATAAATTATGATGGACACAAAACACCAATCGATTTCGGGTTCGGCCGCCGATAAATTAACAGTTTAAACATAAAAATACAAACAGATAATTAAACGACAACAGATAGGTATGCAATTAATTAGATATACTCAGTCAATTCAGTTTCAGATTTCGGTCAGTCAGTTCAGTAATTCAGTCAGTTCAATTACTTTTAATATTCGATCTCAGTTTAGCAGTAATCGGTATTCAATCAGTCATTAATCGGTAAACAGTGTGAGGGTTGTTACAGTCTCCCCTCCTTATAAAGAGTTTAGTCCTCTAAACTCGAGTTACCTTCATTCTGGAAGAAAACAGGATGCAGTGGAAACAAATCAGGATATCTCTTAGCCATGTCATCTTCTCTTTCCCAAGTGGCATACACGCCCCCATGGTTTTGCCAGTCGACTTTCACTAACGGGATCTCTTTGTTTCTCAGTTTCTTGATCCGTCTGTTTACAATCTGTATGGGCCATTCCTCGTAAGTGTAGTCATCACTCAGCACTACACGAGTAGGCTCTATCACATGAAAAGGATCCCAGAGATAATCTCTCAACATCGAAATGTGGAAGACGTTATGCATATGCTCCATTTCAAGAGGAAGCGCAACTTGATACGCCACCGGATTGATTTTCTCAATAATCTCATACGGCCCGACATATCTCGGCGCTAACTTGCCTTTGACTCCAAAGCGAGTCTGGCCTTTCATTGGTGTCACTTTCACAAAAACGTGATCTCCTATTTCATACTCTCTGTCCCGTCTTCTGACATCTGCATAACTTTTCTGTCTGCTTTGTGCAGTTTTCAGTCTCTGTTGTATTAGTTTCACCTTCTCAGTCGTTTCATAAACAATCTCGGGCCCAAGCAAAGGCCTATCTCCAACTTTTGCCCAGCAAATCGGAGATCTACATTTTCTGTCATACAATGCCTCGAAAGGCGCTATACCAATACTTGAATGATAGCTGTTGTTGTAGGCGAATTTAGCCAATGGCAAATGGCTTTCCCAGTTTCCCTGAAAATCAAGGACACACATTCTCAATAAATCCTCCAGAGTTTGGATGGTTCTTTCTGACTGGCCATCTGTCTGAGGATGATAGGCACTACTCAGTCTTAGTTCAGTATCCAATGCAGTCTGTAAGCTTTGCCAAAATCTCGATGTGAACTTCGAATCCCTGTCAGAAACAATGGACACAGGCACTCCATGCAATCTAACAATTTTATCAATATAGAATATAGCCAGTTTGTCCGCATTATAAATTGTCTTAACAGGTAGGAAGTGAGCAGATTTAGTCAGTTTATCAACAATAACCCAAATTGAGTCCATACCTTTTCTAGAGCGAGGCAATCCAACGATAAAATCCATCGTGATATGCTCCCATTTCCACTCCGGTATGGGTAAGGGTTGCAATAAGCCTGCGGGTCGCTGATGTTTCGCTTTAACTTGTTGGCAATGAAGACATTTTGATACAAAATCAGCAATTTCTTTCTTCATTCCCGGCCACCAAAAATTGAGTTTCAAGTCTTGATACATTTTCGTATTCCCCGGATGGATAGAAAATTTTGAGTTGTGGCCCTCTTGCAGAACTCTTCTTTTCAATTCAGAATCATTTGGTACACACAGTCTTTCTTGAAATTTCAGTACATTATTTTCAAACTGGAAACCCGGTCTCGGTTTACATTCCCTTTCTTCGATGATCTTCTTCAAGAAGTCATCCTGTTGTTGTTTTTCTTTAATTTCTTCAATCAATGCCAGTTGAGCAGAAATAGCAGCTATTGTTCCACCTTGTTCTCGCAACACAATTTCAATTTCAGATTTTTCAAGGTCACAAAGCAACTATTTCTGTCCAGTGAGCAAACAGGCTAAATTTCCAATTGATTTCCTGCTCAGTGCATCGGCAACGGTGTTGGCTTTTTCCGGATGGTACAAAATCTGTAAGTCATAATCTTTGATCAATTCTAGCCATCTCCGCTGTCTCATATTCAATTCTTTCTGGGTGAAGAAGTACTTCAGACTCTTGTGGTCGGTGTATACTTCACATGTTGCCCCATACAGGTAGTGACGCCAGATTTTTAGGGCAAATACCACTGCAGCAAGTTCCAGATCATGGGTCGGGTAGTTCTTTTCATGCGGTCTCAATTGTCGGGACGCATAAGCAATCACTCTCCCATTCTGCATTAAAACACACCCCAAACCCTTATGAGAAGCATCACTAAATACAGTATAACCGTCCGTACTTGAAGGTAGGGTAAGAACAGGTGCAGTCACCAATCGAGTTTTCAACTCTCGAAACGCTGATTCCCTTTGGTCAGTCCAGTCAAATGATATCCCCTTCTGAGTCAGTTGAGTCAATGGTAAGGCAATTTTGGAGAAATCTTTGACAAATCTTCAGTAATATCCAGCCAATCCCAAAAAGCTTCGGACTTCTGTCACATTTGTTGGTCTAGGCCAGTTCACTACAGCTTCAATTTTCTGCGGATCAACAGAAATTCCATCTTTGCTAACAACATGCCCCAAAAACATAACATGATCAAGCCAAAACTCACATTTAGACAGTTTAGCATACAGTTTTTGTTCTCTTAGGGTTTGTAGGGCAAGTCTCAGATGATGTTCATGTTCTTCTATACTTTTGGAGTAAATCAATATGTCATCAATGAATACAACAATAAAGTCATCAAGGTATGGTTTAAAGATTCTGTTCATGAGGTCCATAAATGCAGCAGGTGCATTAGTGACTCCAAAAGGCATAACTAAAAATTCATAATGTCCATACCTCGTCCGAAAAGCAGTTTTATCAATGTCTTCTGGTTTAACTTTCAACTAATGGTACCCTGATCTGAGATCGATCTTTGAAAACACTTGAGCACCCTGTAACTGATCAAACAAGTCATCGATACGCGGTAATGGGTATTTGTTTTTCACAGTTACCTTGTTCAGTTCACGGTAGTCAGTACATAATCTCAGTGAGCCGTCTTTCTTTTTCACAAACAAGACAGGTGCGCCCCACGGTGAAGTACTAGGCCTGATGAACTTCTTGTCTAACAGTTCTTGCAGTTGCACTTTCAATTCTTTCAGTTCAGTTGGAGCCATTCTGTAAGGAGCTTTAGATATTGGCTGTGTTCCCGGAATCACATCAACGGTGAATTCAATCTCCCTGTCAATCAAATCCCCTGGCAGATTATCCGGAAAAACATCTGGGAACTCTCTGACTATGGGAATACTGTTCATATTAGCATTATCATCAGTAGACACAGTCAATACAGAACACAGATATCCTTTGCACCATTTTCTAATCAATTTAACAGCTTTCACAGATGAAATCAAATACGGAGGAGGTACTACTCCACTCCCATTAAACATAAATTCGGGCAAACCCGGTGGACGGAAAACTACTTGTTTCGTTACACAGTCTATGGTGGCATGATAATTCGTTAACCAGTCCATCCCCAATATTACATCAAAATGATCAATGTTCAATGGCAGTAAATCAATAAACAGATGCATATCCCCAACAATGATTTCACATGCAGGGTACATATAAGCACATGTCACGGATCCCCCAACAGGTGAAGATACAACTAACAAATAATTCATGGGTTCTAAGGGTCTATTCAATTTCCGCAAAAAAGCATGTGATACATAAGAATGTGTAGACCCCGAATCAATCAGTATATATGCATTTTGAGTACAAATAGAGAGGATACCTGACACTACGATCTCGGTATTTTGTACGTCTCCCGGTACTAGGGCGAACACTCGGCCCTGCCTCATAGGCTCTTTCCCGGTAGCTTTAAGGTTCGGTTTTGGTGTAACAGTTGATGCCGCCTGTAGACACCCCATTTTTGACCGACCTTAAGACTCAGACGTCACCGATTGAGCGCTCGGTGATGTTGCATACTATGCTCGTTCAGAAGTCTCAGAGTCGCGGCCGTGCGCCCTGCCTCCGGACTCCCGAACTCTCTTCTGTGCCTTGTCTCGGTTTGCGAACCAGACTCGGTTTTCTCTGTTTCTTTCCTGAGGGAAGGGAGTGGTCCTGTAGGCTATCTCTCGGTGGCCGTGGGCTACATTTCATAGCCGTAGGCCATTTTGCCCATCTCGGAGCCCGGTCCCCAATTTTTTGGAGCCGTCAGGCCGTGTGCCTCGGTTCGGGACCGCCCAACCATCTCCGATTTCTCCGGTTTTTGGCATGCATCTCATTTACTCCATACCGAGGGACACTGGGGCCTCTGATGCCCACTTCGTGGCCGAACGCCACTTTCGGTGCTTACAGCCTATTTTCGGGCCCCCGAATCGCACAGTTTAGGCCCCAAGCGTTCATTTTGCATTAGTTTTTGTTCAATTTTGGCAGGTACCTCTGTTTTAACATCAGGAAGATCACTGGAGGGTGGAAGGCCAGCAATTGTTCCAAGAAAACCAGTTTCGCTCCTCCGGCGCCCGTTTTGCTCACTTCCGGGCCAATGTTGAACACCCTAGGGATATTTTCTTCGAGCCGAGACTACATATTTGTGATGAGGGCACATGGGAGGACACCAAAAAGTGGTGGTCGGCCAGTAATTGTTACTTTCATTTTTGAGCCTCTCCTTCAAGTTCAATGTTGTGTCTCCTGTTTCAGAGTTGCCAAATTCCAACCTTGGGGCCTTGTTCTACACACATGGGAGGACACCAAAAAGTGGTGGTCGGCCAGTAATTGTTACTTTCATTTTTGTGCCTCTCCTTCAAGTTCAATGTTGTGTCTTCTGTTTCAGAGTTGCCAAATTCCAACCTTGGAACCTTGTTCTACACACCTGGGAGGACACCAAAACATGGTGGTCGGCCAGCAATTCTTCACTTCTTTTTTTGGCCATGGCCGGCCGGCCAGGGGGAGTGGCTGGCCGACCAGTTGGGGTGGCCGGCCGGCCACCTTCAAGAAATCCACCTGGCCGGCCAGCTTTCTGCTTTTGAACCCTTTACAGCTGTCCAGCTGTTTTTCAAAATATCTCAGCCCTCCGGGGGATATTTTGGGAGGGAAAGCTTGGGTGCATTTCCCTCCCCTTTTACACCCCTTTTGGTCCATTTAAGGGGCTGATGAGCTCCTTTGTTAGGGTTACAAAAATTGATCTTAAGACTTCATCTTCCAAAACCTCCATTTCCATAGCCAAAAGCTCTAAAAACCTTCAAGGTTCTAGGCCATTCCTTCATCAACCCTAAGCCTCACCATCACCACCTCCATTCCAGCAGCAAAGGAGGGTTTTTCAAAGGCTAAGGACCAACAAATTGAAGCCAAGAAGCAACAAAAGACTTGTCTCCAAGGGTAAGACTCTAATTCCCTTTTTCTAGCACAATTTTGAATCAATTCTTTACCCTACTTGCTCTCAGTTTTGGGCTCCGACCCTTACTAATTTTAGGCTTATTTTGAGCCCCTCTTCAAAATTGAAGAAGGGTTCAACCTCATTTGAGAGCCCCTTGATGCACCTCTTTCAATACCACTCTTTAGGCCAATAAATTGCATGCTTTGTTTGGCTTTTGAGTGATCCATTTTCGAGCCTGATATATACTGTGAGAGGACCTATTTTGAACCCTTCTTCAACTTTGAAGAAGGGCTCAATCATGTTTGGCCTCTCTATCATGCACTTTCTTTGTAATCTTCCATATTTTCTGTAAAATTGCATGATTTATTTGGCCTATTTGTGATCTGATTTGGAGCATCTCATGAACTAATATTGTGCTTATTTTGAGCCCCTCTTCAACATTGAAGAAGGGCTCAACCTGGTTTTCATGCTCTACATGCCACTTGCTTTGAATTCATGTTCTACTCCTATTTGGCATGCCCCTTTGAGCTTATTTGGCTTCTGTTTTGAGCCTTCATCAGGCCTGGAAAGAGCCTTGTTTTGGCCTTCTCATAATATTTTGTTAAGGGTCTTAGGCCATTTGGTGCATGCTTTTGGTACTTCATATAATACCATCTTTGATTCCGTAAAATTGCATGCTTTGTTAGGCTTTCTTGGCTTCTGTTTTCAGCCTTCATCAGGCTTAGAAAGTGTCTTAAAATGACCCATTCTTCATGTTTTGTTAAGGGTCCAAGGTTGTTTGATGCATGCTTTTGGTACCTCATGTTATAGCCTTTGTTGGCTCATTATTTTGCATGCTATGTTTAGCCTATCTACATACTGAATTGGGGGATGTCATCTCTTGTAAATGTGAATATTTTTGGCCCCTCTTTAATTTTGTAGAACTGTGTTTTTCAGTTTGAGCATTGTATATACCACTTGCTTTGTAATTCTCCTCTTTTCCCCCATTTTTGCAAGCTATTTTTGCCATACTTGTGATCATTGTTTGGCCATACTTTGTACTGAAAAAATGCTAGTTTAGGGGCTGCCTTGCTACTTTTTTACATGTTATGTCCATATTGTGCATGTTTAGTAGGGCTGTAGGCCGTTTCGGGTGCATAACATTGCATTGCGGGCATCGGGTGTAATTTTGTCATAATTCGGGGGCTATTTGTGCATCATTTTAGCTACTGAAATTTGCATTTTTCATATGCCATATGCCACGTTTCATTTGCATTGCGTATGCCACTGCCTTGGTTTGCGTGCCCGTGTGCACGCATTTCGAGGCAGCTCATTCTCATCTCTCGGCAGCTTATGTGAGTACGGCTGAGGTCCTCTCATGTTAGTGTAAGCCCAATTTGTTATTTCATGCCTGTATGTCACCGCCTCGGTTTACGTACCCGCGGGCATGCATTCCGAGGCACTTCTTTTTTATCCGACGGCAGTCTATGTGAGTGTGGCTGAGGCCCTCTCACGTTGGCGTAAGCCCATCATTGCATTCCGTATGCCATTTTCTCGGTTTGTGTGCCCGTGGGCACGCATTTCGAGACATTTCATTTTAGTCTCATTGTATATCATATTTCATGCCATTTTCTCGGTTTGCGTGCCTGTGGGCACGCATTTCGAGGCATCTCATTCCCATAACATTGTGTATGTTAGGATTGCATATTAGCTACATTTCATGCATACCATGCATATTGCATCGCGTTCGGGATAGGAGTTAGCCCGGGCACGAGAAACGAGGCGCGTTTCGCACTCCGAGTGGCGGAATGTGTCTCAATTCCCAAGTCACCGACACTCCGGATTACCCATGATGGAGTTAGGTTTTATTATAGCATTCATGTGCATTCATCCTATATTGAGTTGTGCAATTCGGCTCCTCGGCCATCATGCATCGGTATGCGTGATTGGTGGCACGAGGATCGAGGCATGTATATATTTGTGAAATACATTGCTATGCCCCTTTCCTGCTCTCTGTTGCAACAGAATAAAGAATCAGTAACTTTTCGGAGTCTGACACGCATTTCGAGAAACATTGCAAACAGAGGCTAATTGGGGCGTCCCAATGGATTTCCGCACAAAGTAGCCCAAACATGCATCATTTATCAGAATCGAGGCAGTCCCTGGCTTGCATGCCAGTTTTATAGTTTTCTTAGTTAATTTGTCAATTAATTAGGAATCTGTATTATTCTTTTATTCGGACTGTATTATTTATTCGAACCCTCTGCGCGAGGGCATAACTGTAATAAGTGTGGGTGAGTGTGATGTATGTCTTCCAACCCCACGTCTTTCTCCCTTTTATTTACCCGCTTATGATGGTTAGATATAGGGCATATTTCAATTAGCATACAGTATGACAGCATGCTTGCATCATTCATCTGTTTTGCACGCATCGGGCTCGGCGCATCATACTAACTGCATTTGTATTTCAATCCCAAATTGAATACGTGTTAGCTGTAGCATTTCATATGCCATGTTTAGAATAGCCGAGCCTGCTATAGTTGCATCTTTGCATGTGTTGCATTAGGCATTTCTGTATACTTAGGATCATGCATGATTTCTAATCAATTTCTGTTTTGGCTTGGAGTACTCGGTAAGTTTTATGCTTTAGCATCCTTGCATGCGTGTGAGTGTTGCCATGATAGCATGCTTGCCATGAGGCTATTTGCTTATGTGATATAACTGCCTTGAATGCCTGTGGGTGGAGGTTGAGTTATTCGAACTAGGACAATGCATTGACTGTTTGTTTTAAGCCCACTAGATAGTGGCAACATCACTATTTTCTAAGCCCACCTGAGGGTGGCAAATCCGCATTTTAGCCTACCTGCGGGTAGCACCATCACACCATTTTCAAACAAACAAACATGAAATGTTTTGTTCCAATTCAGACGGCCCAGTCTATACTTGTTTGCTGCGAGCATCACATAGTAACCTAGGCTAATAACCGGAATAAGAGCATACAATGTTTTCAAAAGCAGATATCATGGTTAGTAGAGGCCGGTCTTTGACCGGGCGAGCGGAGGTGCTTACGATGTGACCTTCCCCAATCGTACCCAAGTTCCCGAGCCAACTTTGGTGATGACGGACACGTGGCCTTTGGCACCGAGTTAGGGTTTCCTAAATTTCCCATTTAAAATATTTAGGTGGCGACTCTGTATCTGGCAAAGCAGTCCATGTTTGGCACTTCTTTCAAAAAAAAAAAATCTGTTTTCAAAACGATTTGCCGGATTTGGACTCTTTGGTTCAAGATTTAGAACCGTGGCACAAATCGAGTCCGAACTGTAGCGAGGTCCCTCGCGGGCTTGTTACAGTTTCTGGTGACTCTGCTGGGGATTTAGAGAACTTGACTCGAACTCATGATATCTGGTTTTGACTACACTTGTGTGTTTCTTTGCATTGCATTTGTATTGGTGCGCCTAGGACACCGTGTTTGCCATATGCCATTCCCGAACGATTTGCCGGAGGCTTGTCTTGTCAAGGCATGACCATAAGGCTGATCGGCTCTGGGCTCTGACAGCATGGGAACACAAACCCCGGTTTTACCGGGGCACCCTTTTCGACCATTCGACCTAGTGCATATTCGGATCCATAGTGACCATTCCAAATTAGGACAGGTTGCTTACCCGTTTATAGGTCGTTTGAAACCGCTGCGTGCGTAGTGAAACCCTAGCTCCTGACAAAATAGGACAGGGGAACCCTACCCCAACATAGGGGTGTTTTGGCTCTCACTTATCTGTTATGTGCTTGTTAGAGTGCGTCTCTACAGGGAATGCATGTATCAGTTTCTGAGTTTGGGCATCAGGCCTGCGGGCATTCGTTTTTGAGATTGAGTATCGCGCCTGTGGGCATCATGCCAGTATCTGCGAATCAGTCGTCTGCGGATATCAGATTCAGTTTTGGGGAACAGTGATACAAGGATATTAATCAGTGTATGAGGACAGTGTATTTTCAGCTTACCAACCGTGTGTTGTGTACCCGACTGTGTGTTGTGTGTATTTAATTTAAGCTGTTATGCTGCCCGTTTTTCTGGTTATTTATTTCCTTTTCGCTTTATTTATCTTTTTGCTAGGGCAGTTTGTGGCACAATTGCTTCCGAACCATCAGATATTCCCCAAGCACTTTGGACACGAGGTCGCCGACTTATTCGATCCGAGGATCTAGTTGACGGACATCCGGTGTTCCATTCACTACCCCCGGTTATTAGAAGGAGGCCGAGGAAGCGCAGTCCATCAGAGCAGAGATTATCGAGACAGCGGTTTATTTTAGCAACAGACAGTCGAACTGAGATTTCTGTTTCCGCTATAGAGATACATTTACCGGCCATTCAGATGGAACATCAGGATACATCAGGGATGGAGGCGATGATGCGCCAGATGAATGAGAGCATGAAACAAATGCAAGATGATGCTATTCGCCAGGCGGAATTTTCTAAACAGCAGGCCGCTGTCATGGCCCAGCAGTCTGAGCTGATCACCAGATTACAACAGCAGAATGCAGCATCTGCTTCACACCAGGTCCCTCCTCCACTAGGGGCGCATGAGATTCCCCCTCCACCAGCGGCTCCACTGCCTGAGTAGGCACCCACTGGCCAGAATACCCTGCTAAATCCTCAGAATGCCCCTCCGAATCCTCAGAATACCCAGAACACCCAGAATGCCCTCCCAAATCCACAGAACGCTCCGCCAAACTTCCAAAACACTCAAGAGGACACGAGTTTTCCAACGGGGCTGGCTCTGCCCCCGCTTCCGCCGCAACTGTCCAAGAATCTTACACCTAATCACCCGGACTCTCCATTTGAGTTCGAGGTAGACCAGACAGCTCTGAAATTGAGCAAATTGGAAAAGCTCTTCAAGAAATCACAGGGGGTGAAGGCCATCCCAGATATTGAAGACGGCTATACTGACGTGGCTGTGACACTGCCGGACATATTTAAGATGCCGCAGATTGATCGTTTTGACGGATCAGGGGATCCTATGGTCCATCTCCGGCTATTTTCAGACGTCTTGAGGCCGATGGGCCTAACCCGACCGCAAAAGCTTTCTTTATTTGGCAGAACTTTATCAGGGGTTGCGGCCATCTGGTACGCAAAATTGGAAGATGATGTAAAGAGAAATTGGGATGAGCTAGCCGAGGCATTCGTTGCACAATATTCATATAATACTCAGATCGAGATTACAACACGTGATCTCGAAACGACGAGGCAGGAACAAAAAGAGACTTTCTCTGATTTTGTAACTCGGTGGAGAGCAAAGGCATCGATGATGACCTTAAGGCCAACTGATAAAGATCAAATCCGGATGATTGTGCGCAATCTCCAACCTAAGTTAATGCAGAAAATGATCGTACTCCCTTTCCCCACCTTCTCAGATTTACACGAGATGGGGGTACAGATCGAAGATGCGATGAAGCAAGGGTTGATTGACCAGGACCGGGATCAGCCCCGAAGAACATTCAACCGTAGTAACAATGCGGGCCCGAGTGGCTCCGCCAACACAAGGACTTCAGAGGTCGGTATGGTCACCACCACTCCCCCTCCCCAACCAAGGCCCGCAGCGGCCACACCTTTTTCTGATGCATCTGGGAGCAGTAACCAAGCTTCAAGATACCAATCTAGGGGTCAACGAACCTCCTCCCCACTACATATGCCTTTGTCCAAAGTCCTCGGGGTTCTAGTCAGAAAGGGGCATCTGAAACCCTTGGAACCGAGGCCCCCTCCAAATCCACTCCCCCCTTCCCACAACCCAGCCAAATATTGCAAATACCACCAGCAGCATGGTCATGATACCGACCAATGTTACAGGCTGCGTCATGAGATTCAAGACCTCATTGACAAAAACATCATTCTACCTCCCGAGAGACCCAACGTCACAACTAACCCACTCCCAGCACATAACCAAGATCCACCCAAAAGAATCAATCTCATCCAAACTGAGGACGTGTCTTACGACCCTAGTATCTACATTACTCCCTCCCACCTACCCAAGCCAAAGGTGATCCTTCCTGATAGCACTGACTTGTGCATGATGGACACCTCCACAACCCAACCTGAGCCAAAGGTGGTGACCACCGAAAATGGAACGGGGCAGGCTTCCGAGGAGAGCAAAACTGTTGAGTCTGGGGTGGAGCAGTCTGAGAATTTAGCTGGCAGAGCTTATGATCCGAGTGAATATATCTTGTCAATGGGCCAGCCTAAGCTGAGTGTGGGGTTGCCAGAGAAGACTGAACTGTGCATGATCCGGGGGGACAGACCTGAACAAGGGGCAGATGATCTGACAACGATGGAACAGGACTTCGCCAACCTCCAATTTTTCAACGACCAAGAATCAGCGGATGCAACTATCAACTGGTTTGAATACGGGGAGTCAGCGGAAGTTACTGGGTGGTTAGATGATTAGCTAGACATCGTGGAATTTCAATCAGAGCAAGGCCCGGCAGGGGCAAAAGTACCATTTGTGGCCGGAAGGGCCGAGAGTCAGATCGAATTGCCGGAGAGCGCCGGTACAAAGAATTCCGCTCGGGATCAAGACATTTTGAAAACCGAACAATTAACGCTGGAGGAACAAGAAAAGAAGTGGGATTCTGAGAGGATCCGAAAAGCAAAGAACCATGAAGAGGTTGAAAGTGCTGCAAGCACGAGGGCAGGACATGCTGTGAGCATGTGGAATGAAAATGCTGAGAGTGCAAACATGCCCGAACCAGACAGGTGCCTGTTAGATGCTAATGGGATGTGGTGGGAAGATGACGACTTGTATCTCGCCCACACAGACGAAGATTGGGCGGGTGGCCAACCAGACAGCACCTGGTACCTCGAAGAGGTAGACCATATGACTAGAAGTGGGCGGTATTTCAAGCCCCCACACCTTGATCAACCCGAGGCATCTGGGAAAGACAAGGAAGCTGAGAAACAGAGAGAGAAACAAATTGAAGAAGAAGCTGTGCTTAAGCAACTAAAAAAGATACAAGCAGACATCTCCATCTGGGGACTGCTTATGGCTTCAAGGGTACATAGACAGGCTGTCCTATCTGCTATGGACAAGGCCAAACTCTCTATCGAAACTACACCAGAGCAGCTGGTTGGGCTGGTTTTTCCGGGAGGAGGTTCCCCGGCATTGACCTTTTCAGACAAGAAGCTGCCGCCTGAGGGCGTGGATCATAACAGACCTCTCTACATCTCTGTAGAATGCAAGGACAAATGGATTCCGGTGGTACTTGTTGATACCGGGTCCGCTATCAATGTCTGCCCAGCCAGAACGGCGTATGCAATCGGGTTGAAGCCCGTTGACTTCACACCGACCACTCAAGTAATCAGAGCCTACGACAATACAAGTAGGGATGTCCTGGGGACAGTAAAAATCCAAACCAAGATTGGGCCTGGACAACACGAGGTAGATTTTCATGTCTTGGAGGTCCCTGCATCCTTTAACATGCTTTTGGGGCGACCCTGGTTGCATCAGGTAAAAGCCGTCTCATCCACTCTACATCAAATGGTGAAATACCCCTGTGGAAAGGGAGTAGCCATTGTGTTTGGGAACTCATCAATCCATCCCCCTCCGGAGATATCTACGCCAGTCTTAGAGATTGAACACGGCATGGAGGACGTGTTTATATCGGGATCTACTTTGGCTGAGGCCCGGGTGGTGCAAAACATTATGGCTGTGAATGAAGGTGTGTACGTCAGCGCTCAAGCCGTCTACCTCATGAACAAGCTACAACATATCCCCGGGATGGGATTGGGAAGAAGCGGCAGGAAAGGAGTCGCAGCGTTGGCCGAAGTGCCACATAACCCGCATACCTTTGGACTGGGTTATCAGCCCACCAAAGAGGACTGGGTGAGAAAAGGTAAGGAAATGGTCGGCAGAGCCAGAGCAAAACAGGCTGGGAAGCCTTTTGATTTAATGCATAGGCCCATTCAGGGTACCCTGAACGGACGCTTCGTCAGGGAGGGGGAGGACTTTCCATTTTGCGGCTTCCCAGAGCCGTGGCTGAACGCGGAGAAGAAGCGCGTGCCAGGCTTCGAGATCTTTTTCGACCTGCAACTATCCGGGGATGATGTTGCCGAAGAGCAGACGGACCTATCAGCTAAGGTTGAGCAGTATAAAGCAGTGGATCCTGAGGGCATTGAATTTGAAATGGGGGTAGCACTGGCATGTCTCCTCTCTGATCCTCCGATCGACCAAGAGTGCTTGGGGGATAACTTTGTGGTTTCCATGATTGGGAATGAAACGGCTGCGAGCCGACCAGCAGCTATCTTGGATGCATCAATCGCACCCTCCCTCACCTGGCAGTATGAGGAGGGATTTTTGTCCAGCAGCACCGGGTCAGGTAGTGAGCCGGAATCTGATTCCACCGAGTCTTGTGAGTCGGAATCAGATTCCAGCTCGACTGAGTCTGAGTCTGGTACTCCTGGGGGTGTCAACCCGGATGCCACAGTCCTGTCCAGGTCGTCTTTTTCCTTTTCATTTGAGTCTGTTGTAACCGATGAATTGGATGATCTGGCAGTGCCTAATGAGAATGAACTATCTGTGGTTTCCGAGTACTTTTCTGTGCCCCTAATTTATTGCATTAATTCAGACTTTCAAAATTTTGATGAAAACAAAGAGGACGAAGTTCCTCCGGTTTTACAACGATTAATTGAGCAAGAGCAAGAGAGATTTGTTAAGCCATTAATGGATGAAATCATTTCCGTGAACATTGGTACTGAGGAGGACCCGCGGCTGGTCCATATCGGGTCCACGTTGTCTTCGGAGGAACGCGAGCGCTTAGTCGCTTTATTAAAAGATTTCAAAGATGTTTTCGCGTGGTCCTACGAAGACATGCCTGGAATCGATCCTGAGATTGTACAGCATCGGATCCCCCTTTACCCCGAGGCCCGACCTGTCAAGCAGAAGCTCAGAAGGATCCGCCCGGATTGGGCTCTTAAGATTAAGGAAGAGGTCACCAAACAAATTGACGCAGGCTTCCTGCTGGTATCTGAATATCCGACTTGGTTGGCCAACATTGTTCCGGTGCCAAAGAAAGATGGCAGGATTCGGGTGTGTGTAGACTTTAGGGATTTGAACAGAGCTAGTCCGAAGGACGACTTTCCCCTACCGCACATCGATGAGTTAGTGGACTTCACAGCAGGGCATGCATTACTCTCATTCATGGATGGCTTCTCAGGGTACAACCAGATAGTGATGGCGCCAGAAGATAGAGAAAAGACTGCATTCACCACCCCGTGGGGAACATACTGCTACCGGGTAATGCCGTTTGGGTTAAAGAACGCTGGGGCTACTTATCAACGGGCCGTGACCACAATACTACATGATATGATCCACAGAGAGGTTGAGGTGTACGTGGACGACATGATTGTCAAGTCCAAAGAAAGAGAGGGCCACTACACCGCCTTACACAAGTTTTTCCAAAGGATCAAAGAATTCCGGTTGCGGCTGAACCCTCAAAAATGTACATTTGGTGTTACAGCGGGAAAAATGCTGGGGTTCCTGATTACACAAAGGGGCATCGAAGTCGACCCTTCCAAAATCAAGGCCATCTTAGAAATGCCACCACCAAGGACTGAAAAGGAGGTGCGAGGCTTTCTGGGTAAAGTGCAATTCATAAGACGGTTTATTTCAAAACTAACCTTGACTTGTGAACCACTTTTTGGCCTCCTCAAGAAAGGAAGGAAGTTCCAATGGGACGGCCGATGTCAAGCTGCATTTGAACAGATTAAAGAGTATCTACAGAACCCGCCCGTGTTATCACCGCCAGAACCAGGGAAACCGTTGATTTTGTATCTGTCAGTGACTGAGACTACAATGGGCTGCATGCTCGCGCAAGAATCAGAAGACAAGGTGGAAAGAGCCATCTATTATTTGAGCAAGAAAATGCTGGAGTATGAGACCCGGTATACGCCGCTAGAAAAGGCTTGCTTAGCTCTGGTATGGGCTACCAGGAAGTTGCGGCACTACCTGTTAGCTCACTCTGTAATGTTGGTTTCACGACTTGATCCCATCAAATATCTCTTCGAGAAACCAGCACTTACAGGTAGGCTAGCCCGTTGGTTGCTGTTGCTCTCCGAATTTGATCTCACATACGTCACACGCAAGTCAGTGAAAGGAAGAGCAGTGGCAGAGTTCCTTGCCGACCACCCGGTTGAGGGGGATGAAGCAGTTGAGTACCTATTCCCGGATGAATCAATTCTGCACATCGACGAAGAAGCCTGGACGATGTACTTTGACGGAGCATCAAATCAACATGGGTATGGGATAGGAGTGTTGTTGATAGCACCCGATGATTCCCGTATCCCTCTAGCCTTCAAACTCCGGTTCAAAGTCTCAAATAATGAAGCAGAATATGAGGCGTGCATTGCTGGTTTAGAAGCAGCCCTAGAACTAGGGGCAAAACGGCTGGATATCATTGGGGATTGGAACCTTGTTGTGTCTCAAGCTAAAGGAGACTGGAAAGTAAAAGAGGAAAATATGATGATGTATCACCAGACCTTGGACTTGCTGATTCCTCGGTTTGAAAAGTTAAGTTTTACTCATCTACTGAGAGAGAACAACAGGTTCGCAGATTCTTTAGCAACTCTATCATCTATGATAGACATCCCGACTGGAATCCGGATGCGTCCAGTCATCATTGATCAAAAATTTGCACCTGCCTATGAGTCGATTGCAGCCATAGATGAAGTTCAGGACGAACACCCTTGGTATCACGATATCTGGAATTTCTTGGAGAAAGAAGCGTACCCGCCAGGGGTAAATGCCAAAGACAAAAGGGCAATAACAAGATTGGCCGTTCAGTTCATCATCTGCGGGTGTATAAAAGGGGTCATCTGGGAATGCATAAACTCTGCGTTGATGCAGAAGAGTCAAAGCGTCTGATGGAAGCCATCCACGGAGGAGAATGTGGAGCACACATGAATGGAGTGATGTTGGCACGGAAGATCCTTAGACAAGGTTATTACTGGTCCACCATGGAGGAGGATTGTATTGGTTTCGTCCGGCGATGTCACAAGTGTCAAATTCATGCAAATCGCATGAACATTCCGCCGTCAAAGCTATACAACATGACTTCGCCATGGCCGTTTTCTGTCTGGGGAATTGATGTGATCGGGGCTGTCACGCCAAAGGGGTCGAATGGGCATGAGTTCATCTTGGTAGCGATAGATTATTTTACAAAGTGGATCGAGGCCCAATCTTATGCGGTGTTGAAGGCTTCGCATGTAGCAAAATTTATCAGGAACAACATCATCTGTAGCTACGGAGTCCCAAATGAAATCGTTTCAGACAATGGTTCCCACTTCAAGAAGGAAGTGATAGACTTGTTGGAAAAATACAATGTGGCTTTTCATAAGTCATCTACCTACCGGCCGCAAACTAATGGAGCAGTTGAGGCTGCCAACAAGAATATCAAGCGCATACTACAGAAGATGGTGGAAACCTACCGGGACTGGCCAGATAAGCTGCCGTTTGCTCTATGGGGCTACCGGACTTCAATCAGAACTTCTACAGGGGCGACTCCGTATTCATTAGTCTATGGGATGGAGGCCGTTCTACCAATTGAGATTGAGGTTCCGTCGTTGAGAGTATTGGCCGAGTGCCAAATAGCCGAGGCAGATTGGCAGCAGAATAGATTCGAGGAACTCATGCTTTTTGATGAAAGAAGGTTGAAGGCACTGTACCATGTTCAGGGTTATCAACGCAGAATCGCCCGGGCTTTTAACAAGAAGGTTAAGTCCAGGAATTTGAAAGAAGGAGATTTGGTGCTCAAGGACAACCGAGCTCCCATCCACGACCCAAGGGGCAAGTTCAGACCCAATTGGACTGGTCCCTACATCATCAAGTCAATCTGGTCAGGTGGGGCTGTGGTTCTGATGGATCTAGATGGCTTAGAGTTTTCCTAACCGATCAACATGGACAAGTTGAAGAAATACTACCCCTGAGAGGCTCGCTAGGCCGAAAACCCGAAAGGGCGACCTAGGCAAAACTCAGAGCACAAAAAATTTGAAAATATAAAAACTGAGCTCGCAAGGTTGAAAACTCGCAAGGTTGAAAACCCGCAAAGGGCGGCCTTGGCAAAAGTTAGAGCGCAAAAGGAGAGTAAAAATACCCGAGCGAACCTGAGCCTGAACTACGTAAGGCTTGATTCCCATCTTTGGGATACGTAGGCAGCTTCATCCTGAAGTTCAGCCATAAACACTTCCCCCGATCAACTTTGTCCATTTTGATCATCTCAGTCATCCCTATCCATCAGCATTTATCGCAATCTCTGGTATAGTGCTATTCAAACTAGGGGCAACTTTCCGTTGCAATGGAGTGCTGCGGTACCATTTCAAACTAGGGGCAACTTTCTAGTTGCTAGGATCCGGAGTTGTGCACCTCAGTGACAGATCTCAGGCGTGTCCAGTTCTGATCCTTATCGAAAATAGTTTTGAAAAGTTTTAATAAAAGTTGACTTTGTTCAAAATTAATCTTTTCACAACTAAGACCATTTTTGGACCAAAGCGGAAAATTTTCAGTACCACAACCTTCAATTTCATTGATTTCAAAACAGAGTTCTCTTGCTCTTGCATACAATTGAAGTTGCTTTTTATTACATTCATAAAGAAAACTTGAAAGTACTAATAAAGCAATAAATCTGGGGCATAGTCCAGTCAGGTGTCCCTGCGCCCCCTTCCAGAGCTAGTTGAAGCCTCTGATGCCAGCCTAGGCCCAACCTGTGCTTCCTCGTTGAGCCAATCCCAGCACTCGTCAGATAAAGTGCAACTAAAAGTAAGGGCAGGGGCCAGAAGCTCTCTAACTCTCCATGCTGCGGTCTGCCGAGCCAGCTGTGCGCCTCGAACTGGGAATGTAGCCGGATACTCTATCCCCTTCGATGGGCAAGTTTGATCATGGCCAAACTGGCGCAGAATACGGAATGGGAAATAGAACACACAGTGAGTCAAACCGATCAGTCGAATCCCGACCTGCCGTGACATGCTATAGCTCATTACCGGGAGATTGAGCCAAGGACAACGCCACGCAATGCGATCTGCCGACAGGTTGCACATCCATTCAAACCACCATCCCTCATCCGGAGCATTGACTAGGCGTTGCCGAAAGAAGTAGCCGCGGGCTGAATAAGCAGGGCAAGAATCCACAACTTGCAATTTATCCATCAACCATATCTGGGGAGGGATGAAAAATGAGAGAATAAAGAATAGAGAGATGTGCGATGAGAGAAAAGTAAGATAAGGGTTTTGTGAGAAAAAACGAGCCCGAGGGCCGAGTGATGTGAGCAAATATACATGTGAGCTTGGGTGGGAAACATTACCTGTAGCAGTAGTGGACTCCCTGCAAACCTGGTTGTCTCCCGGTAGTGGAAAGCATCCAAGCCCATCAGTGTCTCGGCCAGAGTCATGGCGATGCAACTCTTTCCTTCTCTCAAACCTTGGGCGACTTCAATCAAACGGACGCTAGCTCCTCCGGAGCCCGAGACAAACAGAAAATGAGATAGTAGGCACAAGCAGAGGGCATGCTGCCGGAAACCTTGCCAATAGTGGTCGCTACGGTCACCAGCATCAGAGAATCGGTAAATCAGGCTCGGAATGTCCAACATTCCGTCACAAATCAGGGATCGAGCATCATGCGCATTGAGCCCGCACATCCGCCCTAAGGTCTGGGCATAGCCAAAATCGAGCTGGGGCAAGATCTCCTCGCCTCGCTCGGATTCCATCAAGGCTTGAAAATCTTCAAAAGTGGGACATACCTCTTGCCCTCCGAAGCTGAAGACGTGCGTCACCGGGTTCCAAAACCTTGCCGCGGCATAGAGGAAAGGAAGATGCAGTGGAGTCCGGCCTAGCGTGAACAGTGCATTCAAGCCAAAACCCCGGAAGTTCAACTTCTCCGAGCCATCTAAAGAAGAAATCCAAGATGTGAGATTTTCTGCGAGAAATGCCTCCATTTTTGTGAGGAAAGGTGATGAAATGAATAAGGTTCAAGGGTGGGGCTTTTATAGAGGGGCAAAACACTATTTAAAGGACACGTGTCAAATTTCTGGAGGTTACGGGGGAGGTGGCCGGCCGGCCGGCCGGCCCTCTATTCTAGTAGGCCGGCCACTCTCTAGTCTCCAAATGCAAAACGTTTTCGGCCAGGCGTTGGTCCTGTTTTGCCCGCCGAAAGGAAGTTTGAGGCACTTTCATGCATCGGGAATGTCGAAGGCCTCCATTTCTCTCAGTTACGGGTGCGTTCCATCATCCGGATTGTCCGTCCGAAGTTTGTTCTGTTGTATTTTGCTTATCGAGTTGTTGTTTTGCTTATCGAGTTGTTGTTTTGTTTATCGAGTTGTAAGTTTTGTCGAGCTGTCGCATTTTGTGTTTTGAATTGTTACTTTTTGGTTATACAATTTTGTTAAGTCTTGTCTATTGAGTCATTAACATTGTTGTACTTTGCTTATCGAGTTGTAAACTTGCTAAGATTCTGTTATTTCTTAGTGAGTCGAGTTGTTTTGATTTGTTGCGTCAGTTCATTACCTGACCCGGTAAATGCACAAGGCACATTTCCATTCAAATCCATTTTTGTGCAAAATGATGCGATGCGATGCTAAGAATTTCAAATACAAACATCTTTTCAAAAAGCTGTTTCATTCCATCATGTTTTACAACAAAATAAAGGTACAAGTTTTACAGGAAATAAAACTGCCTAGCAATGTGCAAAGTGCTACAAACTACTAGCCAAAAAGTAAAATAAAGCAGGAAATAACATCAGTATCCTCGAGAACGGGAATGAGGAGGCCCTCTCATCCTCTTTTGCGGGACAACCTCTGCACCATCATCACCATCCGGATCAGAGCTGTCATCCTCCGGATCCCCCTCAGCCTCGCCTCCGCTCCCGGAACCAAGACCGGAGCCTCCCTCCCTAGGAGATGTCTCTGACTCACGGTCTGCCACCTCCTCCTCCTCATCCTCGATAATGGGTGCCCTGCGTCTGCGAGACGACCCCGCTCCTCGAGTTCCTCGGTAAGGCCTGGATGGCCCAGCTCCTCGAGGCCCAGTACCTCGAGCAGGTCTAGCACCTCGACCTCTCTGAGAAGGCCCTGGTGGCCCACCTCGCGCCGGAACATATACGGGAGGCATCTGAAAATGAAAAGTGCAATACATCAGTTCAAACATAAAAAGCAGGTGCAAGTACAGTATGTGAGTGGGGTGTGTGCCAGATGTGTTCTACACAGCCTATCAGTGCAATAGAATGTTAAAAACCAGCATGTCATCACAAATATGATAAATGCAAGAGAGATGAAGGGTACCTGGAATCCCATGACGGACATCTGCGCCTCTCTACGCAGGACCATCCCCTTAAGCGAGGCCACCATCCCGAGCATCTGATCTATGTACTCAACGGGGGGCTGCAGATGCAAAGGCAAAGGCATCAGTAAATGAATGAACGTCCAAGTATCTGAGTGATGAATCAAAGCTTTGAAACATACCGGTGGTGAGTCGGGGTCTCTGACATATCTGTGGCCAGGCACCGGAGGCTCTATAGGGATCGGAATCGGAGAAGTAGTCCCATACTGCCAACTCATCAACTCGGTCGGCATATCTGGCCACCCAGGATGATCGAGAGTCGGAGGGATCGGAGGAATCGAACTACCTCTACCCCTAGACGCACCAGCCCTGCTAGAAGAAGGGATGTCTGCAGCACGGGCATGACTCGAAGATGGTGCGCCAGTGGGCCTCAGTGGTGGAGCCCGTACTCTCGTCAAGGGGGGCATCAGATATATGTGGCGATAGGTGGCGTAGTTCCCCTCAATGAGATGTAATAAAGCATCGGTGCCCTGCATGTCCCTAGTGACCTCCTCAGTAGATAGCCTGTCGGCAGTCCGCATAGTGGGTGGAGGCACAGCAGGAGGGTCCTGAGAATCATACCCCCACACCTGACGCTGAAAGCATTCCCCCAGGAACCAAGCCCTGCCGACTGGTCCCTCGAGCAGGAACCTATACTGGGAACTAGTCGACCCTCCGGGGTACTGATTCTCGAGATCGTCGCCAAAGACTGCCCAGGGTTGCCAGGTGATCTGCGGATAACCAGTGTACAAATCAATCAGAAATCAAGAAATACAAAGCAGATCAAAGATGAAAATGAAAGGAACTGAGAGTTCTGAAATACCTCTGTCGCGCGCATGGTGTCGAAGTACTGTCGCAGAGAGAAGAGAGTCTCTCGAGGCCTCGATAGGTGCTCGCCCTTAAACATCAATGAAAACGGAGTCATAGGAGGTCCTGCCACCTCCATCTCCGGGGCTAATGTGGGAAAATATGCATATACCCATAGCTGAGAAAAGCAGTGCGGAATGTGAATACAAAGTGCTAAAGGCAGAATACAGAGTGCGAAGTGCGCCGTGTGTGCAATGAACAAGTAATGAGGAGCAAAAATGTAAATCAAGAGGACAGAATGTACCTCCCAAGCTCTCCAGTAGCCGCCGAGTAAGTCCCCCCGCGTGCGAGAGACTGCGCTCATGTAACAATAAAGGGTAGCCAGGCCAGCGCCGCCCCAATCATACTGATTGACCTGTGATAGGCCTACTAGGGCACTCAAGAGATACAGCCCGACCATGTTCCCTCTATCAGCAAACAGAGTGGTGCCAAAGAGGAACATGAGGAAACCACGGGTATACTGCTCGACCTCCTCGGGAGACTTAGGCTCCATCTGTGGCCGCCGGAAATGGGAAGAGAACCAAGTATACCGAACCCTCCCGGAAGCTCTGTCTACAGGTGGGAGTGCCCCCAATAGATGCATCCAAGCAGCCTCCCACCGACCCATATCTTCGTCGTAGGGAATGGGTCCACCGCCTATGTCTAGGCCGGTGAGTACAGCGAAGTCTAGTGGGGTCATGGTCATATCCCCGGTCGCAGAAAAATGGAAAGAATTGGTGGTGTCCCACCATCTCTCCGCCAGAGCAGCAAACAATGTCCTACTGATAAGACAGTGAGATAACCCCCTGCAGAATGGTCCGAATCCTGCAAAGTCAACCAAATCCCGGACAGCTTCCGGAAGCTCAGCATACCACTCCCTCGCGGCAGTGGAGCCATACCCTCGCACGGTGCGAGAACCAACCTGCGTTCAGAATGAATACATGTGTTCAGTACACAATAAAAACGAGCTGTGTGCAAATGAGATGAATGAGCTATGTACGAATCAGTGGGCTGTGTGTTCACTTCAAATCTGGGCTGCGTGTTCAGTAAATCAGAGTTTAGGGCTGTGTGTTCTACTCTTAATCAGTGGGCTGTGTGTTCACTTCAAATCTGGGCTGCGTGTTCAGTAAATCAGAGTTTAGGGCTGTGTGTTCTACTCTTAATCAGTGGGCTGTGTGTTCACATCAAATCTGGGCTGCGTGTTCAGTAAATCGGTATTTGGGCTGCGTGTTCAATTCCTAATCAGTGGGCTGTGTGTTCACTTCAAATCTGGGCTGCGTGTTCAGTAAATCAGAGTTTGGGACTGTGTGTTCTACTCTTAATCAGTGGGCTGTGTGTTCACTTCAAATCTGAGCTGTGCGTTCAGTAAATCGGTATTTGGGTTGCGTGTTCAATTCTTAATCAGTGGGCTGTGTGTTCACTTCAAATCTGAGCTGTGCGTTCAGTAAATCCGTGTTTTGGGCTGCGTGTTCAATTCCTAATCAGTGGGCTGTGTGTTCACTTCAAATCTGGGCTGCGTGTTCAGTAAATCCGAGTTTAGGGCTGTGTGTTCTACTCTTAATCAGTGGGCTGTGTGTTCACTTCAAATCTGGGCTGCGTGTTCAGTAAATCAGTGTTTTGGGCTGCGTGTTCAATTCCTAATCAGTGGGCTGTGTGTTCACTTCAAATCTGGGCTGCGTGTTCAGTAAATCAGAGTTTAGGGCTGTGTGTTCTACTCTTAATCAGTGGGCTGTGTGTTCACTTCAAATCTGGGCTGTGTGTTCAGTAAATCAGAGTTTAGGGCTGTGTGTTCTACTCTTAATCAGTGGGCTGTGTGTTCGCTTCAAATCTGGGCTGCGTGTTCAGAAAATCTGAGTTTGGGACTGTGTGTTCTACTCTTAGTCAGTATGTGCTGTGTGCTCATTTTCAACTTCGGGCTGTGTGTTCGGTGAATCAATGTTTGAGCCGTGTGTTCAATTTCTAACTAATGTGTATTGTGCGTTCACAATCAGTCAATGAGCTGTGTTCATGAAATTCAAGTGGGCTAAGTCACATGCTCAGGATGCAAGTACCATGTCATAAGCTAAACTGTGTGTCTAAGCATGGCAAAGGTACAAAATGCACGAAAGATACAGAAATAAAGTAAAATACCTCTGCATCGTGGGAGAGGTGCTGCTCCGGCTCTCGCAGAAGAAGATCCCCTGGTACCCGATCGTTGAACTCGGTGAAATGACGGAAAACGGCTCGCGGAAGCCTATGTACCGCTGGGGCGTATCGATCGGGAACAAAAGGGCGAACCCTCGGGGGCAATGTCATAATATCAAAATCATCTCCGGCGCCGGGAAAACCTCCACCGTGAGGGAAATGACCCGCCATGTCAAGAAATCTGCAAAGAGAAGCAAAAATGAGCAAAATGAGCCAAAATTGGAAAAAGTCAACAAAAGTCAACTCTCGGGAAATGAAAAGTCAACAAAAGTCAACTCCCGGAAAAATCTTCCAAATAATGAGACAAACTTACCTCAAGTGGTGACAATGAGAAGAGAAGCCCCGGAATCAAAATTTAGTCGGCTCAAAGTGCTTAACGCTGGAAGATTTCGCGAAAACAACTTGCGTGGAAGGCCGGAGGACGCGTATAAAATGCAGATTTGAAGGAGAAAATGGTTTAGGGAGCAAGAGAAGAAGATTTCACGGCTGTGGGTGTGATTTCGGAGTGAGTGGGCAAGTGTATATATAGAAATCTCCAAAATGACCAAAATGCCCCTGCTTTTGGCAGGTGGCCGGCCGGCCACCTTTTCTGGTTGGCCGGCCATTTGCTTTTCCTCCCCTGGCCGATGGCCTCTCCTAGGGCAATGAGCTGGCCGACCATGGTCCCCACCCCCTCCCCTACCTCTCTGCAAATTTTGAGGAAAATCGGAGTTCCCGGGACCTGAAAAAGTTCAAGAAAAGTGCACTTTCTGGTGCCGAATTGCTCCACCGGAACTTCAATTGCAATTTCTGACATGTGTCTCATCATTGTTCATCAAAATCAGAGTGTATCCTTTTTAAACATGTTGTAACCTCTCCGGGAGGTAAATCAGAGGCCGTGATCAAGCTGTCTTTGCCGAAATGCGCGTCTCCCAGCTCGTTGTTGCGCCACAAACAGGCACCCTGATTTGTGCTCATTGTGCATTTTTTTGCACGTAACTTGCATTCTCATGAACATTTCGCATTGTCATGCATGATTTCTTGGTGTACAATACTTCTATGCTTGAGCATGCGTTGTCACGCACGCACCTTCCTCGTTTTACGATGCATTCACTCACCGACACTGTGTGTGTCAAACTTTTCGAATCATAGGAATCGCATTGAATATATGTTGTTAGCATATTGTTCTTGTTGAATTTCTCTCTTTTGCAGGCATGATATTGTATGTACGGTTCATTTGAGGCTGGTGCGACCAGACGAATCGCACAGGTATCGTATCTTCTCCGTGTGAGACGCGACGAGAATTGAATGATTCTCCGCATTCCTAACTGCATGAAATGTAGTTGTTGCTTTGCATTCTTGCTTAAAACTGTTGCATTTATTTGCGAATACTTGCTTCATTACAGCTTGCTGCATTTGCACGAACATCGAGTTGCATTTGGCTTCTTGCATATCATTTTGCATTTTTGCCCCTTTGCCTGCGGGCGCGCCTGCGGGCACATATCTCTTTGCATCTTGTATGATTGTCTAAGTCTTCGGCCTTGTCAAAAATGGGTCGTCTCTGGGCTTTGACATTCACTCCTGTCACTTCTTGACTTCCGAGTTCTGTCAAAGAGGGGCAACTGTAGACACCCCATTTTTGACCGACCTTAAGACTCAGACGTCACCGATTGAGCGCTCGGTGATGTTGCATACTGTGCTCGTTCAGAAGTCTCAGAGTCGCGGCCGTGCGCCCTGCCTCCGGACTCCCGAACTCTTTTCTGTGCCTTGTCTCGGTTTGCGAACCAGACTCGGTTTTCTCTGTTTCTTTCCTGAGGGAAGGGAGTGGTCCTGTAGGCTATCTCTCGGTGGCCGTGGGCTACATTTCATAGCCGTAGGCCATTTTGCCCATCTCGGAGCCCGGTTCCCGATTTTTTGGAGCCGTCAGGCCGTGTGCCTCGGTTCGGGACCGCCCAACCATCTCCGATTTCTTCGGTTTTTGGCATGCATCTCATTTACTCCATACCGAGGGACACTGGGGCCTCTGATGCCCACTTCGTGGCCGAACGCCACTTTCGGTGCTTACAGCCTATTTTCGGGCCCCCGAATCGCGCGGTTTAGGCCCCGAGCGTTCATTTTGCATTAGTTTTTGTTCAATTTTGGCAGGTACCTCTGTTTTAACATCAGGAAGATCACTGGAGGGTGGAAGGCCAGCAATTGTTCCAAGAAACCAGTTTCGCTCCTCCGGCGCCCGTTTTGCTCACTTCCGGGCCAATGTTGAACACCCTAGGGATATTTTCTTCGAGCCGAGACTACATATTTGTGATGAGGGCACATGGGAGGACACCAAAAAGTGGTGGTCGGCCAGTAATTGTTACTTTCATTTTTGAGCCTCTCCTTCAAGTTCAATGTTGTGTCTCCTGTTTCAGAGTTGCCAAATTCCAACCTTGGGGCCTTGTTCTACACACATGGGAGGACACCAAAAAGTGGTGGTCGGCCAGTAATTGTTACTTTCATTTTTGGGCCTCTCCTTCAAGTTCAATGTTGTGTCTTCTGTTTCAGAGTTGCCAAATTCCAACCTTGGAACCTTGTTCTACACACCTGGGAGGACACCAAAACATGGTGGTCGGCCAGCAATTCTTCACTTCTTTTTTTGGCTATGGCCGGCCGGCCAGGGGGAGTGGCTGGCCGACCAGTTGGGGTGGCCGGCCGGCCACCTTCAAGAAATCCACCTGGCCGGCCAGCTTTCTGCTTTTGAACCCTTTACAGCTGTCCAGCTGTTTTTCAAAATATCTCAGCCCTCCGGGGGATATTTTGGGAGGGAAAGCTTGGGTGCATTTCCCTCCCCTTTTACACCCCTTTTGGTCCATTTAAGGGGCTGATGAGCTCCTTTGTTAGGGTTACAAAAATTGATCTTAAGACTTCATCTTCCAAAACCTCCATTTCCATAGCCAAAAGCTCTAAAAACCTTTAAGGTTCTAGGCCATTCCTTCATCAACCCTAAGCCTCACCATCACCACCTCCATTCCAGCAGCAAAGGAGGGTTTTTCAAAGGCTAAGGACCAACAAATTGAAGCCAAGAAGCAACAAAAGACTTGTCTCCAAGGGTAAGACTCTAATTCCCTTTTTCTAGCACAATTTTGAATCAATTCTTTACCCTACTTGCTCTCAGTTTTGGGCTCCGACCCTTACTGATTTTAGGCTTATTTTGAGCCCCTCTTCAAAATTGAAGAAGGGTTCAACCTCATTTGAGAGCCCCTTGATGCACCTCTTTCAATACCACTCTTTAGGCCAATAAATTGCATGCTTTGTTTGGCTTTTGAGTGATCCATTTTCGAGCCTGATATATACTATGAGAGGACCTATTTTGAACCCTTCTTCAACTTTGAAGAAGGGCTCAATCATGTTTGGCCTCTCTATCATGCACTTTCTTTGTAATCTTCCATATTTTCCGTAAAATTGCATGATTTATTTGGCCTATTTGTGATCTGATTTGGAGCATCTCATGAACTAATATTGTACTTATTTTGAGCCCCTCTTCAACATTGAAGAAGGGCTCAACCTGGTTTTCATGCTCTACATGCCACTTGCTTTGAATTCATGTTCTACTCCTATTTGGCATGCCCCTTTGAGCTTATTTGGCTTCTGTTTTGAGCCTTCATCAGGCCTGGAAAGAGCCTTTTTTTTTCCTTCTCATAATGTTTTGTTAAGGGTCTTAGGCCATTTGGTGCATGCTTTTGGTACTTCATATAATACCATCTTTGATTCCGTAAAATTGCATGCTTTGTTAGGCTTTCTTGGCTTCTGTTTTCAGCCTTCATCAGGCTTAGAAAGTGTCTTAAAATGACCCATTCTTCATGTTTTGTTAAGGGTCCAAGGTTGTTTGATGCATGCTTTTGGTACCTCATGTTATAACCTTTGTTGGCTCATTATTTTGCATGCTATGTTTAGCCTATCTACATACTGAATTGGGGGATGTCATCTCTTGTAAATGTGAATATTTTTGGCCCCTCTTTAATTTTGTAGAACTGTGTTTTTCAGTTTGAGCATTGTATATACCACTTGCTTTGTAATTCTCCTCTTTTCCCCCATTTTTGCAAGCTATTTTTGCCATACTTGTGATCATTGTTTGGCCATACTTTGTACTGAAAAAATGCTAGTTTAGGGGCTGCCTTGCTACTGTTTTACATGTTATGTCCATATTGTGCATGTTTAGTAGGGCTGTAGGCCGTTTTGGGTGCATAACATTGCATTGCGGGCATCGGGTGTAATTTTGTCATAATTCGGGGGCTATTTGTGCATCATTTTAGCTACTGAAATTTGAATTTTTCATATGCCATATGCCACGTTTCATTTGCATTGCGTATGCCACTGCCTTGGTTTGCGTGCCCGTGTGCACGCATTTCGAGGCAGCTCATTCTCATCTCTCGGCAGCTTATGTGAGTACGGCTGAGGTCCTCTCATGTTAGTGTAAGCCCAATTTGTTATTTCATGCCTGTATGTCACCGCCTCGGTTTACGTACCCGCGGGCATGCATTCCGAGGCACTTCTTTTTTATCCGACGGCAGTCTATGTGAGTGTGGCTAAGGCCCTCTCACATTGGCGTAAGCCCATCATTGCATTCCGTATGCCATTTCCTCGGTTTGTGTGCCCGTGGGCACGCATTTCGAGACATTTCATTTTAGTCTCATTGTATATCATATTTCATGCAATTTTCTCGGTTTGCGTGCCTGTGGGCACGCATTTCGAGGCATCTCATTCCCATAACATTGTGTATGTTAGGATTGCATATTAGCTACATTTCATGCATACCATGCATATTGCATCGCGTTCGGGATAGGAGTTAGCCCGGGCACGGGAAACGAGGCGCGTTTCGCACTCCGAGTGGCGGAATGTGTCTCAATTCCCAAGTCACTGACACTCCGGATTACCCATGATGGAGTTAGGTTTTATTGTAGCATTCATGTGCATTCATCCTATATTGAGTTGTGCAATTCGGCTCCTCGGCCATCATGCATCGGTATGCGTGATTGGTGGCACGAGGATCGAGGCATGCATATATTTGTGAAATACATTGCTATGCCCCTTTCCTGCTCTCTGTTGCAGCAGAATAAAGAATCAGTAACTTTTCGGAGTCTGACACGTATTTCGAGAAACATTGCAAACAGAGGCTAATTGGGGCGTCCCAATGGATTTCCGCACAAAGTAGCCCAAACATGCATCATTCATCAGAATCGAGGCAGTCCCTGGCTTGCATGCCAGTTTTATAGTTTTCTTAGTTAATTTGTCAATTAATTAGGAATCTGTATTATTCTTTTATTTGGACTGTATTATTTATTCGGACCCTCTACGCAAGGGCATAACTGTAATAAGTGTGGGTGAGTGTGATGTATGTCTTCCAACCCCACGTCTTTCTCCCTTTTATTTACTCGCTTATGATGGTTAGATATAGGGCATATTTCAATTAGCATACAGTATGACAGCATGCTTGCATCATTCATCTGTTTTGCACGCACCGGGCTCGGCGCATCATACTAACTGCATTTGTATTTCAATCCCAAATTGAATACGTGTTAGCTGTAGCATTTCATATGCCATGTTTAGAATAGCCGAGCCTGCTATAGTTGCATCTTTGCATGTGTTGCATTAGGCATTTCTGTATACTTAGGATCATGCATGATTTCTAATCAGTTTCTGTTTTGGCTTGGAGTACTCGGTAAGTTTTATGCTTTAGCATCCTTGCATGCGTGTGAGTGTTGCCATGATAGCATGCTTGCCATGAGGCTATTTGCTTATGTGATATAACTGCCTTGAATGCCTGTGGGTGGAGGTTGAGTTATTCGAACTGGGACAATGCATTGACTGTTTGTTTTAAGCCCACTAGATAGTGGTAACATCACTATTTTCTAAGCTCACCTGAGGGTGGCAAATCCGCATTTTAGCCTACCTGCGGGTAGCACCATCACACCATTTTCAAACAAACAAACATGAAATGTTTTGTTCCAATTCAGACGGCCCAGTCTATACTTGTTTGCTGCGAGCATCACATAGTAACCTAGGCTAATAACCGGAATAAGAGCATACAATGTTTTCAAAAGCAGATATCATGGTTAGTAGAGGCCGGTCTTTGACCGGGCGAGCGGGGGTGCTTACGATGTGACCTTCCCCAATCGTACCCAAGTTCCCGAGCCAACTTTGGTGATGACGGACACGTGGCCTTTGGCACCGAGTTAGGGTTTCCTAAATTTCCCATTTAAAATATTTAGGTGGCGACTCTGTATCTGGCAAAGCAGTCCATGTTTGGCACTTCTTTCAAAAAAAAATCTGTTTTCAAAACGATTTGCCGGATTTGGACTCTTTGGTTCAAGATTTAGAACCGTGGCACAAATCGAGTCCGAACTGTAGCGAGGTCCCTCGCGGGCTTGTTACACCGCCACACTTGGTGTAGCTTTACTATTGCCCGGAGTAGTGGAAGGGCAATCTTTAACCAGGTGGCCCACCTTGCCACACCTGTAACAAGCACCAGAAATTTTATAACAAACTCCCTTATGATTCTTACCACATTCAGAACAGGGCGGAATGGAACGGTTCCCTTGACTAGAAGTAGTCGTTGACCCTGTATTTTGTTTTTTGTTCAGCGGGTTGTTCTTGCCTTTCTTGAACTTAAACCCTGCCTTTTACCACGCCATTCAGACGCTGGTGATTCAGACTGTTTCACTGCTTCGATGTTCGACTCAGCCATCAATGCTCGGTTAAGAACACCTACATAGGTCGGTAGCTTTAAAACACTTATTCTGTCGAGTATTGCCACATTAAGGCCACCTTCAAACTTTCTGGCCTTCTTGTAGTCAGTGTCCATCATATGTGGTGCATATCTAGCAAGCTCGGTGAACTTTGCTTCATATTCAGCAACAGACATTGTACCCTATCTCAGCTATTCAAACTCAGTTACTTTCCTGTCCCTGACACATTGGGGAAAATACTTTTCAAAGAAGGACTCCTTAAACTGAGCCCAAGTCACTACAGTGTTGGTGTCACGGACTAGCATCTACCACCTTCTAGCCTCTTCTTGCAATGTGAAGGTAGCCAACAGTACTTTGTGTGCCTCCGAGCACGGAAACACTTCAAACAACTTTTCTGTTTCAAGCACCCAAGCTTCAGCCTTTAACGGTTCAAGGCTTCCCTGAAAGGACGGCGGTTTCATTTTACTGAACTTCTGGGTAAGAGCAATTATGTCCTCATCATTAACATTCACATTCTGTTCCGGCTGTACCGGAGGAGGAGGTGGGGGCTGTTGATTCTGTTGTTGCTCTAGTCTTGCGGTTATCAGTTCCATCATTCTTTCCATTCTTGCCATTCTTGCCTCAGTGGATGAGGATTCAGATTCATTTGCATTATCCATTTCACTATAGGCAGTTATAACAGTTGTAACAGTTATCAACATAGGCAGTCATTTCTTTAAACAGGTTAACACATTAGCATACAATCAGTCATGTCATAACCACACGCTTATCATGCTTATGTAATGCCCTATTACTTTTCTAGGACACCCTATAGCTCATTTGGACACGTGTGTGCGGTATAACTCGTGGTAAGTATCGCTCTGATACCACTCTGTCACGACCCAAACCTGCCCCTATGGGTTTAGCACCGTAACCGGCCAGTAATCCGAGATTACCGAAGGCCTGCTTAACAGTAATACAGTAATACAGAGTACAGGGGCTTGGCGGAAGCCAATACAGTAAATAAACAATGTCCAATGAGCTGTGACAGTCTGTATGCCAAAAAGATTTTTCATACATTTATACAGAACAGTACGAAACAGTATGCATATAATATACAACCAGTCAGAACAGGGACTTTATCCCCGATAAACAGTACAGTGCAAAACGTTTAGCCTATACAGTAAACAAAACAGTACAGAAGGGGGAAAACTAAAACACCCCTAAGCCTTAGCTTGGCAGGCTCGGAACCTCGCAGTGAGGCACAGTGGTTGGCTTGACAAAAAAGGGAGTCTGCCCCACGCTCCTAGCTCCGGTCTGGTGCCTGTACACCTACATATATATATGAGCAGTGAGCTAAAGCTCAGTGAATAACATAATGCGTAAAGAGGTTTAGAATGAATGTCCTTACAGTAATGAAAACAGTTCATTAAATCAGTATTTCAGTCTATCAGTCATATGTGGTACATCCATTAGCATAACAGTACAGTAAGCAGTAGGTCTTAAAGACCGAACAGTAATGATGGCCATCAATCAGTAAACAGTAGTGTTCCACGAGGAAACCGACAGAGATCTCTGTAACAGTAACAGTAAACAGTAGGTGCTAAGGATGTCACAGTACAGTTCAGAATATAGGACATATATTCATTCCAGTAAGCAGTTCAGTTCAGTAAACAGTTCAGTTCAGTATTCAGAAGATAATCATTTTGAACATATCTTTACACAATTGTTACTCACAGAGTTCTGGGCTACAGTAAGCTAGAGCGTCTCCTCGAAATGCCAACCCTGTACAGTTAACAGATTGAACACACACTAAGTTTCACAGTTGGGAAAGATAATAACTTAATCCCTAAATTTGCCTTGGTGTGTTCTACCTCTATATCCTCATTAAGATGCCTTAAACTAGGCCTAAGAATGCCTAGGATGGAATGAGGATGCAAAGATGCACTTAGAAAACATTTTCAAGATTTTTCAGAAAACAGGGGTCTCGCTCGAGCGTGGCTTTCTTCGCTCGAGCGAGCTTGTCAAAACAGCGGGGTCGCTCGAGCGTGGACTTCCTCGCTCGAGCGGTCTGCAAAAATGCAAAAAGTGCTGGATGTTGGAAATCTCCGCTCGATGCTCACTCGACGCCCGCTCGAGCGTAAGACACAATCCTCGCTTAAGCGTAGGTTCTCTCGCTCGAGCGTGCGTCTGCGTGCACCAAGATTCTGAGAGATTGCAATTTACGCTCGAGCCACCATTCCTTCGCTCGAGCGGAGCTCAGAATAAACGATGGTCGCTCGAGCGTGGAATCCTTCGCTCGAGCGAAGAAGCCAAATTCTGGAATTTCTAGATTTGCCTCCCAAGCTCAAACCAAGCATTCCTTAGCTCAAAACTCGACCTCTTGGGCCCAAATTCTGGAAAACACATCTAAACTCAATATACAACAAGTTTCAAAGCTCAATTTGAGAAATCAAAGCCCAATGGTGAGTTAATTAAATCCAATTTCAAACCCATTTTCATGAACATGAAGAACATGCAAACATGCATGAATTCAAATCATTTCAAAGCTTCAATTTGATGCTCTAGTGAGCCAATTGTTCCAAAAACAAGTTGAAAACATGGACCAATGCAAAATTATGAACATGCATGTAACCCTTAGCCATGAAATCAACTTAAAACTCAACAATACCAACGTGCATGCATAGAATGAGCTTCAATTCAACATGCTAGAACTAAAACATGCCTTAGCTCTACAATTAGACATGAATCATGCAAGAATCAACTCAAGGACACAATTAAGAGGATGAAATTCATACCTAGGTTCCTTAATTTCAAGTATGGAAGCTCAATTGCACAAATCCTCTACAATTTCCAAGCATTACAAGATGAATTCACTCTAGCCTCCTATTCTCTCTCTCTCTCTCTCTCTCTATGTCGGCAAGAACAAGAAATGAGGCTGAGGAAAATGTTTTGGCAATGCAAGACTAAGTCCCTCAATACTTGGTGTAGTGGCCACTAAGTGGCACTAATGTAATTAAGTCAAACTATGCAATTTAACAACCATTTAAACTAATTTAATCATACTAAATCAAATTTCAGATAAATGTACCATAAAATCACATAAATTATGATGGTCACAAAACACCAATCGATTTCGGGTTCGGCCGCCGATAAGGCCTTCAATTAACAGTTTAAACATAAAAATACAAACAGATAATTAAACGACAACAGATAGGTATGCAATTAATTAGATATACTCAGTCAATTCAGTTTCAGATTCCGGTCAGTCAGTTCAGTAATTCAGTCAGTTCAATTACTTTTAATATTCGGTCTCAGTTTAGCAGTAATCGGTATTCAATCAGTCATTAATCGGTAAACAGTGTGAGGGTTGTTACAGGTATTTTAATAACACTAACCATCCACGCGCCATCAGGCTTGCAAATAAATTAATAAATATTACAATAAGCACATTTTCATCCACACATTGGATTAGGTATCTTAATATCAATAACCACCCACTCGCCACCAGGTTCGCAAGTAAATTAATACTAACAATAACCACCGACTTGCCATTAGGCCCACAAGCAAATTAATAAATATCAAAATCAGCACATTCTGTTAATACCAGTAGCCATCCATTTGCCACTAGGCGCTCAAGTGAATTAATAAACATCACAATCAACACATTCTCATCATCATAAGGAATAAAATTAACAAACTAGTAAACCAATCATTTCAAAAACCAAAGCACATGCACTTCAACAGGTTTTAGCATATATAGGGAAAACAGTACCGAAAAGGTGATGTAGGGTGCCTAATACCTTCCCTACTCATGATAGAAAAACCACCAAACCCATCTTTGATTCACACAGACTATTAAAGAGAGTCATTAAAATAAAACAGACCCCACATTGGTAAACAGAAAATATAAAAGTATTGACTCATTAAAAATCTATTTTTCTAGGTGGCCTAACACACCCAAACTTAGGTGGTGACTCTAAGTAAATCTTTAAAGGGTCTGAATAAAGTAATAAAATTAATCACTATTTCAATCATCTCTATTAAAAACTCAGAATTTTTTCAAATAACTATTAAAAGTGAAAATCCATGTGCGACAATTGGGATCCCATGAACTTGTACCATGACCGTAATATAATTTTCCTATGTTAATGATATACAAACATAAAAGTTATACATAAAATTCATATAGAATGATGTGGCAAATTAATATTCATTCATTTTAAATTAAAAGACCCATGAAAGTGCCTTTTTATCTCCAAATTGCCATTGACACATCATTCTGGTGGACTTTTTATGTACAAAAATTTTATTTGCAAATCACTTTCATTTTCGCATTTCTAATTTTAGATTTTATTCTCAAATCTGTACAATTCTAATTGAATAGGATATGATACTACCTTATTTGGGTGGAAAACATTTTTCAAAAAAAAGATTTTTCAATTTTTGGTAGTGGGACAAAGGTGGAGGTAGAGGTGGTGGCATGATGTTGGTGTGGCGGCGACAGTGATGGCAACGAATGGTGTTGGTGGCAGTGGTGGCAGTGATGGAGGTGATAGTAGCAAAAGTGTGGTGATATTAACAAGATAAAGCTTGGAAAATATTTTTTTCCTTTTAAAATTGAAAAACATTTATGTCTGTGAAGCATGGGTACGAGTACAAGTATACTGGTAGATTGATACACTAAATTGGGTATGGCTTGGTACGTTTATTAAAAAATATTTATTTTCAATTTGGAGTACTGCAAAAATTGATTAAATGGTTTAATTTGTTAAGATTCAACCTACAATTAACATTTATTGCCAAAAATAAAGGTATAAGCTAAAATTAAGTGTCATTATATTAAATAACTTACAAACCATAACTTAATTTTAAAATATGCTAAGTATAGAACTAAAAATAAAAACATTTAAGTTAAGAAAATGGAGAGAGGATGGTGGAATCCGGTGCTAAGAAGAAGAAGAAGAATAGGTATGCAAGGAAATCTAACTTTGACAGAGGGATTTTTTACAGTATTTCTAGATGATTTACCAAACTTCATGGATCCAAAGAGTTTATTTTCCATGTTTGGTAAGTTTGGGATAGTGAGGGACTTCTTCATTCTGACAAAGAGAAGAAAAGGCACGGGAACACGATTTGGATTTGTGAGGTACGATTGTAGGGTAGTAACAAATATGGCGATTCAGAAGGCGGATGGACTGTGGTGTGATAATAAGGCATTAAGGGTGAAGAAAGCAGATTACCAAAAAATGGAGCGATAGGTGGAGAGGGAATTAAACAGAGGGAATGGGAGGATGGAGAGGTGGGATCAGAGGGTATTTCCCCAAATAGGAGTGTAGAATGAAGGAAGGAGATCCTATGTAGAAGCTATGTAAAACGGTACTAACTCAGAGAATGAGAGGATGATAGTTAAAGTAAGAGAGGCTGAAAATGGATGGTTGTATGATAGTCTGTTGGTGAATCTTAAATTCTTTTTGTCTTTCAATGAGTTTAAAAATGAGGTAAAGAAAAGGATGAAAGGAGTCAGAGTTAGAAGTGGGGGTGGTAGGTTAGCTGTATTAACCTTCACCTCAAAGCAACAGATGAATGATAAAATGGCACGCATGAATGAGTGGATTTTTGAGTGGAGTGATTCCATAACTGACTGGGGAAAAGGGAAGTTCATTGGAAGTGAAAGATGTGTTTGGATTGCTTGTATGGGAGTACCACTTAATGTGTGGAGTGTTAATACATTTAGAGACATTGGCAGCTTATGAGGTGAAGTGGTGCAGCTTGATGATGCTATTAACAATCCCCGTACCTTTAAGTATGGCAAGGTTAGAGTTGTTACATCCAAAATGGAGTTTATCAATATTGTGGTGCTATTGGATTGTAATGGGTCAATGTACCCAGTTCGAGTAGGTGAAGATTGTCTGTTACTTGATATGTCTAACCATTGCACTAGGGAGGTGAGTGATGAGATCCTTGCCTCTAATTCACAGAGTGTTAGTTTTAAGCAGCAGTCACAAATTGGTGATAGAAGTAAGGACGATGAGGATGATGGAAATGCAAGGAATGATGAGGTGGCAAAGGAAGATGTGGACATGTCAAAGAATGATATGGTGACAACCAATGATGAGGACAAGGTGAAAAGTGAGCAAACGAATAAATGTGGATTTAATGAGAGGTTGGCAGATTCTGTGGTTAATGAAACAGAGTGTGGTTTGGGAAATGTAGAAGGTAATGAAAAAGGTAATGTGGAATGTCTGGAGCAGTTGGCTAGCCTAAGAAATGAGACGTTAGATGAAATTCAAAATGTGGAGGGCTATGTTTGTACACCTGGATTTATGAGAAGCATTGGTGGGCCAGATTGTATTGGGCCTAATATCAATCTTCAAGTAGTGTTAAATGGGAACTAGTCTAGGGCAATAGCAAATGGGCCCATTGTGGAAGCCTCGAACTTAAGTGATTTTGTAGCCCATTCTTAGACTGGCCCACTTCTTCTTTTACAATCAGCCCAGGTTCAAAAAAAGGAAAAAGGTAATCCATCAGATATAAGGAAAGGTGTTGATGCAAGTGTTAATCAGGGTAAGAGGAAAGGCTCTGCAATGAGAAGAAGGGCAAAGCACAATCAAAGCCATTTAAATCAAAAAGGGGTTCTGTCTAGCAATTGCTTCAGAAATGGGCTATTTTTAGAGCGGTTGTGGCGACAATTTCATTATCAATTTCGCAAAGTAATAATTCAAGGAGGAGGAGGAGGAAACTACGAAATGAAGCTCAAGATACATTTCAAGTTGGGAAGGAACTTGGTTTGGATTGTCAAGGTAAGGATAAGGAGGTTGTTAGCAGAATTATCCAACTTGAAGTGAAGGACAGAGAAATGGTATAAGAAGCTGATGTGGCTGCCTAAGCTTATGGGTGGTTACAGGGGTCTAGGTATGCGTTTAATGTTTTTTGATGAAGATCGTAACATGGAATGTAAGGGTCTGAGAAGACTAGAAAAGAGGAGAAGCGTTAAGAATTTTGTTATAGATAGAAAAATTAAGGTACTGTTACTTTAGGAAACAAAGAGAAGCAATATTGATGATATGTTTATCAAGTCTTTATGGCTAGTTGAGGATGTGGGTTTTTTGGAGGAGGGTGCTAAAGGAAGTGCATATGGTCTTCTTTGTTTATGGAATCCTGAGGTATTTGAGCTTAAAGAGTATTGTAGCAACAAAGGTTTCATAGTAATGACAGGTATCCTCAATCATACTTTTGAGTGTGTTATTTTAAATGTATGCACCGAATGATGTTATAGGTTGGGGGATCTTATAGGAATCATTATCAAAATTAAAATTAGCTTTCATAAGTCCCTGCTGTATTGGAGGTGATTTTAATGAGATCAGGTTCATGATTGAAAGGAAATGGTGTGTTAGGAGGGATATGGGGATGAAGGACTTTAATGATTTCATTGATATTATGGAGCTGCATGACTTACCAATGCTAGGGAAGTCATTTACATGGTGCAATGATGTGGATGGAGAGAGGTGGAGCAGATTAGATAGATTTCTTTTGGATACTGGTTGGCTTGAGAAATTCTCTTTTAAACAGTGGGGATTGAATAGAAGTATCTCTGATCATTACCCAGTTATCATCATGAACGATGAGAGGGATTGGGGGCCTAAACCATTTAGGTGTATTAATGCATGGAGCACTCATCCAAATTTTGTGGCTGAAGTCAAGACTGCTTGGGATAATTGTCAGGTAAGTGGGTGGGCTAGTTATAGGATTATGAAAAAGTTGGGGCATTTGAGTGGTCAATTAAGAAGATGGAATAGTGAAGTGTTTGGAAATGTGGATGAATGACATAAATGAGATTTAATGGCTGAAGTTAGAGACCAACAGGAGTTTGAAAAAATCCAAAGAAGAGAGATTCAGAGTTTAGTATGGGATCTGAATAAGAAAAAAGAGAGTATGTGGCATCAAAAATCCAGATTGTTATGGGTTGAAAATGGGGACAAGAACACAAGGTTCTTTCATATTATGGCTAGTAGAAGGCAAAAGAAGAATATGCTTGACTCTATGTACGTGAATGGGACCTTGATTGATCGACCATATTTAATTAAACAAGCAGTGGTGAGTTCCTTCAATAAGTTGTTTACAGAAGATTGGGTGGACAGACCTGAACTAGCTGGTATATGTATGCTAAAATCAGCCAAGAATCAGCAAGTATGTTGGAGGCAGAATTTTCAGAGGTAGAGATTTGGGATACTGTGAAGGAGTGTGATGGGAACAAAGCTCCTGGGCCTGATGGATTCAATCTAGCTTGTTGCAAAGGTGTTGGGGTGTTATAAAAGATGAGGTTGTGTAGACGATGAAGGAATTTCATTTAAATAGGAAGCCAGCTAAAGGTGTTATTAGTTCATTCATAACACTCATCCCAAAGAAGGATTGTCCTATTGGGTTGACTGATTTTAGGCCAATAAGCTTGGTAAGTTCAGTGTATAAGATTCTCGCAAAAGTTCAATCAAGAAGATTGAAGCAGGTGCTTCTTATGATTATTAGTGAAGTTCAGTCAGGTTTTTTAAGTAGACGATGTATATTTGATGGGATCTTAATTGCTAATGAGGTGGTGAACTAGTGGAAAAAGACAAAGATAAAAGGAGTTATTCTTAAATTGGATTTCGAAAAGGCATATGATTCAGCAAATTGGGGGTTCCTGTGTTCAATGATGTGCAATTTTGGTTTTGGTGACAAGTAGGTGGGATGGATAAAGACATGCATATCCTCAGCTAGAATCTTTATGTTAGTTAATGGGTCTCCAACTTCAGAGTTCTCTCCTCATAAAGGGCTGAGGCAAGGTGATCCTCTTTTACCTTTCCTTTCAACTTGGTGGCAGAGGGGTTGAATATTCTAATAGAAAGAGCAAAAGGTTAGGGGATGATCAAAAGAGCTGTTGTGCGTCATAGTGAACTGAAGTTGTCTCACCTTTAGTTTACTGATGACACTATTATTTTTTGTGAAGCAAATTGGGAGGAAATCATTGCAATAAAGAAAATTTTGAGATGTTTTGAACTAATGTATGGTTTAAAGATCAATTTTCATAAAAGTAAAGTTTGTGGGATTGGTGTAAAGGATGATCTGGTTAAAGCGTTTGCCAAAAAGTTGAATTGTTTAACTTAGAAACTGCCCTTGAATTATTTAGGTATGCCTCTCTAGGTTCAAATCCAAGGAGTAGGAGAACATGGTAGCCAGTTGTTGATAAGTTTAAAAAGAAATTAGCTTTATGGAAGAGAAAATGTTTATCATTTGCAGGCAGGCTAACTTTGATTAAGTCTGTATTATCAGGACTGCCAATGTACATCCATGTTTAAGATGCCAGTAGGTATTGCTAAGTTACTAGATATAATTCAATCTACCTTTTTTTGGGGTGGTGATGAGGTGAGGAGAAAAGTACATCTTGAAAAGTGGGAGGAGGTGTGCAAAAATAAAAGCCAAGGTAGGCTTGGTGTGAGGAAGCTCAGTGAGGTCAATGAGTGCTTGTTAATCAAATGGTGGTAGAAGTATGGCTTGGAAGATAAAGCATTATGGAAACATGTGGTGTGCTACAAGTATGGCCAGAATGGTAGCAGATGGAGTTCATTGACAGTGGAGTCAGGTGTGCTATCTATCACGTGGAAGGATATTATGTCCTTAGCTACAAGTAATCCACCCTTGAGGAGTTCTTCTTGTCTAATTTCAAGATTGTGATTGGAAATGGTATTAGGACAAAATTTTGGGTGGATGTATGGATTGATGATCAGAGTTTATCCCTTGCTTTTCCTAGACTTTTTTCATTATCAGTTGAGCATGATGGTTCATTGTTTGATTTCTATCAAAGGAAAGATGGGGTGATGCTTGGAATTTCATTTTCAGAAGACCATTTTTTGCTTGGGAAGAGGAGGAGCTTCATAACTTGACTGTGTATCTTCAGGTGACACCCAGTTTAAGAATTCAAGCAGAGGACACTTGCACATGGTTGGCTTATCCATCTGGAGCTTTGTCTGTAGCTTCAGTATGGAATTGGATGGATTCAAGTGAAGGGTCTAATCTCAGAGTTGTCAAGATCATTTGGAATAATATTGCTCCCTCAAAGGTTCAATTCATGACATGGTTAGCTTGGAGAGGTAGGATGAAATCTGTTGTCTTTATGCAGAGGATTGGGGTGTTGAAGCCTAATACAAACATCCTCAAGTTTGAGATGGAGTCACAAAATCATTTATTATTGCATTGTAGTTGTATTTGGAAACTGTGGTATGGGATTGTGGGTTGGTGGGGTTCGAGTTGGGTTATCCTTAGGTCTGCGCAGTCCTTGCTGAGTTGGTAGGCTGGTTTTAAGGTCAGAAATAATGTGATGGAGATTCGGAAAATTGTTCCTCTAGCTTTGTTATGGTCAATTTGGAAACTAATAGAAATGAATGCTTGTTTAATAATGCTCAACCTACTTTTGTGGACCTAGAAGAATTGGTGAAAGTCAGAGTGGCCGTATGGGCAACGTCTAATCTGAAGAATTTTCATTTTTCTATGCATGATATTATTTCCAACTTATGGCAGATTTGTTACTAAGTGTAATCTATTGGGGCAGTTGTTGGTGTATCATTGGTGCTGGTACAATGTATGTTGATTGGAGGTGTTTGTTGGGTGGAGTACATGGTTTATTTCTGCAGGTGAAGATGCATTTTCAGCTGGGTGCTATTGCTGTTGTTTTGCTGGTCTTTTTTCTGGTTGCTTTTGTTTCTTCTGTCTCTCTTATGTGTTGGTATCTCACCAACTTGCCTGAGCTAGCTTTTGTTTGTGTATCTTACTTGGTGCTAACGTAGTTGGGATTAGGTAAGTGCTCAATTTGCTTTTGCTCTTGGCTCTTCCTTTATTAATATATGGTCATATATATTCATGTTGATTATCATCAATAAAGTTTTTTTTTACTGATAAAAAATAAAAATAAAAATAAAAATAAATCTAGTAACATAAATTTTATCTTTGTAGTAGAAAAAAAATGTTATTTTGAATAAGGCACGATTCGGTTTGGGTATATACTGGGTATATCTAAGTACAACAAAAATTAAGAAGAACAAATTTGGGTACATATTTCGTATATCCGGTACGTATATAGAAGTACCATATAAAGTATCATACACTGGTAAGTACCCCGATACAAATATAACATATTTGTTAAAATACTCATACTTTTTGATTTTCTATCCAAATAATTTTATTTTTTATTGATCATAAAAAAGATTTTTCGTTAATTTTTATTTTCCATTACAACAAAAGCAATTTTTAAATATGCATGTGTATATCACATGCACTTGCACAAATTTTCATAAATATACGTAAGTTACCATACAAAATTTCGTAAATTTTCACAAATATACGTAATTTAATCTATAAAAATTTAAGAAATCACAACTTTCATATATTTGTGAGAACTGACGCGATTTTATAAGATAACTTATCAATATTTTTGAGAATTTACGCAAATATATATGGTACGCACCTTAAACACTTAAACATAACAAACACTAATCAAACAAATAGAGCACATGTGTCACATGTCAATAATAATACAAGACTGATTAGTAACTCGAATTTGAGTTTACCTGAATCGTCCAAATTTTGGCTTCTCGATCGTTTGACCGGTCATATGGTAAGAAGGTGATAGCCGCGGTCGACAAAACTGACAACCGTGATAGATAAGTGTTGCATCGATTGTCCGAACGATCGTCTGAGCAGTCGACCGACAAGCACAAATTCAAACCATTAAGATAAACTCAAATTTAAGCTACCAATGATTTTTGATAATCATATCTTAGTTACCATGGTAATTAGGGCTGTAAATGAACAGAACCGTTCGTGAACAGGCTCGGGTTCGGCTCAGTAAGAGCCCTTTTGAACTTGGTTTGTTAATTTTATTTATTTATTTATTTATTATTTTTATTTATATTTTTTTTTGCATTCGAGCTCTTTAAATTTTTAATAAACAAATCCAAATATTTTAAAGCTTGACTCATAAGCTCGGCTCGTTACTTGCCTAATTTAATATTTATTATTTATATATATATATATTAAATAATGTAAAAATATGTATAAAAAATAACATAAATATGCTATTAATATATTTAAAAAATATAAATATAAATAATAGTTAACTAGATAGTACATTTATATAATACTGATAGTAGATATTATTATTTTAATAAAATATTGATTATATATATATATTATATAATTGTATAATTAAAATTTTAATTGTAATTTTAATCTCATATATAAATTTGAATTTATAAATTTTTTGACTCGTTAAGGTTCATGAATAAATTCAAGCTCGAGTCAAAGTCTAAATCAATCCAGTTTGAGGTTGATTCGTTAAATTTTTATTAAACTCATATTCGAATCCATTAAAATCTTAAAAAACAAATCTAAACCTACTAAGAGCCATTTTGGCAACTTGACCAAAACGCAGCTTTTTGTTGGCCAACTCAAAAACGCCACACACACGCAAAACGCTGAAATCCCATTTGGAGAAGACCCAAAACGCAGCTTTCAAATTTACCAAAGTACCCTTTGAAACATTTTAATTAATTAATTCAAAAATCAAAAAGTAAGGATATTTTGGTCATTTTGGAGTGATGTGACACTTTAAAAAAATATTAAACCAAAAATCAAAAAAGCCAGCTTTTTACCAACTTCCCAAATCACTTCCAAAAAAACCAAAAAGCTTGGTAAAAAGCCAAAAATCAACTTTTTACCAACTTCCCAAAACACCCCTAAAATCCTGTTCCACCCCACTCGTTTGCAACACTAATGCATTTTTCTCTCACTCCACATAGTACATACTGTCGCGGAAAATGAGTGGGGGCACTAATTAGTGCTACCACTAATTATGTGGCAGTAGACCCCACCATGAATGATTTGATATTTTGGCATTGGTGTTGTATTTTTTTTTATTTTTTATTAAGTGTCATGTCATTAGTGGTCTTTTTAGAACTCCAAAATTAGTGGTCTCTATCATTGTTGTACTGTCGCTCTCCCCAATATATATTGCTTCCCCCATAAGCAAAGCTCCACCAGACTCCCTTATTTTCAGTTCCTCTCTCTCTTTCTCTCTCTCTCTCTCTCTCTCTCTCTCTCTATTAAACATGGTACAATCGAAGAAGTTCAGAGGCGTCAGGCAACGCCACTGGGGTTCTTGGGTTTCCGAGATTCGCCACCCCTTACTGTAAATTCAAATTGTTTATTATTATTATTATTTTTTTTGTATTGCACATGAATTTTATATATCTTTAGTCTTCAATTCAAATTCTTTGTGGTTTTATTTTTATTTTTATTTTTTTATTTTTTATGTAGGAAGAGAAGGGTGTGGCTGGGAACTTTCGAAACAGCCGAAGAGGCGGCCCGAGCCTACGACGAGGCCGCGATACTGATGAGCGGCCACAGTGCAAAAACAAACTTTCCGGTGATTGCAAACCACTCCACCAATGACAACAACTCTCCGTCATCATCATCCTCGTCGGCAATTTCGTCAGTTTTAAGTGCGAAACTTCGCAAGTGCTGCAAGTCTCTGTCACCGTCTCTCACATGCCTGAGGCTCGACCCGAACAATTCTCACATTGGAGTATGGCAAAAGCGTGCCGGTTCAAGATCGGATTCCAGTTGGGTCATGACTGTCGAGCTTGGCAAGAAAAAGGAGCAACTACCGGAGACGGCAGTGACGCCAGAAACGTCGTCGTCAACGACGGGGTTGAAGGAGGTCGGAGGTGGGTTGGAGGAGGAGGAAAGGGTGGCACTGCAAATGATAGAGGAACTTCTTGATAGAAATTGAAGTTCAGCAGTGCTAGGTTCACAGAACGTGCATTGTGTGGACAATTATTTCAACAATTGTATTATGTGCATAGAAAGTTCTATATACAGAAGGCATGAATGTGAAATAAAAAATGTCTACTTTCTAATTGTAAACATGTTGTATATGTGAATATATATATATATCATGTATGTACATTTTGTATTTAAAACCTTCTGTGCACTTAAACTTTTTCTTATTTCAACATTCAACATAGGTACCCAAAATTTCTATCCAGAAATTTATTGAGAAAAATGATTGTATGGTCTAAATTAAACTATTTTTGGTGGAGTTCACAAATAAAATCAATCTCAGTCCAACATTATTTTTTTTGGACAAATTTCTGGATAAAAAATTTAAAAACCTAACATTAATTGCTATTCTTGCCCACACAATATTCTAAATGAATTTTAATCATACAATACACTTTTTGTGTTTTTTAAAGTTCTTTAGCATTATTCCACATTATTGATTTATTTTTATTTATTTATATTTATTTTTAGATGGTCACATTATTGATTGAAGTTGGCATTATTGTAACCATAAAGCACATGCATTTGTTTGTGCAAAGCTGTGGGTTTGGGAAATTGAGGCTATGTTTGGTAAAACTGTCTAAATATGATTTGAGAGTAGTAGTTGTGTTTTGAATTTGTAAGTTTTGGAATTATGATTTGAGTGTGAAAAATTTGTTTGGTGAAAGAGTTTTGAATTGAGTGAGGAATTTTTGATGTGACATATGATATTTGATACAAAAACTTACAGCTCATAACCAAACACACAACTCAAAATTTTATTAAAGTTCATAATTTTTTTTAAAAAATACGGAAAATATTTTTTATTGAATATATAAAAATTAACAATTGCAAAAAAAAAAAAAAAAAAAAAAATGCAATGTTCCGGTCAACCGGCCGAACGACCGGTGAGATATCCGGTGGGACGGCCAGTTAGCCCAAATTTTTCTGCTTTCAACCGTGTTTTCAAAAGTAAGTGTGGAATTAATTTTCGAAAATCACAAACAAACACCATACTCAAATCAAGCTCTAGAACTAATGTTCCAGAGTTCCACCAAACGGAGCCTGAGTTTTTTAAATGAGAGGTGTAAATGTTGCCCCATATGTTGATTTAGGCTTCCATAGATGTATTAAGATGCCGATAAAAAAAATAGATGTATTAAGACAGTGTGCTTTTTTTTTTTTTTTTTTTTTTTATCAACAAAAAAGAACATTTATTGATGAAAAAACCGAATAAGAAAGGAGATTACATCAAATAAAGGAGAGGAAGAGTAACAAACATAATAGCAAACTAACCCAATCCCAACTAGGTTGGCACTGAAAAGAGAGCCCAATCATCTGCAAGCTCAACCCCAAGAGTTTGGTGAGGGACCAAACCCGACAGGAGAAAAGACCAAGAAGACCAAAAACCTGACACAACACCAAAAAGAGACGGATCCCAATCTGATCATACACCAAATCAGACCTTAGCACAGAGATAATCTCATAATGCTATCAGCAGATTACAGGAAAAAATAATCCCATAATACAGCAGAACCATCCATAGCAGCAGCCCTGGACACACACAAAACAAACCTTAGCACATAATTATCCATAGCAGCAGCCTAGAATCACCCAATAGCAAACAGCATACACAGCAGACACAGCATAGCCCAGAAACATGTTGGAAATGGTTATAAAATTCTGGGTAAAATCAGAATTTTTTCCTAAGTTTGGTCTATTTTTTAGATGGGCCCCGTGTGTCGATTTTCGCTGGTCAAAGTGCTAACGCGTTCTATGTCGCATTGTGATTCACGTGGTATATTTGGTTGCTCAAAACCATTACCGAGTAAATGGAAAATTGAAGCCAAAGTATGCTCTATGGAAATGGAGTTTTGGTGAAAAATCCTTAAAGGTTTGAATTAGGCTTGTCCCACATTGATTTGGTGAGAAGTTTTGAATGGATTTATAAGGCATGGGATTGGAACTTGGGGTGTGCCCCAAGGGGTACCTAAGTATTTTAGAGAGGGAGGTTATGGGCAAAATGGGCTAGACCCATTGGACCCAAAAATCACCACGCGCGCGCGCCACTGCCGCCGTCTGTCCAATCGGTCGGGCGGACTGGGCTGGGCGCGGGTGCGTGGTGTGAGGTTGGGTTGGGCTTGTTCGGCCTAATACCTATCTTTTTGGGCCAAAAACATTTGAATGTAATTTTATTTTTTGGTAAAATAAAATCCAGAATTCAAATTAAACCGGAAATAAACTGGTCCGATTTTTTCTGTACACCCAAACAGGTCCCTTCCGTTTTTTGAACCCAACAGATTTAAATCTGTTTAAATTCAAAACCGAACAGTTTTCAACCTGTCTAAACAGTGCCTATCTATTTAAATTGAACAGGTTTTGCACCTGTTTAATTCAAAACTAATAGCCACAATTTTGCCTATAAATAGACTAGCCCCCCATTTGGATTTCTACTCCAATTTTCGTACTCCATCTTCTGCTATAAATCTCTGCATTTTGCTGCATTTAATTTCTGAAAGAAAGAGTGTAAACACTTAGTGTGTTCGTTAGACAAACAATTTGTAGTGATGTTATTGTTTGTAGTTGATCATTTCATCCTGGGAGATAGATGTCCATATTCTGAAAGCACCGAGGAGAGGACGAATCTGTCTTAAGAATACAGTGTCGAACACTGGAGTTGATCAGATATTTAGTAGAAGAAATTAATCAAGTAAGTTGTTTAATTTATTATTCTGTTTTATTTGTTTATCAAATCAGATTTTAATTTTGTTTTTGTAACAAAATAAAATCTGTTTTTATTTATTTATTTCTAGTTTGATTTTTGTAATCAAATAAATTCTCTTATTTCTTTTATTTCTTTATATTCTTGTTGTTGTTTGGTACACAACAGAATTTAATCTTTTTAAATACAGTGAAAATTGCTCAACAAAACATAATACAGCAGACAGAGAAGACACAGCAGATACAGCATAGCCCAGAAATCAACCATAGCAGCGGCCACTATCAACACAGAAACAGAACACAAGCAACCAAAATCAACACAAAACAAAACACATTCTTTTTGTGTGTAAATGTGAACAACGGATAGATTTACTAGCATAAGTTTATAATATTATAAAATCAAATGGGTTCTATGATGACAGGAACACATATTTTGTATTGCATATGTGATGTGAAATTAATGAAATGGGTTCCATGACTTTCTATCAACTTGTCTGTGCCATTGTCAACTGGAAAATGATATTTGTTAGTGCTAGTAGTTGACCATTACATTTACTTTCAAAGTAAAACTCATCATATTTGGGAAAAAAAAAAAAAAATTTTTTTTAAAAAAAAACATCATGATAAATCAAAATCATAATGTGAAAATTACAATTAAATATTTTTACAATTTTCTTCTTGATTTTTCCAATTACTTTAATTCTCTCGCACATATTTTAAAATAAATTAATGCTACTATAACTAAATTTTTATACCAAAAGTTATATAAATGATATGTCATCAATATATAGGCATAATATTTGAAAGCGGAGGCTATGACAATGATATAGTGATATAACACATCTCATTTGATAGACAATTTATTTATTTTTTTGGTATGAAAATTTGATCATAAGAACATTATGTATGTATATATATATTGATGGTACTCATATTGAAAAGATTTTTTGGAGTACTAAGTTTTAGTTCACTAGAATAAAGGTAGAATTAAATAAAACGATTATTCAATAGCTTTTATATGGAATGATTATTCATTTATAATGCATTTTTCATATATTATTTAATGAATTAAATGTGAAAAATATGATAAATGCACTTTCATTCGACTAAACTAAACACTAATCTTGCTCGAATATAGTGCTATAAACACTAATATCCCCATTGCAATTTGCAAGCTTTATCAAAAGCAGCAACATTTCTTTGTGAACAAATTGGACAATGTTGGTTTGCTTTTATTTAGACTACGTTTGGATCATGTTCTTTTCCTTCTGTAAATTCCTTTCCAAAAATACTAGATCCAAACACAAACTTAAATGCACAATGCGAGAAGTCGAAAGTAAAAACCATGTTAGTTGCTAAAAACTTTTGATTTAGTTAGTTTCTATTTTGTATAGTTTGCATTCCTAGCATGTGAAGCATTATTCCCTTAAAAGGAAGTCTTTTAGTATTGTAAGCTATGATAGCATTCAACATTATATCAACTACCTAGAAGATGAGGCCATTCTAGCTTCTAGTGGTATCCGAAGCATGGTAGTGGCGAAATTGGGCAGCGGCGACAAGGATGGCGAGCTTTCAAGCAGATCTTGCTTGGTTTGATGCAAATTTTACTTTTCAGACCACATCTTTAAGAAGATCGGTGATTTTTCCTATATCATAGTTGGTTTTTTTGGTGGATTTGTTGTTTTTTTGTTTTTTTCATTTTGTTATATGGGGTTTGTATAGCCCTTTGGGTTCTCACATTTTTTTGCAGTGCTCAAAGGTGTGGAAGGTTTGGGCAATTTTGCTGCAATGGTGGGAATTTTGTTGGGTTATACCTGATACAATTGAAGGAGTGTTGTTTTGGTAGATGGGAACAAAACTTTAAAAATCAATAAGAAAGATCTAGAGACTTGTACCAGTGGCAATGTTTTGGTCAACTTGGAGGTTGAGAAATGATGTAATCTTCAATGGTCACCAGCCAAATATGGAAGAGCTTGGTGAATTAGTGAAAGTGAGGGTTGGATCGTGGCTAAATCAATTGTCTACTGTCCCCTATTCAGTTCATGACATTGTGGACAATATGTATCAAGTTAGGAGGTGTCTATGAGGCGGTTGGCTTGGAGTTGGTTTTTTCTTGCTTATGTTCTGATTCGTTACTCACCAGCTTTGGGTTTGGTGTTGTGTTGTTTGTGCTTGCTTCTTGAAGCCATCCTAGTTGGTTTTGGAAGTTTAGCTTAGGTAATGTGTGCACTATTCCTACTTTGTGTTGAATCTTTCTCATCAACAAAGGTCTCTTCTTTTTTGTTGATAAAAAAAAAAAAAAAGTTGTTATTTTTTAATAAAAATATTTTCCGTATTTTCAAAAAATAAAAAAATAAATAAAAAAATTGGGGCATTTCTTGAAATACATAGGATCTGTTTGGTAACGTTTACGTTTTCAGTTTATATTTACAAAAATTTTATAAACTGGTTTTTGTTTATTTTTAGAAAAACATAAACTACAAACGCGTTTGGTAATTGACAAAATATTTAAAAAATTTTAAAAATATAAAAAATAGTGAGAAACGGCAAGTGGTGGCAAGTGGCGGCAGAAGACGGGGGTGGAAAGTGGTGACGGTGGGTGGTGGGTAGCTGGTGGTGATGGGTGGTGGCGGGTGGGTGGTGGTGGTGAGCGGGTGGGTGACGGTAGCGGGTGGTAGCGAGTGGGTGGTGGTGGTTGTGGTGGTGGCGGCGGCTGGTGGGTGGTGGTGGTAGGTGGGTGACGGATGACGGGTGGTGGTGGGTGGTGGCAGGTGGGTGGGTGACGGTGGCGGGTGGTGGGTGGTGGTGGCGGGTGGGTGGGTGACGGTGGCGGGTGGTGGGTGGTAGTGAGTGGGTGGTGGTAGTGGTGGCAGCGGTTGGTAGGTGATGGTGGGTGGTGGCGGGTGGGTGGTGATGGCGGGTAGGTGGTGGGTGGGTGGGTGGGTGGGTGACGGTGGTGGGTGGTGGGTGGTGGATGGTAGCGAGTGGGTGGTGGTGGCGGGTGGTGGCGGGTGGTGATGGTGGGTGGGTGGGTGACGGTGGCGGGTGATAACGAGTGGGTGGTGGTGATGGTGGTGGCGGCGGTGGCAAGTGGGTGGTGGATGGCGGGTGGTGGCGGGTAGGTGGCGGGTGGTGGTGGTAGTGGGTAGGTGGGTGACGGTGGCGGGTGGCAGGTGGTGGTGGCAGGTGGGTGGCAGGCAGCTGGTGATAGCGGGTGGCTGGTGGTGGATGGTGGTGGTAGGTGGGTGGTGAGTGGTGGTGGCAAGTAGGTGGCGGGCGGTGGATGGTAGTGGCGGGTGGTGGGTGGTGGCGGGTGGATAACAGGTGGGTGGTGGGTAGTGGTGGTGGTGGCGACGAGTGGGTGGTGGCTGGTGGGTGGGTGGTGGCGGGTGGTGGGTGGTGGTAGCAGGTGGTGGTGGCACGTGGTGGTGGCGGAAGACGATGGTGGAAAATGGTGGCGGGTGGTGGCTAGTGTTGGGTGGTAAAAAAAAAAATTTGAAAACTCAAAACGGAAACACATTTTTTGTATTTTCATTTTTTGGCCAAATTTATAAACTGAGACCACTGATTTATAAATAAAAAATTTTACCAAACAAGTTTTTATTTGAGTTTTTTAAATTTTTGTAAATATAAACAGAAAACTGAAAACGTAAGTGTTACCAAACGGGACCATAGTGATTTCAAGTCTTTATCAGCATCAATGGTAGTGACATAGTCTTTTTTTTTTTTTTTTGTTTGCATTAATAGTATAATTCTATGTATACATGTTTTCAACTATATCTATAGTAAGCCTCCGTTTGGGAAGTGGGTTGGCTTTTTGGCTTTTTGGCTTTTTTGGCTTTTTTGGCTATTTTAGCCTTGGCTTAAAAGTTTGGTTTGGGAAGGATTTTTTGGCTTTTTTGACTTTTTTTGTGAGAGAGGAGTGTAATGATTATGGGTTGGATGTGATGTTTTGTTTTTTGTGGCTAAAAAAGCCTATTTTGTCTTTTGTGGCTAAAATAGTCAAAAAGCCTGGCTTTTTGGCTTCCCAAACGGAGGCTAAATTAAATATCGGTAAATAATTTTTACATGCTTTCTAATTCTAAATTCATTTAAATTCACATCTAGAGTATACGGGTGTACGTAGATTGCTATGATTTTGTAGAAAGCGACCACACTACATCAATATTCCAGGTCAAATAGTTCAACAAAGAAGGAAATTTCTAACCACCTTACTTGAATAAGAACATTAGGCACAAATGACATGGCAAATGTTGATTAGATTGATGTCCCCAAAAAAAATGTTGATTAGATTGATAAAGACACATTTTTGCATTTTAGACCAGCAAATGCACTTTAAACAAGTGAAACATCAAACCATTAAACATATAAATATTCGAGGAATGTTGATTACTTTGATAATGATGTCAAATGATTACTAACGTGATAAATTGATCATTAGAAAAGCTTGTTGATTGTTAATGTAGAATTTGAACGTTGGAATAATGCAATGACTTGTGATTGAAGAACATAACGAATCTTGTTGATCAAAAAAATTTAATAGTTGCCAAGGTTGATATGAGCAATTAGTCACATAGGACACTTCGTTAAATCAAATGTCATTATATGTGTCACATGCATCCAAAACAACAGGATGCTTTGCATCATGCTTAACCAATTGTCTGAGAGAATAAAATTCGTAATTGTACATTCATGGTATGAACGCCAAGCTACGTGATGATGATTGCATTGATAATGACACCTTAATTTCTCTTGGGAAAGTTACTTTTGCTAAATGCAAACAGGAAATATTAAGCGCAATACCAATAAAACACCGATCATCAACATCATAGATCCATCATTTGTCAAAACCAATATATATACTGCCAATTATGGTGTCCTAAAGACTCTTGGATTTTTTTTTCCCCCATGTAGCATGTTGTTCTTTCTCTTCTTCGTAGTCATGAGATTTAATCAAGCTCAAGTGGACTTTAATTATTGAAGTAGTATTACAACATAACAATAGTTAGAAGCCAACCAATTACGACTAACTTAGTCACCATAACTTTCCTAAGGGTGACCTCAGTCCTAAGAGGGAGGTCATGAGTTTAATTCTTCCTTAAAAAAAGTGAAATTAGGAGGTAAGTACTAAGAAGGCTAACTCTCACAAATGCTAATCTAACTTACTAACAAATTGATTTTTGTTGATCAAACAAAAAAAAAAAAGAGGTAGAATCCCAAGGGGTTGGCCTAGTAGATGCAGCTTGGGGTCTGAGGGGTGTGCTTCCTCCAAGTTTCAGGTTCAACTCACATTAGGTGCTATATCAACTCTTTGAGGCCCCGCTTGCAGGTTTTGCTCAAGGTTTGCCCAATCTACATAGAGGAGGATCTTTGCGTAGGTCCCAAGATTAGTCGAGGTGCGCATAAATTAACCCGAACACCTGGTTATAAAAAATAAAAAAATCAAATAATCAAATGCATTGCATTATCTCTACATCACATTTTTCTTTTTTTTTTGGCTCGATGGTTAATTTGGGAAGAAAATTAATATCTCATAACAATATCAATTTATTTTTATCTCTCCATAAAGATGGAATTCAATTGAGTAGGTAAGCATACACTTCAATTGTAATTTATAAGGAAAATGTAATTGGAGCTTTTAAGTGTTCACTAGAAGTTCCTCATTTTGGATCATCAAAACCCATGTGGCCGGTGTAGATTCATTAGGCTCTAGGCCAAGGCATTTGCATCATCTATCAAGATCATAAAGACTAAAATGACTTGCAATGGGGACTGCCCAAGTGGTAGGTTTATCATCATCAATATACTTCATTTCCAATAATAAGTTCTCTCAATTTTCAATTTTATAGGATACAAAACACACTATGATACTGTATTATTTTCTTCTTGTTAGGTGAGAAAACAAATTGTGGCATTTGATGGAAATTTAATTAGCCATAGGAGTTTGGTAGCTTTATCTTTCATAAGAATGCTTTGAAGAAGTCTATTTTGAACCCTTTTTTCTTTCTTTTTTTTCCCCAACAATTAATCTCTTTTAATAATGTGCATTTATGCTGGGACCAATTTTGTCCAATTAGGGGTCCAACAAAATCAAAGTGTTTGATCTACTACAATCCATCAATCACTAAAATGTTGTATAACTTGTTGCCATACAAAATATAGACCCACAAAACACATAAAGAGAGAAGACACAAGGAGAAGATTTTTTGAATTAGATGTGCAGTTTTAACTAACAATATTAGGATATGTATGATATCGATAATACAGTCATATATTATAGCTAATATATCGATAAATAACAATATTGAAAGTCAAAAATTCTATCACATATTAACTGATATGATACATAAAGGCAAATATTTAAAACGGTGGATAAGCAGCCCATAATTATGACACATACAATGATGCACCTGTAGAAATAATAAAGAATCAATATATATATAAATATACAGAAAAATATGTCAATTAGATTAGGGCATGAGATTTTATATGCCTAAACTCTTGTCCCTTCCTAATATACTTTCATACGCTTATTTCTCAAGATTCTCACCAAATTATGTAATTAGAAGTGCATTTAAATATCTAGAGATGAAAATTTTAAAGACAAAAGATCGGGACCTAGTTTAGTGGGTGATTATTTAGTATTCCTAGAATATGGATACATGGTGTACCATAAAGTTTTGATTGGTAAAGAGAGGTAGGGGTCCACGATTAATATTGGGGATGAAGGAATAACATGGAATTAAATAATTGGTGATTGATTTAGAATATGGCCACATAGTATTTCCGAGATTATTGAATAATTTCCCAGTTTAGTGGGTGAATTCCCATAGGAGTAACATATTATGCAAACATGTTAGCCAATGAAACGGCCATGTTGGAACTTTGACTAATGCTATTCATAATCAAATTTTTTATATGATTTTTTTTTTTAATTATTAGATACAAAGGTGAAAAAATTTATATTAACAATTACAAATGATGAGACACATTATTTTGTATCTATTAATAAAAGAATCTAATAAAAAAATCCGTTGATTTATCAAGTTTCCTTCAACTTTTCCTCATCATGATATTACTCTCCAACCATCATGATATTACTCTCGAACCATCATAATACTAAGAATGAACCATCAAAAGCACTCAGTATACATATAGAGAATAAATTTCACTTTAAACCTTATTATTTCGATGCAAACAATGTTAACTCTAAATTTTAAGTTATGATCATTTTTTTCTACACGTACACCTCATGTGATTGACATATGTTAAAAATTATGAATATTAAATTCCAATCTGAATAGAATGACCAAATTCAAAGTAAATTTGGTGGCTTGGGAATTGACTATATTTTAGTTGTATTTTTTATTTTTTACAAAAAGATATACAGAAAAATAAAGGGAATGATATAACAACTTAAGTCAGCCAAACAAAAAAGGACTTACGTATAGGTTTTAAGAGGTAGACTTATCGTGGGGACGTATTTTTAGGGTCGCACCATGTGGCCAAGGTGTTGGCTGAGGTTCCACGTGGGCGAGCCATGATGCCGAGATTGTTATGATATTGTCGAGATATGGTGCGGTAATGTCGGGATCCGAGATATTCGGAAAGAGGACAAGAGTCCTAGATGATGTAGGACTGCTTGTTTTGGTAAAGATGTACTGTAAAGAGAGTTGATCATAATCTAAATAGGAGGAGTCTTGGATAATGAAGTAAGACTTCTAGGGAAAGTTAGACACTAATCATTATAAAATTAAGGCACCCTGTGGGTCTAAGGTATGCTTTTTGATTATGAATTATATATTTGTGTGATATCTTTGAGAGATAAGTTGACTAATTTGATCATCAAAGTGCCCCCCAGGTGGGCAAGCTATGCGGTATTTCTTGTCTTCTTGTGCGCAGGTATTGGCTTAATCTATTTTGCCACGTGCTCTCTAACTAAATTCTCAGGATCTCGGCAAGAGATTTGTTTTTTGCAACGTAAAAAATCAACACTCACAATCTAACTTCGTCCATAGGAACTATGAGTGTTGATTTTTGACCTCACAACCAAACAGATCTCCTGCCAAAATCTTGGGAACTTAGCTGGAGAGCACGTGGTAGAATAGATTAAGCCAGCACTTGCGCACAAGAAGACAAGAAATACCGCAGTGGCTTGTCCACCCAGGGATACTCCGACGATCAAGTTAATCAACTGATCGCTCAAAGATATTAACACAAGTACACAATTCGCCATCAAAAAGCATATCTTAGACCCATGGAGGTGCCTTACTTTTATAATGATCAGTGTCCAACTTCCCCTAAAAGTCTTATTTCATTATCCATGACTCCTCTTATTTAGATTAGGATCAACTCTCTTTAGAGTACATCCTTACCCAAACAGGTAATCCTATATTATCTAGGACTATTGTTCTCTATTCGAATATCTCGAATTTTGACATTACCACACCATATCTCGGCAATATCACAATAACCTCGACATCATGCCTCACCCATGTGGCATCTCGGCCAACACCTCGCCTACGTGGTGCAACCCTAAAAATACGTCCCCATAACTGCTCCCTTGGTTCTTTTACCTCGGCAATCTAAGGTGATGGAACCTATATCGTCTGATCTTCTAACAAATTGGTTAAGCAACATGCTAGAAATACTTCTATGACTGAGGTCATAACTCGTCAATGACAAGAAACAAGGACTCAAGTGTTCACTCATCAAGAATCAAGAACCAATATGTTCTTTCATCCAAGATTAACATCTTAATTGAGATCGCATTACTAGCTGAGATCGTAACTTACTAGTTCAAGAACATCAGGATTCAAAGTACGTCATCTCAAAACAAACTCAATTGTCGTACCAACATCATAACGTTCATTGGTTCCCAATACGTCCCATAATTGACACATGCCGCCTTACTAGGCGTCACCTAACATCAGCCATCACACGTCTCCCATGAAATTTGAATCATTACAATATGTTACCTCTTTCTATTCCAACAAAACCGTTTCACTTTCCCATTTCGTCGTTCTTTGTGTCCCTAGACTCTCTGTTTTTTGGCCTTTGCAAACCATCATTGTGACGACTCCGCCACGTATAATATTTTATATTTGGTTAATTAAGGAGATTTGGGATTTTAATTAGTTGTTATCCTAATTTAATTTGGGGTTTATGAGAATTGTGGAATCTGATTCGTATATGATTCTATTGGAGATTTATTTTGGAATTAGAAATTAAGGGCCCAAATGGCTTAAGGAAGTGAAATTAAGAAGTTAAATTAATTTAATTTTAATTACGGACCCATTTGAGAGTTAATTAAATATTCAATTCAGTTTAGTAAAATTGAGATTCAATTAATTAGATTCAAATTGGAGTTAATTAAGTTAATTAAATTATGAGAATTGAGAATTGTGATTGTTACGAATTAAATTTCTTTATGGGGTGTCCAATTTGAATATGTAATTTATTGACGAAAATTTAGAGTCTGATTAGAAATTGAAGGCCTAAATGGTTTGAAAAATCAAAATTGATGATGACAACAAATTTAATTTAATATTTGGAATGTTTTAGGAGTTTGATTAAAAATCTGATTCAGATTGATAAATTTAAATATAATCAATTGGATTCTAAAGGAAGTCAAATTAGATAAATTAAATTATGTGAGATTTATGATTAGTTATGATTAATTTAATCATGTGTTAATTAAGATTTATTAAGAATAAGAGTTGTTTAATTTAATTAATCTCAATCATAAATTAAATTGTAGAATGATTTATAGTTTGAGAATATATGTGGGTGTGTGTGTGCTGAGAATGTGTGTGTGTGCAGAGAAATCTGAGTATGTGCACGTGTGCTATGTATTGTCAACAAGAAGAGGTGTGCATGTGTATGTTAGAGGGTTTTGGTGCTTGGTGCTCTGTTGAGAGCATTTCAAAGGAAAGAGAGTGAATTAAAGAGTGTAGAGAGAGAGAGAGAGAGAGAGAGAGAGAGAGAGAGAGAGTTCAATACTTTAGAACTTGCTGGAAATTTTGAAGAAAATTAAGGAAGCTAAGAGAAGTGAAGAAGTTGTCAAGAACGCACCAAATTGAAGATTAAAGATAAGGATTTCAAGCTTGAATTTTATAGAATCCTAACACAGAGGTCTGTAGTGTTAGACCGTTATGGTTCGTTATCATTGGAATATTATTATTTCATGGATGTACCACATATAATGATACGAATGGCTTTTGTTATTATAAAGATATGTTATGATTGCTAATCGAAATATTCTGCCTTTTATAGTGGATTGCTTCCAAAAATGAAAGATATGTTTTGATATGGGATTCGACATGGAAAATGTTTTGTTGTGAATTTGATTTAATGTGGCAAATGCCTCACTTTGAAAATGATTTAAGATTCATTTCGAAATTGTAAGACATGTTTTTGTACTATCGTCGAATTTCATTCATTTAGCCTCTTTATTTTGTTATTACTCGTTGGGCTTTAGCTCACTATTTATATGTATCTATAGGTGAGCAAACTAAGCAACAAGGATAGAGAAAGCCTCGGAGTCTACCCGTGTCAGCCTTTCGAAGAGCTTCCTGAATAGGGCAACTTAGGCTTGAGTAGAGACAAGTAAATCAGCCCCTTAGCTTTGCCAGAGATTTGTATTTTGTTGAGTCTTAATGTATATGTGTGTGAGATATATAAGATTTGTATATGTTTATAATTTATTATTGTATCATGTAGGTACAAGCTCAATGGATATTTTTATTTTTGTTTTGCTTTCGCCTTAGGCCCCGATATGATATTAAATATTTTGAAATTTTGTCTGTGAGGCCGAAGGTAATCTAAGATTACTGGCCGGTCATGACTCTAAACCCATAGGGGCGGGTTTGGGTCGTGACAATCATCATTGTTCTTGAAGCATTCATTGCTATAGATACTCTGTTAGTGCCCAAGGTTCAAACTCTACCAGCTAAACTAGACTAGCAGCCAAGAACTTCATCAGCTGCTCCACGCATCAACCCACCATCTCAACGGCAGTGCAAACGCCAAAATGACAATCTTATTGCTAGAACCAGGAACAAGAAACACCGAGGTTCAAAGCTCCCAGCCTATTACCTTGACAATCCTTTAATCGCCCTATCTGCAAGTAAACATCGCTATAACCAATAACAACATGTCTCGCTGAACTTTTGTCATAGAAGACCTTCTTGTTGACATCTTGATGTCATAACTGTGCAATCCACTCCATCTCCTTATAGTCAATTTAACATGCTGATGCCTCTAGTAACTCAACACCTCGGAAGAGAAGCACATGAAGCAAAATGACCAAGTTACTGCTGCCAAAGTCTATGTCAGGACCCAAACCTACCCCTATAACTTTAGCATCGTAACCGGCCAGTAATCCTAGATTACCTTCGGCCTCAAAGATAAAATTTCAAAATATTTAAATTATATCGGGGCTTAAATAGCAGAAGCAAAACAAAAATAACAATATCCATTGAGCTTGTGCATACCTGATGGCTAAAATAATTAAAACATTTAAACACAATAATAATTTATATACAAATCTTATATATATCTCACACACACATATATATAAGACTCAGCAAAATTCAAAGCTCTGACAAAGTTAAAGGCTGATTTTCTTGGCTCTACTCGAGCCCAACTTGCTCCATTCCAGAAGCTCTTCAAAAGGCTAACACGAGTAGACTCCAAGACTTTCTCTATCTTTGTTGCTTAGTTTGCTCACCTACATATACATATAAATAGTGAGCTAAAGCCCAGCGAGTAATAACAAAATAAAGAGGTTAAATGAATGAAGTTCAACAATAATACGAAAACCAGTTTTAACATTTTGAAACGATTCTTAAATCATTTTCAAAGGGAGGCATTTGCCATATTATATCCAATTTATAACGAAACCTTTTCCATACCAAATCCCTTACCAAAACATATATTTCATTTTCTGAAACAATCCATTTCAATGGGCAAAACAATTCGATTAGCCATCACATCAATCCCTTGCAATAATAAAAACCATTATGCGATAGCATTTTCATTAATTCATTAACTTCATCATCAAGATCTTTCAATGTCAAATTATGTGGTACATCCATGAAGTAATAATGAACCGTATGTCAATCAATCCAAAAGCCATGGTATTGTTACCTCCAGGCAAGGGCCTAGCCACGGTACTATTACCCCCAGGCAAGGGCCTAACCATGGTATTGTTACCCCCAGGGAAGGGTGTAGACACCCCATTTTTGACCGACCTTAAGACTCAGATGTCGCCGATTGAGCGCTCGGTGATGTTGCATATTGTGCTCGTTCAGAAGTCTCAGAGTCGCGGCCGTGCGCCCTGCCTCCGGACTTCCGAACTCTCTTCTGTGCCTTGCCTCGGTTTACGAACCGGGCTCGGTTTTCTCTGTTTTCTTTCCTGAGGGGAGGGAGAGGTCCCGTAGACTATCTCTCAGTGGCCATGGGCTACATTTCGTGGTCGTAGGCCATTTTGCCCGTTTCGGAGCCCGGATCCCAGTTTTCGGAGCCGTCAGGCCGTGTGCCTCGGTTCGGGACCACCCGACCATCTCCGATTCCTCCGGTTTTTGGCATGCATCTCATTTACTCCCTTTCAAGGGACACTGGGGTCTTAGATACCCACTTCGTGGCCAAACACCACTTTCGGTGCTTAACAGCCGGTTTTCGGGATCCCGAACTGCGTGTTTTGGCCCCCGAGCATTCGTTTTGCATTGGTTTTCGTTCATTTTTGGCAGGTACCTTTGTTTTACCATAAGGAAGGTCACTGGAGGGTGGGAGGACAGTAATTGTCTCAAACAACCAGTTATGCTCCTCCGGCGCCCCCCGGCGCCCGTTTTTCTCACTTCCGGGCTAATGTTGAACACCCTAGGGCCATTTTCTTCGAGCCAAAATCACATATTTGTGTTGTACACACGTGGGAGGACCCTAAAAACACATGGCCGGCCAGTAATTGCATTTGGACCTTTTGAACCCCTCTTTCAAGTGGCCTATTCTCTCTCCTGTTTCAGAGTTGCCAAATTCCAACCACAGGGCCTTGTTGTACACACATGGGGGACACCAACCTTTGGTGGCCGGCCAGAAATTCTCAGTGACCCTTTTGAACCCTAGCCGACCGGCCATGGGGGGTGGCCGGCCGGCCACCTCCAAGAAAAGTGAAAGGCCGGCCATGATCCTCTCAGTCCACACTTTACAGCTGTATAGCTGTTTCCCCCAGAAATGATCTAGATCCGGGGGATATTTTGGGAGGGAAAGCTTGGGTGCATTTCCCTCCACCTTTACACCCTTTTTTGGTCGATATAAGGGGCTGGCCAGCTCCTTCATTAGGGTTAGAAAAACCTCCCTTAAGAGCTCATAGATATTGGCATACATCTCCTTCTCCAAAACCTTCAAAATCTCAAGTTTTGGCACCATTTCTTCACTACTACCAAGCACCACCATCACCACTCCATTTCCAGCAGCAAGGAGAGGTTCTTAGAGGCTTAAAAGCAACATTCCTCAAGCCAAGAGGTAGAAAAGAAGAGGTCTTCAAGGGTAAGTCTCAATCTCCCTCTTTTGTAACACTTTTTTGCCTCATTTCTTAGCCCTATTTGCTTACTGTTTTGGGCTCCGACCCTAACTGAAACTAGGTCTATTTTGAGCTATTCTTCATGTTTGTTTAAGGGCTCAACCCTGTTTGAGCCCTCCATATTGCACTTCTTTCAATATCCTCTTATATGCCATTATTTTGCATTGAATATGTGGCCTATGTGTGATCTGTTTTCTAGCCTGAGGTAAACTGTGAGTGGCCCTATTTTGAGCCCCTCTTCAACATTTAAGAAGGGCTCAACCCTGTTTGGCCTTTCTATCATGTAGTTGCTTCATAATCTCTCACATTTACCGTAAATTTGCATGATTTGTTTGGCCTACATGTGATCTGTTTTGGAGCATGTCATGAACTGTGAGTAGGCTTATTTTGGATCCCTATACAACATTGTAGAAGGGATTAACTTTGTTGGGGGTCTCCATGTTATACTTGTCATTATACCCCTCTTTGACCCCCATTTTTGCATGCTTTGTTAAGCCTATCTAGATTCTGTTTTTGGCCATCATCAGGTCTAGAAAGAGTCATATTTTGGTCTTCTTGACATATTTCATTAAGGGTATTAGGCTGTTTGGTGAATTCTTGGTATACCTCTCTTTATAGCCCTCTTTTGGCTCATATTTTGCATGCTATGTTGAGCATATCTACATACTGTTTTGGGGGTTGTCATCTACTGTAAATGTTCATATTTTTGGTCCTTCTTCAGTGTTGTAGAACTGTGTTTTTCAGTTTGAGCATTGCATATACCACTTACTTCATTATTTCCCTTTTTTCCCCCATTTTTGCATGCTGTTTTTGCCCCATCTATGATTGTTGTTTGGTCATGCTTTGTACTGGAAAAATGCTAGTTTAGGGACTGCCTAGCATCTTTCTTTACACTTCATGTCCATATTGTGCATGTTTGGCATAGCTGCAAGTCATTTCGGGTACTCAGCATAGCATTTCGGGCATCGGGTGTAATTTCGCTATAATTCGGGGGCTGTTTTTGCATCATTTTGGCTGCTGAAATTTGCATTTTCCATATGCCATATGCCATGTCTCATTTCGTATGTCATCCGTGCCATAGGGCCATTTTCTCGGTTTGCGTGCCCATGGGCACGCATTTCGAGGCATCTCATTTTTCATCTATCAGCGTCCTATGTGAGTGTGGCTGAGGCGCTCTCATGTTGGTATAAGCCCATCTTTGCATCTGCATGCCATTTCATGCCTTTATATCGTTGCCTCGGTTTGCGTGCCCACAGGCACGCATTTCGAGACATCTCATTTTTCATCTATCGGCATCCTATGTGAGTGTGGCTGAGGCCCTCTCAAGTTGGTGTAAGCCCTCATTTCATTTCGTATGTCATTCCATGCCTTCGGGCCATTTTCTCGGTTTGCGCGCCCACGGGCACGCATTTCGAGACATCTCATTTTTCATCTATCGGCATCCTATGTGAGTGTGGCTGAGGACCTCTCATGTTGGTGTAAGCCCTCATTTCATTTCGTATGTCATTCCATGCCTTCGGGCCATTTTCTCGGTTTGCGCGCCCACTGGCACGCATTTCGAGACATCTCATTTTTCATCTATCGGCATCCTATGTGAGTGTGGCTGAGGCCCTCTCATGTTGGTGTAAGCCCTCATTTCATTTCGTATGTCATTCCATGCCTTCGGGCCAGTTTCTCGATTTGCGTGCCCACGGGCACGCATTTCGAGACATCTCATTTTTCATCTTCCGGCATCTTATGTGAGTGCGGCTGAGGCCCTCTCATGTTGGTGTAAGCCCTCATTTCATTTTGCATGCCATTCCGTGTTTCTCGGTTTGCGTGCCTGCGGGCATGCATTTCGAGGCATCTCATTTTCATAACATTTTGCATTTTAGGATGTATCTTAGTTGCATTTCATGCATATCATGCATATTGCACGGGAAACGAGGCACGTTTCGCACCCTGAGTGACGGAACGAGTCTCAATTCCCAAGTCACCGACACTCCAGATTACCCATGATGGAGTTAGGTTTTGTTGTAGCATTCATATGCATCCATCCTATATTGAGTTGTGCAATTCGGCTACTCGGCCATCATGCATCGAGATGCGTGATTGGTGGCACGAGGATCGAGGCATGCATATATTTGTGAAATACATTGCTATGCTCCTTTCCTGCTCTCTGTTACAGCAAAATGAAGAATCAACAACTTTTCGGAGTCTGGCACGCATTTCGAGAAACATTACAAACAGAGGCTAATTGGGGCATCCCAGTGGATTTCCGCGCAAGGCAGCCCAAACATACATCGTTTATCAGAAGCAAGGCAGTCCCTGGCTTGCATGCCAGTTTACAGTTTTCTTAGTTAATTCGTTAATTAATTAGGAATTTGTATTATTTGGACTGTATATTTCAGACTGTATATTTATTCGGACCCTCTGCGCGAGGGCATAATTGTAATAAGTGTGGGTGAGTGTGATGTATGTCTTCCAACCCCACGTCTTTCTCCCTTTTATTTACCTGCTTACAATGGTTAGATATAGGACATATTTCAATTAGCATACAGTATGACAGCATGTTTGCATCATTCATCTGTTTTGCACGCACCGGGCTCGGCGCATCATACAAATTGCATTTGTATTTCAATTCCAAATTGAATACGTGTTAGTTGTAGCATCATCATATGCCATGTTTAGAATAGCCGAGCCTGCTATAGTTGTATTTTGCATGTGTTGCATTAGGCAATTCTGTGTATCTTGGATCATGCATGGATTTCTAATCAGTTTTTGTTTTGGCTTGGAGTACTCGGTGAGTTTTATGCTTTAGCATCCTTGCATGCGTGTGAGTGTTGCCATGTTAGCATGCTTGCCATGAGGCTATGTGCTTATGTGATATAACTGCCTGAATGCCTGTGGGTGAAGGTTGGGTTATTTGAATTGGGACAATTCATCAAATGTTTGTTTTAAGCCCACTAGATTGTGGCAAAATCATGTTTTTTAAGCCCACCCAAGGGTGGCAAAATCTGCATTTTAAGCCTACCTGCGGGTAGCAAACCATCTTTCAAAAACAAACATGAAATGTTTTGTTCCAATTCAGACGACTCAGTCTATACTTGTATGCTGTGCGCATCACATAGTAACCTAGGCTAATAACCGGAATAAGAACATACAATGTTTTCAAAATAAGATATCATGGTTAGTAGAGGCCGGTCTTTGACCTGGCGAGCGGGGGTGCTCACGAGGTGACCTTCCCCAATCGTACCTAAGTTCCCGAGCCGAGGCAACTTTGGTGATGACGGACACGTGGCCTTTGGCACCGAGTCAGGGTTTCCTAAATTTCCCATTAAAAAATATTTAGGTGGCGACTCTGTATCTGGCAAAGCAGTCCATGTTTGGCACTTCTTTCAAAAAATCTGTTTTCAAAAGGATTTGCCGGATTTGGACTCTTTGGTTCGAGATTTAGAACCGTGACATTTGAGTCCTTCGAACTGTAGTGACCCAATATCGAACCAGAACGGGGGGGACTCGCACTCCTCTCCCCGGGATGCGTTCGGGGACGTCTACAGTTTCTGGCGACTCTGCTGGGGATTTAGAGAACTTGACTCGAACTCATGATATCTGGTTTTGAGTACACTTGTGTGTTTCTTTGCATTGCATTGCATTTGCATTGGTGCGCCTAGGACACCGTGTTTGCCATATGCCATTCCCGAACGATTTGCCGGAGGCTTGTCTTGTCAAGGCATGACCATAAGGCTGATCGGCTCTGGGCTCTGACAGCATGGGAACACAAACCCCGGTTTTACCGGGGCACCCTTTTTGACCATTCGACCTAGTGCATATTCGGATCCATAGTGACCATTCCAAACTAGGACAGGCTGCTTACCCGTTTATAGGTTGTTTGAAACCGCTGCGTGCATAGTGAAACCCTAGTTCCTGACAAAATAGGACAGGGGAACCCTACCCCAACATAGGGGTGTTTTGGCTCTCACTTATCTGTTATGTGCTTGTTAGAGTGCGTCTCTACAGGGAATGCATGTATCAGTTTATGAGTCGCATCAGGCCTGCGGGCATCAGTTTTTGAGATTGGGCGTCAGGCCTGCGGGCATCATCCAGTCGTTTGAGAATCGGTTGTCTACGGATATCAGATTCGGTTTTGGGAAACAGTGATACAGGGATAGTGATCAGTGATTGAGGACAGTGTATACCCAGTTTATCAACCGTGTGTTGTATGCCCGACTGTGTGTTGTGTATTTAATTTAAGCTGTTATGCTGTCCGTTTTTCTGGTTATTTATTTCCTTTTCGCTTTATTTATCTTTTTGCTAGGGCAGGTTTGTAGCACAATTGCTTCCGAACCAGTAGATATACCCCAAGCACTTTGGACACGAGGTCGCCGACTTATTCGATCCGAGGATCTGATTGACGGACATCCAGTGTTCCACTCATTACCCCCAGTTGTTAGGAGAAGGCCGAGAAGGCGCAGTCCGTCTGAGCAGAGATCATCAGGGCAGAGGCCTACCCTAGCAGTGAACAATCTGACTGAGGTTGCTATTTCCGCTATAGAGGTACATTTACTGGTCATTCAGATGGAACAGCAGAATACATCAGGGATGGAGGCAATGATGCGCCAAATGCACGAGAGCATGAAACAGATGCAAGAGGATGCCATCCGCCAAGCGGAATTTTCTAAGCAACAGGCCACAGTCATGGCCCAACAGGCTGAGCTCATTACCAGGCTCCAGCAGCAAACCGGAACATCAACCTCGCACCCGGCTCATCCTCCACCCGGAGCTCCGTTACCCGAGCAGGCATCCACTGGCCAAAATGCCCTGCCAAATCCCCAGAATACCCCCCTGAACACCCAGAACACCCTACCCAATGTCCAGAATATTCAAGAGGACACAGGCCATCCAACGGGGTTGGCTCCGCCCCCGCTTCTGTCTCAACTGTCCAAGACTCATACACCTGCCAACCATCCGGACTCTCCATTCGAGTTCGAGGTAGATCACACAGCTCTGAAATTGAGCAAACTGGAGAAGCTTTTTAAGAAGTCTCAGGGGGTGAAGGCCATCCCAGACATCGAAGATGGATACACCGATGTGGCTGTAACATTACCAGACAGATTCAAGATGCCACAGATTGATCGTTTTGATGGGTCCGGGGATCCTATGGTCCATCTTCGGCTATTCTCAGACATCCTGCGGCCAATGGGCCTAACCCGACCACAAAAGCTTTCCCTGTTTGGCCGAACTTTGTCGGGTGTGGCAGCCATTTGGTACGCAAAGCTAGAAGATGATGTCAAAAGAAACTGGGATGAGATGGCTGAGGCCTTCGTTGCACAGTACTCGTACAATACACAGATCGAGATTACAACTCGTGATCTCGAAACGACGAGGCAAGAGGCCAATGAGACTTTCTCAGACTTCGTAACTCGATGGAGGGCAAAGGCATCGATGATGACCTTGAGGCCTACAGACAAAGATCAAATTAGGATGATTGTGCGCAATCTCCAACCAAAACTCATGCAAAAGATGATCGTACTCCCCTTTCCCACCTTCTCAGACTTACACGAGATGGGGGTACAGATTGAGGATGCGATGAAGCAAGGTCTGATTGACCAGGACCGGGAGCAACCCCGGAGAACATTCAACCGCAATAACAACGCAGGCCCGAGTGGCGCTGCAAACACAAGGACTTCGGAGGTCAGTATGGTCACCACCAATCCCCCTCCCCAGCCAAGGCCCATGGCGGCCACCCCCTTTTCCAATACATCCGGGAGCAGTACCCAAGCCCCGAGATTCCAGCCCAGAGGCCAAAGAACCTTTACGCCACTATACATGCCTTTGTCCAAGGTTCTGGGGGTCTTGATTAGAAAGGGACATCTAAAACCCTTGGAGCCGAGGCCGCCACCAAATCCACTCCCCCCCTCTCACAACCCAGCCAAATACTGTGCCTACCACCAGCAGCACGGTCATGATACCGACCATTGTTTCAGGCTGCGTCACGAGGTTCAGGACCTCACCGACAAAAATATTATTCTACCTCCAGATAGACCTAATGTCACAACCAACCCACTCCCTACCCATAACCAAGATCCACCACCCAAAAGAGTCAACTTCATCCAAACTGGGGTCGTATCCTACGATCCTAGTATCTATATTACTCCCTCTCACCTACCCAAGCCGGAGGTGATCCTTCCTGATTGCACCGATTCCTTGTGCATGATGGACACCTTCACAACCCAATCCGAGTCAAAGGTGGTGACCACTGAAGATGGAACAGGGCAGGTTTCAGAGGAGAACAGAGTTGTTGAATCTGGGGTCAAGCGGTCTGGGGATTATGTTGGGGGAGCCTATGATCCAAGCGAATACATTTTATCAGTGGGCCGGTCTGAGCTGAGTGTGGGGTTGCCAGAAAAAGCTGAGCTGTGCATGATTCAGGGAGACAGACTTGAACAAGGGGCAGATGATCTAGCAACAGTGGAGGAGGACTTCGCCAACCTCCAGTTCTTCAACGACCAAGAATCAGGAGATGCAACAATCAACTGGTTTGAATATGAGGAGTCGGCGGAGGCCATCGGGTGGTTAGATGATCAGCCTGATATTGTGGAGTTTCAGCCAGAGCAGAGCCCGGCAGGGGCGAGGGTATCAACTGTGGCCGGAAGGGCCGAGAGTTAGAATGGATTGCCGGAGAGCGCCGGTACAAAGAATTCCGCTCGGGACTTAAGCATTGTGGATGCAAAGACAGTGGAACAACAAACTGCAGCAACGCAGACAGAACAGGAGAAGTATTGGGATTCCGAGAGAATCAGAAAGGCAAAAGCCCATGAAGGGGCTGAGAGTGCTGTGGGCACAAGAACGGACAACGCTGTGAGCATATGGGATGAAGGTACTGAGAGTACACATCTGCCAGAACCAGACAGGTGTCTTTTGGATGCTAACGGGATGTGGTGGGAAGACGACGACTTATGTCTTGCCCACACAGACGAAGATTGGGGAGCAAATCAACCAGACAGCACCTGGTACCTCGATGAGGTGGACCACATGACCAGGAGTGGGCGGTACTTCAAACCCCCGCACCTAGACCAACCAGAAGCATCTGGTAAAGACAAGGAAGCTGAGAAACAGAGAGAGAAACAGATTGAAGAAGAAGCTGTGCTGAGGCAATTAAAGAAGATATAAGCAGACATCTCCATCTTGGGACTGCTTATGGCTTCACGGGTACACAGACAGGCTGTCCTATCTGCCATGGACAAGGCCAAACTCTCAATCGATACTACACCAGAGCAACTGGTCGGGCTGGTTTTTCCGGGAGGGGGTTCCCCGGCATTAACCTTTTCAGACAAGGAACTGCCGCCTGAGGGCGTGAATCATAACAGACCTCTCTACATTTTCGTGGAATGTAGAGACAAGTGGATACCGGTGGTACTTGTTGATACCGGGTCTGCCATCAATGTCTGCCCAGCCAGAACAGCGTATGCAATCGGGTTGAAGCCCGCGGACTTCATCCCGACAACTCAGGTGATCAAAGCGTACGATAATACAAGTCGAGAGGTGATGGGGACTGTCAAAATCCAAACCAAGGTTGGGCCTGGGCAGCACGAGATAGATTTCCATGTCTTGGAGGTTCCCGCAACTTTCAACCTGCTTCTGGGGCGACCGTGGTTGCATCAGGTGAAGGCCGTCTCGTCTACTCTGCATCAGATGGTGAAATACCCCTATGGAAAGGGAGTAGCCATTGTGTTCGGGAATTCATCGATCCATCCCCCTCCGGAGGTGTCTACACCAGTCCTAGAAATAGAGCACGGCATGGAGGATGTGTTTATATCAGGATTTACACTGGCCGAGGCCCGGGTTGTGCAAAACATTATGGCTGTGAATGAAGGTATGTACGTCAGTGCTCAATCCGTCTACCTCATGAACAAGCTACAACACATCCCCGTGATGGGATTAGGAAGGAGCGGCAGGAAAGGCGTCGCAACATTGGCCGAAGTGCCACACAACCCGCATACCTTTGGACTGGGTTACCTGCCCACCAAAGAGGACTGGGTGAGGAAAGGGAAAGAAATGGCCGGAAGGGCCAGAGCAAAGCAGGCTGGGAAGCCATTTGACTTGATGCATAGGCCCATTCAGGGCACCCTGAACGGATGCTTCGTCCGGGAGGGGGGGGATTTTCCATTTTGCGGCTTCCCAGAACCGTGGATAAACGCGGAGAAGAAGCGCGTGCCCGGTTTTGAGATCTTTTTTGACCTGCAACTACCCGGGGAGGATGTTACCGAAGAGCAGACGGACCCATCAGCTAAGGTTGAGCGGAATAAGGCAGTGGATCCTGAGGGCACAGAATTTGAAATGGGGGTAGCGCTGGCATGTCTACTCTCTGATCCTCCGATCGACCATAAGTGCTTGGGGGATAACTCCGAGGTTTCCATGATTGGGGATGAAACGGCCGCGAGCCAACCAGTAGCTATCTTGGATGCATCTATCGCACCCTCTCTCACTTGGCAATACGAGGAGGGATTTTTGTCCAGCAACACCGGGTCAGGTAGTGAGCCGGAATCTGATTCCACCGAGTCTTGTGAGTCGGAATCAGGTTCCAGCTCGACTGAGTCTGAGTCTGGTACTCCTGGGGGTGTTAACCCGGATGCCACAGTCCTGTCTAGGTCGTCTTTTTCCTTTTCATTTGAGTCTGTTGTAACCGATGAATTGGATGATCTGGCTGTGCCTAATGAGAATGAATTATCTGTGGTTTCCGAGTATTTTTCTGTGCCCTTGATTTATTGTATTAATTCAGACTTTCAAAACTTTGATGAAAACGAAGAGGACGAAGTTCCTCCGGTTTTGCAACGTTTAATTGAGCAAGAGCAAGAGAGATTTGTTAAACCATTAATGGACGAAATCATTACCGTAAACATTGGTACTGAGGAGGACCTGCGGCTGGTCCAGATCGGGTCCACGTTGTCTTCGGAGGAACGCGAGCGACTAGTCGCTTTATTAAAAGATTTCAAAGATGTTTTCGTGTGGTCCTACGAAGACATGCCTGGAATCGATCCTGAGATTGTACAGCATCGGATCCCCCTTGACCCCGAGGCTCGACCTGTCAAACAGAAACTCAGAAGGATCCGCCCGGACTGGGCTCTCAAGATTAAGGAAGAGGTCACCAAGCAAATCGACGCAGGCTTCCTGCTGGTATCTGAGTATCCAACTTGGTTGGCCAACATTGTTCCGGTGCCGAAGAAGGACGGCAGGATCCGGGTGTGTGTGGACTTCAGGGATTTGAACAGAGCTAGTCCGAAGGACGACTTCCCCTTACCGCACATTGATGAGTTGGTAGATTTCACAGCAGGGCATGCATTGCTCTCATTTATAGATGGCTTCTCAGGATACAACCAGATAGTAATGGCACCAGAAGACAGGGAAAAGACTGCATTCACCACCCCGTGGGGGACATACTGCTACAGGGTAATGCGGTTTGGGTTGAAGAACGCTGGAGCTACTTATCAACGGGCCGCGACCACAATATTACATGATATGATCCACAAAGAGGTAGAGGTGTATGTGGACGACATGATTGTTAAGTCCAAAGAAAGAGAGGGCCACTACACCGCCTTGCATAAGTTTTTCCAAAGGATCAGGGAATTCCGGTTGCGGCTGAACCCTAAAAAATGTACGTTTGGTGTTACAGCGGGAAAAATGCTGGGGTTTCTAATTACACAAAGAGGCATCGAGGTCGATCCTTCCAAAATCAAGGCCATCCTAGAAATGCCCCCACCAAGGACTGAAAAGGAGGTGAGAGGCTTTCTGGGTAAAGTGCAATTCATAAGACGGTTTATCTCAAAATTAACCTTGACTTGTGAACCACTTTTTGGTCTCTTGAAGAAAGGTAAGAAATTTCAATGGGACGGCCGATGTCAAGCAGCGTTTGAGCAGATCAAAGAATATTTACAGAACCCGCCCGTGTTGTCACCACCAAAACCAGGGAAACCGTTGATTTTGTACCTATCAGTGACTGAGACCACAATGGGCTGTATGCTCGCACAAGAGTCTGAAGACAGGGTGGAGAGAGCCATCTACTATCTGAGCAAGAAGATGCTAGAGTATGAGACTCGGTACACACCGTTGGAGAATGCTTGCTTAGCTTTGGTATGGGCTACCAGGAAGCTGCGGCACTACCTGTTAGCTCACTCTGTAATGTTGGTTTCACGACTTGATCCCATCAAATATCTTTTCGAGAAACCAGCGCTTACGGGTAGGCTAGCTCGTTGGTTGCTGTTGCTCTCCGAATTTGATCTCACGTACGTGACACGCAAGTCAGTAAAAGGAAGAGCAGTGGCAGAGTTCCTTGCCGACCACCCGGTTGAGGGGGATGAAGCAGTTGAATATTTGTTCCCGGATGAAGCCATTTTGCATATCGACGATGAAACTTGGACGATGTACTTTGACGGAGCGTCAAATCAACATGGGTATGGGATAGGAGTGTTGCTGATAGCACCGGACAATTCCCGTATCCCTCTAGCCTTCAAACTCCGGTTCAAAGTCTCGAACAATGAAGCAGAATATGAGGCGTGCATCACTGGCCTAGAAGCAGCCCTGGAACTAGGGGCAAGACGGCTGGACGTCATTGGGGACTCGAACCTCGTTGTGTCTCAAGCTAAAGGAGACTGGAAAGTAAAAGAGGAAAAGATGATGATGTATCACCAAACCTTGGATTTGCTAATTCCTCGGTTTGAGAAGCTAAGTTTTACTCATCTACTAAGAGAGAACAACAGGTTCGCAGATTCTTTAGCAATTTTATCATCCATGATAGACATCCCGTGTGGAGTCCGGATGCGTCCAGTCATCATTGACCAGAAATTTGCACCAGTCTATGAGTCGATTGCAGCCATAGATGAAGTTCAGGACGAACACCCTTGGTATTACGACATTTGGAATTTCTTGGAGAAGGAAGCATACCCGCCAGGGGTAAATGCCAAGGACAAAAGGGCAATAAGAAGATTGGCTGTTCAGTTCATCATCTGTGGGGGTAAGCTGTATAGAAGAGGTCATCTGGGAATGCATAAATTGTGTGTTGATGCCGAAGAGTCAAAGAGTCTAATGGAAGCCATCCATGGAGGGGAATGTGGAGCACATATGAATGGGGTAATGCTAGCACGGAAGATTCTCAGACAAGGTTACTACTGGTCCACCATGGAGGAGGATTGTATTGGTTTTGTTCGGCGATGCCATAAATGTCAGATCCATGCAAATCGCATGAACATCCCGCCATCAAAGCTGTACAACATGACTTCGCCATGGCCATTTTCAGTCTGGGGAATTGATGTGATCGGAGCTGTCACGCCAAAGGGGTCGAATGGGCATGAGTTCATCTTGGTAGCAATAGATTATTTCACAAAGTGGGTTGAGGCCCAATCTTATGCGGTATTGAAGGCTTCGCACGTTGCAAAGTTTATCAGAAACAACATCATCTGTCGCTACGGAGTCCCAAACGAAATAATTTCAGATAACGGTTCCCACTTCAAGAAGGAAGTGATAGACTTGTTGGAAAAATACAATGTGGCTTTTCATAAGTCATCTACATACCGGCCGCAGACCAATGGAGCGGTTGAGGCCGCCAACAAGAATATCAAGCGCATACTGCAGAAGATGGTGGAAACCTACCGGGACTGGCCAGATAAGCTGCCGTTTGCTCTGTGGGGCTACCGAACTTCAATCAGAACTTCAACTGGGGCGACTCCGTATTCATTGGTTTATGGGATGGAGGCCGTTCTACCTATTGAGATCGAGGTTCCGTCATTACGAGTATTGGCTGAATGCCAGATAGCCGAAGCGGATTGGCAGCAAAATAGATTTGAGGAACTCATGCTTTTCGATGAAAGAAGACTGAAAGCACTGTACCATGTTCAGGGTTATCAACGCAGAATTGCCCGGGCTTTCAACAAGAAGGTTAAGTCCAGGAATTTAAAGGAAGGAGATTTGGTACTCAAGGACAACCGAGCTCCCATCCACGACCCTAGGGGCAAGTTCAGACCTAATTGGACTGGTCCTTACATCATTAAGTCTATCTGGTCAGGTGGAGCTGTGGTTCTGATGGATCTGGATGGCTTAGAGTTTTCACAACCGATCAACATGGACAAGTTGAAGAAATACTACCCTTGAGAGGCTCGCTAGGCCGAAAACCCGAAAGGGCGACCTAGGCAAAACTCAGAGTACAAAAAATTGAAAAGTATAAAAACTGAGCTCGCAAGGTTGAAAACCCGCAAAGGGCGGCCTTGGCAAAAGTTAGAGCGACCCGAGCGAACCTACGCCTGAACTACGTAAGGCTTGATTCCCATCTTTGGGATACGTAGGCAGCTTCATCCTGAAGTTCAGCCATAAATACTTTCCCCGATCAACTTTGTCCATTTTGATCATCTCAGTCATCCTTATCCATCAGCATTCATCGTAATCTCTGGTGCAGTGCTATTCAGACTAGGGGCAACTTTCCGTTGCCAGGAAGTGTTGTGGTACCATTCAGACTAGGGGCAACTTTCCAGTTGCTGGGATCAGGGGTTGTGCACCTCAGTGACAGATCTCAGGCGTGTCCAGTTCTGATCCATATCGAAAATAGTTTTGAAAAGTTTTAATAAAAGTTGACTTTGTTCAAATTAATCTTTTCACAACTAAGACCATTTTTGGACCAAAGCGGAAAATTTTCAGTACCACAACCTTCAATTTCATTGATTTCAAAACAGAGTTCTCTTGCTCTTGCATACAATTGAAGTTGCTTTTTATTACACTCATAACGAAAACTTGAAAGTACTAATAAAGCAATAAATCTGGGGCATAGTCAAGTCAGGTGTCCCTGCGCCCCCTCCCAGAGCTGGTTAAAGCTTCCGATACCGACCTAGGCCCAGTCTGTGCCTCCTCATTGAGCCAATCCCAGCACTCGTCAGACAAAGCATAACTAAAAGTAGGGCCGGGGGCCAGGAGCTCTCTAATTCTCCACGCTGCGGCCTGCCGAGCCAACTGTGCACCTCGAACCGGAAATGTAGCCGGGTACTCAATCCCCTCCGGAGGGCAAGTCTGATCATGGCCGAACTGGCGCAATATACGGAACGGAAAGTAGAATACACAGTGGGTCAAGCCAATCAATCGAATCCCGACCTGCCGGGACATACTGTAGCTCATTGTCGGGAGATTGAGCCAAGGGCAGCGCCAGGCAATGTGGTCTGCGGACAAGTTGCACATCCAGTTGAACCACCATTCCTCATCAAGAGCGTCGACTAGGCATTGCCGAAAGAAGTAGCCGCGGGCTGAGTAAGCAGGGCAAGAGTCCACAACTTGCAGTTTGTCCATCAACCATATCTGGGGAGGGATGAAAAATGAGAGAATAAAGAATAGAGAGATGTGCGATGAGAGAAAAGTAAGATGAGGGTCTTATGAGAAAAACTGAGCCTGAGGGCCGAGTGATGTGAGCAAATACATATGTGAGATCGGGTGGGAAACATTACCTGCAGTAGTAGTGGACTCCCTGCAAATCTGGTTGTCTCCCGACGGTAGAAGGCATCCAGGCCCATCAGTGTCTCGGCTAATGTCATGGCGATGCAACTCTTTCCCTCTTTCAAGCCTTGAGCAACTTCAATCAGACGGACGCTGGATCCTCCAAAGCTTGAGGCAAACAGAAAATGAGATAACATGCACAAACAGAGAGCATGTTGTCGGAAGCCTTGCCAATGATGGTCGCTGCGGTCACCAGCATCGAAGAATCGGTAGACCAAACTTGGGATATCCAACATTCCGTTACAAATCAGGGACCGAGCGTCATGCGCGGAGAGCCCGCACATCCGCCCTAAGTATTGAGCATAGCCAAAGTCGAGTTGGGGCAAGAGTTCCTCGCCACGCTCGGATTCCAGCAAGACTTGAAAATCTTCAAAAGTGGGACATACCTCTTGACCGCCGAAGCTGAAAACGTGCGTCACCGGGTTCCAAACCTTCGCCGCGGCACGGAGGAAAGGAAGGTGCAGTGGAGTGCGGCTCAGCGGGAATAGTGCATTTAAGCCGAAACCTCGGAAGTTCAACTTTTCCGAGCCATCTAGAGAAGAGATCCAAGATGTAAGATTTTCTGAGAGAAATGCCTCCATCTTTGTGCAAAGCAGTGATGAAATGAATGAATCTCGAAGTTGGAGTTTTTATAGAGGAGAAAACACTATTCAGGGGACAAGTGTCAAAATTCTGGAGGCTGCAGAGAAAAGTGGCCGGCCGGCCACCTATTCTAGCAGGCCGGCCACCTATGGTTCTCCAAAAGCAAAGTGGGGCCCACCACGCTCATTGGTCCTGTTTACCCTCCAGAAGGAAATTTGAGGCATCTCGATGCATCGGGAATGTCAAAGGCCTCCATTTCTCTCAGTTTCGGATTCGTTCCGTCACCCAGATCATCTGAATGTACGCTTTGTTTTGCCCATCGAGTTGTTGTTTTGCTTATCGAGTTGTCATTTTGTTTATCGAGTTGTAAGTTTTGTCGAGCTGTCACATTTGGTGTTTTGAGTTGTTACTCTTTTGTTTACGCAATTTTGTTAAGTCTTGTTTATCGAGTCGTTAACATTGTTGTATTTTGCTTATCGAGTTGTAAACTTGTTAAGATCTTGTCTTTTCTTAACGAGTTGAGTTGTTTGTTTTGTTGTGTCGACTCATTACCCGACCCGGTAAATAGACAAGGCACATTTTCATTCAATTCCATTTTGTGCAAAATGACGCGATGTGATGCTAAGACTTTCAAATACAAACATCCTTTTCAAAAGCTGTTTCATTCCATCATGTTTTACAACAAATAAAGGTACGAGTTTTACAGAAAATAAAACTGGCTAACAATATGCAAAGTGCTACAAACTACTAGCAAAAAGTAAACATAAAGCAGGAAACAGCATCAATGTCCCTCGGGAACGGGAATGAGGGGGCCCTCTCATCCTCTTCTGCGGGATAACCTCTGCACCATCATCACCATCCGGGTCAGAGCTATCATCCTCTGGATCCCCCTCAGCCTGGTCTCCACTCCTGGAACCAAGACCAGAGCCTCCTTCCTCAGCAGATGTCTCTGACTGACGGTCTGCGACCTCCTCCTCCTCCTCCTCAATAATGGGTGCCCTGCGTCTGCAAGACGACCCTGCTCCTCGAGCTCCTCGAAAAGGCCTAGATGGCCCAGCTCCCCGAAAAGGCCCAGATGGCCCAGTACCTCGAACAGGCCCAGTACCTCGACTTCCCTGAGAAGGCCCGGGTGGCCTGGCCTGCGACGGTGCATATACAGGAGGCATCTGAAAATGAAGAGTGCAATACATCAGTTTAAATATGAAAAGCAGATGCAAGTACAGTATACGAGTGGGGTGTGTGTCAGATGTGCTCTATACAGCCTATCAATACAGCAGAGCGTTCAAAACCAGTATGTCATCAGGAGTATGCTGAATACAGGAAAGATGGACAATACCTGCATGCCCATAATGGCCAGCTGTGCCTCCCTCCGTAGGATCATGCCCTCGAATGTGGCTAGCATCCCAAGTAGCTCATCCGTGTACTCAACTGGAGGCTGCAAATACAAATGCAAAACTATCAGTAAAGGGATGAACGTCCAAATATCTAACTGATGAATCAAAGCTGAAGAACATACCGGGGGTGAATCAGGATCTCTGACATATCCGTGGTCAGGAAGAGGAGGCTCTAGCGGGACCTGGTAAGGAGTCCCGAACCGCCAACTCGTCAACTCGGTCAGCATATCTGGCCACCCAGGATGATAAAGAGACGGAGGGATCGGAGGAATCGAACTACCTCTCCCCCTAGACGCACCAGCTCTGCTAGAGGAGGGGATATCCGTGGCATGAGCCCGACTCGACGATGGTACATCAGTAGACCTCCGTGACGGAGCACGCACTCCCGTCAAGGGGGGCATCAGATATATGCGACGATAGGTGGCGTAGCCCCCCTCCATGAGATGTAACAAAGCATCGGTGCCCTGCATGTCACTAATGACCTCCTGGGCAGAGAGTCTATCGGCAGTCCGCATAGTGGCTGGAGGTACAGCAGGAGGGTCCTGAGAATCGTACCCCCACACCTGACGCAGAAAGCGTTCCCCCAGGAACCATGCCCTACCAACAAGTCCTTCGAGTAGGAACCTATACTGGGAATTGCTCGATCCTCCGGGATACTGATGTCGGAGACCATCACCTAGGACCGCCCAGGGCTGCCAAGTAATCTGCGGATAACCAGTGCACAGATCCATCAGAAATCAGGAACATACAGGGCAGGTCAAAGATGAAAATAAAAGGGACTGAGGGTTCTGAAATACCTCTGTCGCCCGCACAGTATCAAAATACTGTCGCAGGTAGAAGAGAGTCTCTCGAGGTCTCGGTCGGTGCTCGCCCTCGAATACCAGTGAAAACGGAGTCATAATGAGTCCTGCCACCTCTATCTCCGGGGCTAATGTGGGAAAGTATACGTACACCCATAGCTGAGAAAAATAGTACAGAATGTGAATACAAAGTGCCAAGGGCAGAATACAGAGTGCAAAGTGCGCCGTATGTGCAATGAACAAGTAATGAGGAGCAGAAATGTAAATCAAGGGGACAGAACGTACCTCCCAGGCTCGCCAGTAGCCACCAAGTAAGTCTCCCTGCCCGCGGGAGGTGGCGCTCATGTAGCAATAAAGGGTAGCCAAGCCGGCACCGCCCCAGTCGTACCGACTGACCTGTGATAGGTCCACCAGGGCACTCAAAAGATACAACCCGACAGTGTTCCCCCTATCTGCAAACAGAGTGGTGCCAAAGAGGAACATAAGGAAGCCACGGGCGTACTGCTCGACCTCCCCAGGAGACTCAGGCTCCATCTCCGGCCTCCGGAAATGGGAAGAGAACCAAGTGTACCGGACTCTCCCGGAAGCTCTGTCTACAGGTGGACGGGCCCCAACAGATGTAACCATGCGGCCTCCCACTCTCCCATATCCTCATCATAAGGAATGGGCCAACCGCCTATGTCTAGGCCGGTGAGTACGGCAAAGTCTAGCGGAGTCATGGTCATATCCCCGGTGGCAGAAAAATGGAAAGAATTGGTGGTGTCCCACCATCTCTCCACCAAGGCAGCTAACAATGTCCTGCTGGCAGGGCAGCGTGATAATCCCACGCAGAAGGCTCTAAATCCTGCTAGATCAACCAAATCCCGAACAGCCTCTGGAAGCTCAGCGTACCAGTCTCTCGCAGCGGTAGAGCCGTATCCGCGCACGGTGCGATCGCCAACCTGCATTCAGAATGAATACATGTGTCAGTAATGAAATAAATGAGCTGTGTGCTAATGAAATGAATGAGCTGTGTGCAAATCAAATCAAATTTCTAAATTAGTGGGCTGCGTGTTCGCTTCAAATCTGGGCTGCGTGTTCAGTAAATTGGTATTTGGGCTGCGTGTTCAAATTTTGAAATCAGTGGGCTGCGTGTTCACTTCTACCTGAGCTGCGTGTTCAGAAAATTATTATTTGGGCTGCGTGTTCAAATTTCAGAAAATTAGTATTTGGGCTGCGTGTTCAAATTTCCAAATCAGTGGGCTGCGTGTTCGCTTCAAATCTGGGCTGCGTGTTCAGTAAATTGGTATTTGGGCTGCGTGTTCAAAATTTGAAATCAGTGGGCTGCGTGTTCACTTCTACCTGAGCTGCGTGTTCAGAAAATTGTTATTTGGGCTGCGTGTTCAAATTTCAGAAAATTAGTATTTGGGCTGCGTGTTCGCTTCAAATCTGGGCTGCGTGTTCAGTAAATTGGTATTTGGGCTGCGTGTTCAAATTTTGAAATCAGTGGGCTGCGTGTTCACTTCTACCTGAGCTGCGTGTTCAGAAAATTGTTATTTGGGCTGCGCGTTCAAATTTCAGAAAATTAGTATTTGGGCTGCGTGTTCAAATTTCTAAATCAGTGGGCTGCGTGTTCGCTTCAAATCTGGGCTGCGTGTTCAGTAAATTGGTATTTGGGCTGCGTGTTCAAAATTTGAAATCAGTGGGCTGCGTGTTCACTTCTACCTGAGCTGCGTGTTCAGAAAATTGTTATTTGGGCTGCGTGTTCAAATTTCAGAAAATTAGTATTTGGGCTGCGTGTTCAAATTTCTAAATCAGTGGGCTGCGTGTTCGCTTCAAATCTGGGCTGCGTGTTCAGTAAATTGGTATTTGGGCTGCGTGTTCAAATTTTGAAATCAGTGGGCTGCGTGTTCACTTCTACCTGAGCTGCGTGTTCAGAAAATTGTTATTTGGGCTGCGTGTTCAAATTTCAGAAAATTAGTATTTGGGCTGCGTGTTCAAATTTCTAAATCAGTGGGCTGTGTGTTCGCTTCAAATCTGGGCTGCGTGTTCAGTAAATTGGTATTTGGGCTGCGCGTTCAAATTTTGAAATCAGTGGGCTGCGTGTTCACTTCTACCTGAGCTGCGTGTTTAGAAAATTGTTATTTGGGCTGCGTGTTTAAATTTCAGAAAATTAGTATTTGGGCTGCGTGTTCAAATTTCTAAATCAGTGGGCTGCGTGTTCGCTTCAAATCTGGGCTGCGTGTTCAGTAAATTTGTTATTTGGGCTGCGTGTTCAAATTTCTAAATCAGTGGGCTGCGTGTTCACTTTTAACTGGGCTGCGTGTTCAGTAAATTTGTTATTTGGGCTGCGTGTTCAAATTTCAGAAAAATCAGTGGGCTGCGTGTTCGCTTCAAATCTAGGCTGCGTGTTCAAATTTCAGAAAAATCAGTGGGCTGCGTGTTCACCTGTAATCTGGGCTGTGTGTTCAGTAAATTTGTTATTTGGGTTGCGTGTTCAAATTTCAGAAAATCAGAGTCAGGGCTGCGGTTTCTGTTCTCTATTTATGTGGGCTGCGTGTTCACTTCTATCTGGGCTGCGTGTTCAGTAAATTTGTTATTTGGGCTGCGTGTTCAAATTTCAGAAAAATCAGTGGGCTGCGTGTTCACCTGTAATCTGGGCTGCGTGTTCAGTAAATTTGTTATTTGGGCTGCGTGTTCAAATTTCAGAAAATCAGAGTCAGGGCTGCGGTTTCTGTTCTCTATTTATGTAGGCTGCGTGTTCACTTCTATCCGGGCTGCGTGTTCAGTAAATTTGTTATTTGGGCTGCGTGTTCAAGTTTCAGAAAATCAGTGGGCTGCGTGTTCACTCCAATTCGGGCTGTGTGTCCAACTCTAAATCAGTGTGTGCCGATTGTTCACCTAAACAATGGACTGTGTGTTCAACATTCAAGGATGGGCTGTGCGTTCATTTCAAAATTCAAGTATTGGGCCGTGAGTTCAATTTTCAATCAGTGTATGCCGTGTGCTCACAATTAAGTCGATGAGCCGTGTGTTTAGCAATTCAAGTTTTTAAGTCACATGTTCAGAATGCAAACAAAGTACTATGTCGTAAGCTAAAACTGTGTGTACAAGCATGGCAAAGGCACGAAATACGAGAAAAATGCAGGAAATAAAGTAAAATACCTCTCGTGCATCGTGAGAGAGGTGCTGCTCCGGCTCTCGCAGAAGTAAATCCCCGGGTGCCCGGTCATTGAACCCAGTGAAACGACGAAAAACGGCCCGCGGAAGCACATGTACCGGTGGGGCGTATCTCCCGGGAATAAAAGGGCGGACTCTCGGGGGCAGTGTCATAAAATCAACGTCATCCCCGGCACCTGGAGGGCCTCCACTGTGAGGAAAATCACCCGCCATTTCAAGAAATCTGCAAAAGGAGCAAAAAATGAGCAAAATGAGCCAAAATTGGAAAAAGTCAACAAAAGTCAACTCCCGGGAAATGAAAAAGTCAACAAAAGTCAACTCCCGAGAAAATCTTCCAAATATTGAGACAAACTTACCTCAAGTGGTGAAAATGAGAAAAGAAGCCCCGAAACCAAAATTTAATCGGTTCAAAGTGCTTAAAACTGAAAGATTTCGCGAAAACAACTTGCGTGGAAGGCCGAAAAGCGCGTATAAAGTGCAGATCTGAAGGAAAAAATGGTTTGGGGAGCAAGGGAAGGAGTTTTTGCAGCTGTGGAAGTGATTTCGGAGGCATTGGATGAGGATATATATAGAAATGAGGAAAATGACAAAATTGCCCCTGCTTTTGGACAGGTGGCCGGCCGGCCACCTTTTCTGGCTGGCCGGCCATTCCCTTTTTGGCCCCTGGCCGATGGCCTCCCCTTGGGCAACCACCTGGCCGGTGGTGTTCCCCACTGCCTCCCCTAGGTCCCTGCAAATTTTGAGGAAGATCGGAGTTCCCGGGACCTGAGAAAGTTCGGAAAAAGTGCACTTTCCGGGGCGAAATTGCTCCGCCGGAACTTCAGCTGCAATTTCTGACATGTGTCTCATCATTACTCATCAAAATCAAGGTGTATCCTTTTTGAACATGTTGTAACCTCTCCGGGAGGTGAATCAGAGGCCGCGATCAAGTTGCCTTCACCGAAGTGCGCGTTTCCCAGCTCGTTGTTTCGCAACAAACGGGCACCCTGATTTGTGCTCATTTTGCATTGTTTTGCATATAACTTGCATTCTTATGAACATTTTGCATTGTCATGCATGATTTCTTGGTGTACCATACCTCTGTGCTTGAGCGTGCGTTGTCACGCGTGTTTCTTTCTCCCATTGCGATGCATTCACTCGCCGACACTGCGTGTGTCAAACTTTCGGAACCACAGGAATCACATTGAATATATGTTGTTAGCATATTGTTCTTGTTGAATTTCTCTCTTTTGCAGGCACGATATTGTATGTACGGTTCATTTGAGGCTGGTGCGACCAGACGAATCGCGCAGGTATCGTATCTTCTCCGTGTGAGACGCGACGAGAATTGAATGATTCTCCGCATTCTTAACTGCATGAAATGTAGTTGTTGCTTTGCATTCTTGTTTAAAACTGTTGCATTTATTTGCGAATACTTGCTTCATTACAGCTTGCTGCATTTGCACGAACATCGAGTTGCATTTGGCTTCCTGCATATCATTTTGCATTTTGCCCCTGCCTGCGGGCACGCCTGCGGGCACATATCTCTGCTTATCTTGTTTGTTTGTCTAAGTCTTCGGCCTTGTCAAAAATGGGTCGTCTCTGGGCTTTGACATTCACTCCCGTCACTTGTGACTTCCGAGTTCTGTCAAAGAGGGGCAACTGTAGACACCCCATTTTTGACCGACCTTAAGACTCAGACATCGCCGATTGAGCGCTCGGTGATGTTGCATATTGTGCTCGTTCAGAAGTCTCAGAGTCGCGGCCGTGCGCCCTGCCTCCGGACTTACGAACTCTCTTCTGTGCCTTGCCTCGGTTTGCAAACCGGGCTCGATTTTCTCTGTTTTCTTTCCTGAGGGGAGGGAGAGGTCCCGTAGACTATCTCTCAGTGGCCGTGGGCTACATTTCGTGGTCGTAGGCCATTTTGCCCGTTTCGGAGCCCGGATCCCGGTTTTCGGAGCCGTCAGGCCGTGTGCCTCGGTTCGGGACCACCCGACCATCTCCGATTCCTCCGGTTTTTGGCATGCATCTCATTTACTCCCTTTCAAGGGACACTGGGGTCTTAGATACCCACTTCGTGGCCAAACACCACTTTCGGTGCTTTACAGCCGGTTTTCGGGATCCCGAACTGCGTGTTTTGGCCCCCGAGCATTCGTTTTGCATTGGTTTTCGTTCATTTTTGGCAGGTACCTCTGTTTTACCATAAGGAAGGTCACTGGAGGGTGGGAGGACAGTAATTGTCTCAAACAACCAGTTATGCTCCTCCGGCGCCCCCCGGCGCCCGTTTTTCTCACTTCCGGGCTAATGTTGAACACCCTAGGGCCATTTTCTTCGAGCCAAAACCATATATTTGTGTTGTACACACATGGGAGGACCCTAAAAACACATGGCCGGCCAGTAATTGCATTTGGACCTTTTGAACCCCTCTTTCAAGTGGCCTATTCTCTCTCCTGTTTCAGAGTTGCCAAATTCCAACCACAGGGCCTTGTTGTACACACATGGGAGGACACCAACCTTTGGTGGCCGGCCAGAAATTCTCAGTGACCCTTTTGAACCCTAGCCGACCGGCCATGGGGGGTGGCCGGCCGGCCACCTCCAAGAAAAGTGAAAGGCCGGCCATGATCCTCTCAGTCCACACTTTACAGCTGTATAGCTGTTTCCCCCAGAAAAGATCTAGATCCGGGGGATATTTTGGGAGGGAAAGCTTGGGTGCATTTCCCTCCACCTTTACACCCTTTTTTGGTCCATATAAGGGGCTGGCCAGCTCCTTCATTAGGGTTAGAAAAACCTCCCTTAAGAGCTCATAGACATTGGCATACATCTCCTTCTCCAAAACCTTCAAAATTTTAAGTTTTGGCACCATTTCTTCACTACTACCAAGCACCACCATCACCACTCCATTTCCAGCAGCAAGGAGAGGTTCTTAGAGGCTTAAAAGCAACATTCCTCAAGCCAAGAGGTAGAAAAGAAGAGGTCTTCAAGAGTAAGTCTCAATCTCCCTCTTTTGTAACACTTTTTTGCCTCATTTCTTAACCCTATTTGCTTACTGTTTTGGGCTCTGACCCTAACTGAAACTAGGTCTATTTTAAGCTATTCTTCATGTTTGTTTAAGGGCTCAACCCTGTTTGAGCCCTCCATCTTGCACTTGTTTCAATATCCTCTTATATGCCATTATTTTGCATTGAATATGTGGCCTATGTGTGATTTGTTTTCTAGCCTGAGGTAAACTGTGAGTGGCCCTATTTTGAGCCCCTCTTCAACATTTAAGAAGGGCTCAACCCTGTTTGGCCTTTCTATCATGCAGTTGCTTCATAATCTCTCACATTTACCGTAAATTTGCATGATTTGTTTGGCCTACATGTGATCTGTTTTGGAGCATGTCATGAACTGTGATTAGGCTTATTTTGGATCCCTATACAACATTGTAGAAGGGATTAACTTTGTTGGGGGTCTCCATGTTATACTTGTCATTATACCCCTCTTTGACCCCCATTTTTGCATGCTTTGTTAAGCCTATCTAGATTCTGTTTTTGGCCATCATCAGGTCTGGAAAGAGTCATATTTTGGTCTTCTTGACATATTTCATTAAGGGTATTAGGCTGTTTGGTGAATTCTTGGTATACCTCTCTTTATAGCCCTCTTTTGGCTCATATTTTGCATGCTATGTTGAGCATATCTACATACTGTTTTGGGGGTTGTCATCTACTATAAATGTTCATATTTTTGGTCCCTCTTCAGTGTTGTAGAACTGTGTTTTTCAGTTTGAGCATTGCATATACCACTTACTTCATTATTTCCCTTTTTTCCCCCATTTTTGCATGCTGTTTTTGCCCCATCTATGATTGTTGTTTGGTCATGCTTTGTACTGGAAAAATGCTAGTTTAGGGACTGCCTAGCATCTGTCTTTACACTTCATGTCCATATTGTGCATGTTTGGCATAGCTGCAAGTCATTTCGGGTACTCAGCATAGCATTTCGGGCATCGGGTGTAATTTCGCTATAATTCGGGGGCTATTTTTGCATCATTTTGGCTGCTGAAATTTGCATTTTCCATATGCCATATGCCATGTCTCATTTCGTATGTCATTCCGTGCCTTAGGGCCATTTTCTCGGTTTGCGTGCCCACGGGCACGCATTTCGAGGCATCTCATTTTTCATCTATCGGCGTCCTATGTGAGTGTGGCTGAGGCCCTCTCATGTTGGTATAAGCCCATCTTTGCATCTGCATGCCATTTCATGCCTTTATATCGTTGCCTCGGTTTGCGTGCCCACGGGCACGCATTTCGAGACATCTCATTTTTCATCTATCGGCATCCTATGTGAGTGTGGCTGAGGCCCTCTCATGTTGGTGTAAGCCCTCATTTCATTTCGTATGTCATTCCATGCCTTCGGGCCATTTTCTCGATTTGCGCGCCCACGGGCACGCATTGCGAGACATCTCATTTTTCATCTATTGGCATCCTATGTGAGTGTGGCTGAGGACCTCTCATGTTGGTGTAAGCCCTCATTTCATTTCGTATGTCATTCCATGCCTTCGGGCCATTTTCTCGGTTTGCGCGCCCACTGGCACGCATTTCGAGACATCTCATTTTTCATCTATCGGCATCCTATGTGAGTGTGGCTGAGGCCCTCTCATGTTGGTGTAAGCCCTCATTTCATTTCGTATGTCATTCCATGCCTTCGGGCCATTTTCTCGGTTTGCGTGCCCACGGGCACGCATTTCGAGACATCTCATTTTTCATCTTCCGACATCTTATGTGAGTGCGGCTGAGGCCCTCTCATGTTGGTGTAAGCCCTCATTTCATTTTGCATGCCATTCCGTGTTTCTCGATTTGCGTGCCTGTGGGCATGCATTTCGAGGCATCTCATTTTCATAACATTTTGCATTTTAGGATGTATCTTAGTTGCATTTCATGCATATCATGCATATTGCACGGGAAACGAGGCACATTTCGCACACTGAGTGACGGAACGAGTCTCAATTCCCAAGTCACCGACACTCCGGATTACCCATGATGGAGTTAGGTTTTGTTGTAGCATTCATATGCATCAATCCTATATTGAGTTGTGCAATTCGGCTCCTCGGCCATCATGCATCGAGATGCGTGTTTGGTGGCACGAGGATCGAGGCATGCATATATTTGTGAAATACATTGCTATGCCCCTTTCCTGCTCTATGTTACAGCAAAATGAAGAATCAGCAACTTTTCGGAGTCTGGCACGCATTTCGAGAAACATTGCAAACGGAGGCTAATTGGGGCATCCCAGTGGATTTCCGCGCAAGGCAGCCCAAACATACATCGTTTATCAGAAGCAAGGCAGTCCCTGGCTTGCATGCCAGTTTACAGTTTTCTTAGTTCATTCGTTAATTAATTAGGAATTTGTATTATTTGGACTGTATATTTCGGACTGTATATTTATTCGGACCCTCTGCGCGAGGGCATAATTGTAATAAGTGTGGGTGAGTGTGATGTATGTCTTCCAACCCCACATCTTTCTCTCTTTTATTTACCTGCTTACAATGGTTAGATATAGGACATATTTCAATTAGCATACAGTATGACAGCATGTTTGCATCATTCATCTGTTTTGCACGCACCGGGCTCGGCGCATCATACAAACTGCATTTGTATTTCAATTCCAAATTGAATACGTGTTAGTTGTAGCATCATCATATGCCATGTTTAGAATAGCCGAGCCTGCTATAGTTGTATTTTGTATGTGTTGCATTAGGCAATTCTGTGTATCTAGGATCATGCATGGATTTCTAATCAGTTTTTGTTTTGGCTTGGAGTACTCGGTGAGTTTTATGCTTTAGCATCCTTGCATGCGTGTGAGTGTTGCCATGTTAGCATGCTTGCCATGAGGCTATGTGCTTATGTGATATAACTGCCTGAATGCCTGTGGGTGAAGGTTGGGTTATTTGAATTGGGACAATTCATCAAATGTTTGTTTTAAGCCCACTAGATTGTGGCAAAATCATGTTTTCTAAGCCCACCCGAGGGTGGCAAAATCTGCATTTTAAGCCTACCTGCGGGTAGCAAACCATCTTTCAAAAACAAACATGAAATGTTTTGTTCCAATTCAGACGACTCAGTCTATACATGTATGCTGTGCGCATCACATAGTAACCTAGGCTAATAACCGGAATAAGAACATACAATGTTTTCAAAATAAGATATCATGGTTAGTAGAGGCCGGTCTTTGACCGGGCGAGCGGGGGTGCTCACGAGGTGACCTTCCCCAATCGTACCTAAGTTCCCGAGCCGAGGCAACTTTGGTGATGACGGACACGTGACCTTTGGCACCGAGTCAGGGTTTCCTAAATTTCCCATTAAAAAATATTTAGGTGGCGACTCTGTATCTGGCAAAGCAGTCCATGTTTGGCACTTCTTTCAAAAAATCTGTTTTCAAAACGATTTGCCGGATTTGGACTCTTTGGTTCGAGATTTAGAACCGTGACATTTGAGTCCTTCGAACTGTAGTGACCCAATATCGAACCAGAACGGGAGGGACTCGCACTCCTCTCCCCGGGATGCGTTCGGGGACGTCTACAAAGGGCCTAAATTCAATGGATGCCACAATTTCGTTTCAAAACAGAACTTCATTCATTAGAGGACATAACATTTCAATAAGTCATGCTATCAATTGTCAAATCATTTTAAGAATTCATTCAATCAATCACATATCCATTTTGATAGCAGTAACATTTTCGAAAGTAAAGATAATTTGAACATATCTTTATAAGGTTATTACTCACAGTGGGTTAAGTCGATATAAGGCCTCGGATGTCCACCTAAAGAAATCACATAACAAAAACACAATAGAAGCACCATTCAATATTCATTTCGTTTTAATTCAACTCTTTTTATGTATTTCTAGCTCATTTCCTGACTATGTGAGTCCAATTGGTGCCTAAGAATACTTAGAATATCATGAGGATGCAATTATGCATTTAAAAGAGTTAGTCAAAAATTGCTGAAAATAGGGTCCTCGCTCGAGCGCCACTTTGATCGCTCGAGCGGACTGTAAAATTTTGCAAAAATTCTGGGAGCTCAATTTTCGCACTCGAGCGCGACTTTCCTCACTCCTCGCTCGAGCGGACAGTGTGAATTCTGGAATTTTCGTAATTGTATTTGAAGTTCAAATTTGATATTCAAGGCCTCAAAATTTGTATTTTGGTACAAAATCATGGAGAACCATTGCGTAATTTAGTAGACACTCCGAATTAGAAATCATTTATCCAAAATCATGCTTCAATTGTCCAAATTTAGACTTAACTCATTTTCTTTATATCAAACCCACAATTTTAAAACATGAATTAGACTTTTCAAACTCTTGAAATTTAATGATGTATGTAAAAATAGAATCCAATTTTATTATTAATAACAAAAATCAACTTATCTAATGAATTACAAAAATTAATTTCTTAGAATTTCAACTTCACTTAATTTGTAACCAAAACTTGATTTATGATCATAGATGTTCCAAAATGTGTCTAAATTGAATAAAACTTTTAAATTAAATTACATGCATGGATTAAAGATCAAAATCAAACAAATTTCTAATTTTCAAAGCTTTTCCTTTTTCTCTTCAAAATATGAGATTGAATTAGTTCAAATTCTTCAAAATCTATCATGCATGTACAATTAGAGTATTAAAACTTACAAAATTTGTTCATGCATGTAGGAATGGAACTCAATTTCATGCAAGACTACAAAAATCCAACTCAACATAATTGATTTCTAAATTAATTTCCATAATCATGAATCTAATTTAGTTTCATCATCTTCTTGCTAATTTCTTTGCAATCACATGAGATTGAATCCAACCATCTCTTAATTTCAGCTTTTAGGTGATTTATCTACAAAATTTAAGCTTCAATTTCTTACCTTAAACCTTCAATGGTTGAATCTCTTGAGTTCACTTCTTCCTATTTCAACACAAGACTTGAGTTGTTCTTCTTCCTTCCAAAATTTCCATCAAGTGTGTTCTCCCTCTCTCAGTTTTGTCTCCAGCCGAACAGGTTGATGAACCAAAGACAATACATGTCTCTTCTTCTTTCTTGACTTCAATCACTTCTTTTATTATTATTTTTTTAGGTAGTGGGACACTTGTCTCAAGCAACACAATCAATAGGCATGCATTTCTCCCTTCAATTTATGAAGTCCAGCACAATGCCATATCCCTCCACTAAATTCTAGAATAAACTCATCTTCTCTTCACTATACACCAACGTGGTGTGTAAGTTAAGTAGGCATTAAATTGGTCTATTAATTAAATATTAGATTAATTAAACACCACTTAATCTTAACTAATTATAATTAATAAGTAGTCGTAATAAATCTTGATGAACACATAATTTAATTAATTGCAAGTAATCACAAATTTCATATAATTTAATTAGTCTTATGGACTTCAATTAAGACCCAATTAATTATATGCAATTTTACGAATCTGAATCAGATTTTTAATCACACTCCGAAAAGGCTCCAAATATTAAATTAACTTATTATCATCATCAATTTCGATTTTCCAAACCATTTAAGCCTTCAATTTCTAATCAGACTCCAAATTTCTGTCAATAAATTACATATTCAAATTGCACACCCCATAAATAAATTTAATTCATAATAATCACCATTCTCAATCTTCATAATTTAATTAACTTAATTACCTCCAATTCGGACCTAATTAATCGAATCTCAATTTTACTAAACTGAATCGAATATTTAATTAAACTCCCGAATGGGTCCGTAATTAAAATTAAATTGATTCAACTTCTTAATTTCACTTCCTTAAGCCATTTGGACCCTTAATTTCTAATTCCAAAATAAATCTTTAATATAATTATATACGAATTAGATTCTACAATTCTCTTGATATCCAAATTAAGTCAAGATAACGACTAATTAAAATCCAAATCTCCATAATTAATCAAATATAAAATATTATACGAGGCGGGGTCGTCATAGTCGAGGCACGGAAAGCAATGCCATTACTAAGGTCGTTGAAAAGAAAGTTGTAGAAGTTGAGAAAAAACTGGCAGAGCACTAACCAGTAAGGAGCAGATGCCAAGGCCTATCAAGAAGGCGAAGACTCTGTTCGAGATCAATGTAAGGAGCATGTCAATATCTCGGATAAAACCATCATCTCGGATCATGTCATCTTGGGTATAAGTGTTATCTCGAATACCTTCATCTCACCAAATTTGTTTAAAAATTTCACCAAGCATCCCTTTCAAATCATTGACTCAGTCTTCATTAACCAATCTCTGCTCTCTGTGCCCTAATGTGAATGTAAGTTACAACTTAGGTTCACATTAAGGACATAGTAGTTCAACCTTGCCTAAGTCTGACTTAGACATCCATGACCGAGGTCATCCTGTTTAGCTCGCCTAAACAAAACACTTAAGGCTTAACCTTAGTGCACCGAGTATTACCTACCTTGGCTTTTTTCACAAACTAGCCAGATCATGGCTAGTTTTGCTTTGTTTCTTTTTGAAACATCTCTTTAACTTAGTTCAACTCTGTCTTCCCGACAAGCCTAAGTTAAACACACAGTTCCTTGTTGGAACATCACTTTAACTTAGTTTCAGCTTTACCTTCTTGGCAAGCCTAAGTTAACTCGCTCAGGGGTCATTCCCCACTCAAGGGTCATTCATTCGATTTCATTTCAATGGTCATTCCTTTTGATTTATTCTTAACTTTGGCTGAGGTAATCGACATTATTAGAGTTGAACTCCAAATTTCGTCAAGCCACATTCCAAGGCCTTGACAATCCCTTACCATCAAGATCTTCTAATCTTGGGTAGACTTTGTTTTATGTCAACTCTGTTCGCTTCTGTTAGGTTCTAATCTTTTCAAAATTGTTCACCTAGGTCGAATTTCTTTTGTATTAGATCTATCAACCTAGGTTGAGGCCTTCTCCTCTTGAATCTGCATACTTAAATTGAGCTCATGTCTTCTCGGATCTACTTATCTAGGCTGAGATCTTGTCTTCTGAGATTTGGGATCTATTCACCTAGGTTGAGCTCTTTCTTTTAGGACCTACTCATCTAAGCTGAGACCTTGTCTTTTGGGATTTGGAATCTGCTCACTTAGGTTGAGTTCTTGTCTTCTTGAACCTGCTCATCTAGGCCGAAATCTTGTCTTTTGGGATCTACTCACTTAGGTTGAGCTCTTGTCTTCTCAGATCTACTCATTTAGGCCTAGGTCATGCCTTATTGGGTCCATTCACCTAGGGTGAGGTCATTCAGTTGGAATTTGCTTACCTAGGTCAAGCTATTCTATCTGGGATCTACTTCACCTAGGCCAAGCTCTTCCATTTGGGATCTGTTTCACCCAGGTCATGCTCTTCCATCTGGGATGTACTTCACCTAAGTCAGTGTCTTCTTTTCTCAGACCTACTCATATAGGCTGATATCTTATCTTCTAGGGTCTGGGATCTGCTTACCTAGGATGAGCATTTTGTCTTCTAGGAATTGGGATCTGCTCGTTAAGGGTGAGCTCTTGTCTTCTCGAACCTACTAATCTTGGCCGAGATCTTGTCTTTTGGGTTTTGGGATCTGCTCAGTTAGGTTGAGCTCTTGTCTTCTCGAACCTACTTATCCAGGTCGAGATCTTGTCTTCTGAAATCTGGGATCTGCTCATTTAGGTTGAGCTCTTGTCTTCTCGGACCTACGTATTTGGGCTGAGATCTTGTCTTGTAGGTCTGGGATCTAGGATCTGCTCACTTAGGTTGACTTTTGTCTTCTTGGACCTATTTATCTAAGCCGAGATCTTGTCTTCTAGAATCTGGAATTGGCTCACTTAGGTTGATCTTTCCATACTTGAAGGTCGTCTTCATCTCCTTAGGAGTGCTCATGCCACATATATTTGCATTCATCCATTCTGGAAGGGTCTTCATTCTGTTAATGTCGACGTATTATCTATTTTTGTTGAACTTATCGTCACCGACACATTGATCTTGCATGATGATGGCCATTTATTCCGACTAAGTTCCTGTAGGGACGCATGTTTAGGGTCGCGCCATGTGGTCGAGGTGTTGGCCGAGGTGCCACGTGAGCGAACCATGATGTTGAGGTTGTTGTGATATTGCTGAGATATAGTGTGGAAATGTCGAAATCTGAGATATTCGATTAGAGACAAAAAGTCCTAAATGATGTAGGACTACCTATTTGGGTAAGGATATACTCTAAAGAGAGTTGATCCTAATCTAAATAGGAGGAGTCTTGGATAATGAAGTAAGACTTCTATGAGAAGTTGGACATTGATCGTTATAAAAGTAAGACACTTTCGTTGGTCTAAGGTATGCTTTTTGATTGTGAATTGTGTACTTGTATTGATATCTTTGATAGATAATTTGACTGACTTTATTGTCGGAGTGCCCCTGGGTGGACAAGCCATCGCAGTATTTATTGTCTTCTTGTATGCAGGTACTGCCTTAATCTATTCTGCCACATACTCTCTGGCTAAGCTCCCAAGATCTTGGCAGAAGATCTGTTTAGTTGTGAGGTAAAAAATCAACACCCACACTTATTGTTCAATAGGTCTTATAATAATTAATGGCGTTTTTCATCAAACATTATTAAAAAATGTCACTAATTGTTAATTTTTAGTGATAGTTTGAAATTTTTGTCATAAAAAATGTCATTAATTTTAAGTTTTAGCAACAATTTAAAAAAATTATCACAAAAAACACTAATTTTTAATTTTTAGCAATAGTTTAAAAAATTCATCACAGAAAAATGTTACTAATTATAAGTTTTAGCCACAATTTATAAAAATCATGACAAAAAACTAACTGATTGTCAATTTTTAGCAACATTTATAAAAAATCGTTATAAAAAATTATTTTAGCAATGATTTTACTAGGACTTATTTTCAATAGGACTTGATAGAAATTAAGTCTAACTATTAAGATCTATTGGTAGTTTACCCGCCAAAGGAACATAGCCTTTGTGTAAGGGAAATTCTATTTTCACATATCTACTTATCTCAGTGCACATTATTTCTCAATGCACACACTTATAGATTTTTTTCTTTCCCCACACTTCTTGTTCGAATTATACCCTATCTTTTATTCTTGTACACACCACCTAATCCCTCATTCTACGCATCTAATTTTCAAACAGTTGAAACCCTACTTTCACACACTTGTTCAAACATTCATATCTGACATCTGATGATCTCATCGATCCAATAATCAATTAACAAAAAGAAGAAGAAGTCGATGATAAAGATTACGATGCGAGTAGAAGGCATCGGGATGATCATGAGCTTCGACATCTAGATTGACGTGGAAAGATTGATAGAGAGATTGGAGCTTGTCCCAGTGATAGCAACAGGGGAAGGATAAATTTCAACAAAGCTCCATGGATTAAGACTTCCAAATTGTTGAGTGTTGCAGATGATGTCAACGAAAGGTGCAGGTTTTTTGTCTGCCACTAACTGTGGCCTAGTTTTGGTTCTGACTGACACCACCTTCGTCAATTTAACAAAATTGTTTCAACATGGAATCCATTTTTTTCAATCACATAACTTTTAATCCCTACCAAAAAAAAAAAAAAAAATCATACATATATCAATGGCAATGAATAACAGGCTTTAATGCTTGAATTACTGACAACTAATTTTAATCTATTTTTACAAGTAACAAAGATGTGGAATTTCAATGGAGGTTGTGTTCAATCACTTGTCTTCCATGGCTTGGTAGTGGAGAGAGTGAAGGAAGAGGAGTGTATAGAGAATATTTTAATATAATTTTATGAGTATTATGGTCATTTTATTTTAGGGTATAATTGTTATTAAAATAATATTTCATTAACGCTGTATTTGTTTGGAGGATTTGAGAAGTGATTTGAAAACGGAAAAACCTAGTTTCACACACATTTTTCATTTTCCTTTCCAAATTCCTTCAATCAACCAAATACAGTGTAAGTATGTGTACTAAGAAAAGTAGGTAGAATTTCCATTTGTCTAAGTGTGGCATCTATTTGTGCAAAGCTATAGGCGGTCTTACATGCCTAAGAGGCAAACTACTACGGTAGTCCAACACCGTACCAATGTCATTCCCGTAGTTTTTTATGCTAATATCTCTATCTGAGCTGTGTGAAAAATTGCATCTTCAATGAAATATTTATTTATTTATTATTATTATTTTATTTTATTTTTAAACGATTGAAAATTATAAAATTAAAAGATATTACAAGCAGTCTTAAGAAGGAAGAGAATCCTTGGTCCAAAGTGGACATGTCAAAGGAGATACAATAGAGGCCTTGGGGTCGGGCTGTCAAGAAAAGCTCAAAAAATTACGCAAGCATCACTATATTATAACATGCTTTCATAATTCTGACTCCAACTTTTTTAAAATATAAAATAAGTTAATGAATATTTTGGAAAAATCAAGGGCAAATTATACTTATAGTTTTGTAATTTATTTCTTGTGTTAATTTGGTCATTATAATTCTAATTATATCAATTTTATGTTTTAATTTTTCACATTACATCAATTTAGTCTGCTTGATAACATCAATTAAGAAATTAGACAAAAAAAGAAAAAAGAAAAATAGTCTATTTAAAAGAAATAAATCATTTCAAATTGAATGTTGTAGAGGGTAAGAAATTAAGTCTCAAATTAAGTATAGACCTAAGTGCTGAGGTTGCTGTTCTGAGGTGACTAGGAATGAAAAAGGAGCATGGGCTACAGTCTAAGGGAAGTGGGCCAACAGTGGGCTGAAGTGGGTCTGACCCGCCAAGGGTCCAAACGGACTCCACGAAGGAAAATGCTTAAGTCAAGTTGCAGAGGCAACACTTGCAATGGCCAAATTGCAGAGGCACTTTGCTTCAGCGCCGCCATTCACAATATTGTCGATTCTGCCGCCCTCTGAAGTTGCTGAGGGAAAGAGAAAGCCGAAGCAACTAAGTTGCAGAGACAGCACTTGCGACGGCCAAGTTGCAGAGGCACTTTATCTCAGCGCCGCCATTTCAAGTATTGTCGGTACTACTGCTATTCCAAGTATTGTTGGTACTACCGCTATTCCAAGTATTGTCGGTATCGCAGCCATCTAGAGTTGTTAAGGGAAGGAGAAAACCGAACCAACTAAGTTGCAGAGGTAGTACTTGCAGCGCCCAAATTGCGGAGGTGTTTTGTCGGTGCTGCCGTTTCTAATATTGTCGGTTTTGCCATTTGAACTTGCTACGGGAAATGATTGCTGCAGCAACTATAGCCGTCACAACTAACATGCGGAGGGAACATCCTGCCGAGGTGATAGCAGCCTTTGGGAAAAGCTTCTCCTCTGCAAATAGAGGCTAATGCTTGGCGCTGATAGCAGGCCCCAAGGCATTACTAGCCGCTGATAGCAAGCCCCAAAGTTCATTAACTTGGCGTTGATAGCAGGCCCCAAGACTTACTGGTTGGAGTTGATAGTAGGCCTAGAGATACCAGTTTACCGCGGTGATCCCGTGAAGATGAGAGTAGGGTAGCCCAAGTGTAAGGGACTCCCTTTCCATTACCCAGGTCATGGACTTGCCTTAGTCGCACCAGCAAGACTACGGAAGCCCCCTTGGGCTTGGTACTAAGGCACAACAGGGCTGATAGCAGGCCTGGTTATGGCCTTTGCCCTGGGAAGTTGGGGAGTTTGTGGTTAGGTGACTAAGGGTGGAGGTTTCGCTGAGGTGAACACGAACATAGCGGATAGCAGGCTAATGGAGTCCTGAGAATGCATGTACTGGCTAAATAAAGCTGAGAAGGCAAGTGCACTTGCTGAGGTTCGAGCTAAGAAAGCAAGTGCAGCGGCAAACACTTTCGCTGCAACTACACTTGCTGAGGCTCAAAAGGGTGTTGTAGCGCCAAACACTCCCGTCGCAACAACACTTGCGGAGGCCCAAAAAGGTAGTTGCGGAGGCAAACAAATAGTACATAGTACATGCAAAGGGACACGTGGCACCTTCAGCCTGGTGGCTTAAGGCAGAATATTCTGTATGATCCTTAGGGACACCTATCTTCTCTCTGTTTGGCCACTTGGTGTCCTCTTGGTACCAAGGAAAATCCTATAAATAGGACCCATTTCCCAAGGTCCAAGGAGATGAATTTTGGGGGATTTTGAGGAGATGTTGCCCATTTGTGCAAAGCCATACATTTCTTCTTAAGCTACTTGCTCCACCCTCACCCAGCTGCTCATTTTCCAACCTCCCAGACAGTTGCTGCTGCTCATTCTCCAGTCATTCCACCATTGTTGGACCATTAGCATAGTTTTGCCTCTCTAATCACCTTCCTAACCTCGAACCCCCTTACATTTCTGGCGACTCCGCTGGGGAGGCTGCTTTGTTGATGGTTCATACCCGCAGTGGCTTACACACTTCATTGGAAAAAATGGCAGATGATGAAGTTCAGCAACCCCCACGGCAACATGGCTCTTCCAATAGCAGAGCAGTACATGCTGAGGACCATGGCCACAGTTTTGTGGTTGAGGCAGTCTAGTCACTTCAGGATATGCAGAGGGAGATGTTAGCAGCTTTACAAACCCTCACCGAGGCTATTATGGCCATGGCATCTAGATCAACTCCAGTGCAAGCAACTCCACCTGTAGCAATCCCAAACCTAATGCCTAACCTGTTCCCTAGGAATCAGGCTCCGATCTAGGTGCCTTCGGTGGTACCCTAGGCAAACGGTACTACTGTTGGTTTCACTACTTAGGAGCAGACTGGACCATTCCAGCCTACTCACTTTGTTACTCTAGCCGATGTACAAGTTATACTACAGCAAGAGCGTAGCAAGAAGTAACTACTATCTCTCCCCGACCCAGATGTGAAGCCCTCATACTCTCAGGAGATATTGGTTATGCCATACCTAATTGGGTATACAGTACCCAAGTTTATCAAGTTTGATGGGAAACAAGACAATTCCAGAGAACATGTGGTGAGGTTCATTGAAACTCTTGGTGTCTATGGTAGTGACCACTCTCTGTGCCTTCGGGAGTTCTCTAAATCACTCACTGAAAGGGCTTACAATTGGTATGTGAACTTGGCCTCCAGCTCGATCAAGAGTTGGGAGGAGATGGTCAACAAGTTCCATATGAAGTTCTTCCAAGTCCAAGAGAAAGTTACAACCCTCACACTTGGGTGAGATGTCCAAAAATAAGGTGAAGATATACTGGACCATGTCAAGCGGTTCTAGGATAAGGCTATTGACTGTCATGAACTAGTGGATGAGGCCCACTTAGTCAGCATATATGTGGAGGGTACCATACGCGACTACAAAATTTTCTTGGTGGATCATAATCTGCCTACCTTTTCAGCCTTGATTGATGCTTCTAGGAACCTTAGTAGCACTGGTCCTTTGCATAGATATCGTGACAGTCATCGTTACACTCGTAGTAGCAGAGTTGTGGTAACTTCCGCAGGAGGAAGCCGCTTGCAAGGGGAAGCATTATCCTCTTGGAAGAGGAAGAGTTATGAGGACAGAAATCCATATCCTTGCAACCTTGAGAATGTCAAAACCTTGGTCAAAGAATGAGTGGCTGATGGTGAACTCACTTTGCCTCCGGTTGATGTTTCCCAACCAAGAAAGACAAAGAAAGCCTAGATTATTGTATCTATTATAGAGCCACCAGACACCCTACTAGGGACTATTGGACTTTGAAAAGTATTTTCAAGAAGAAAGTTGCCGCGAATGAGTTGAAGTTCAAAGACGCCAGCAACCACGATGTAAGGAAGGACCTCTATCCTAACCATAAGAAGAAGGGGAAGAATGTACATATGATTGGCTATTTTGGGCCAATGCGCAATCAAGTGCACATGGCGTCCTACTATGATGAGTTAGAAGAAATTGCAATTGGCCAGCTCCCTAAAACAGTACCTGCAGAGGCAAAACTCGCAGAGGATACTCATGCTCAGGCCTTGCAAAACTCTATCAAGTTTTGTACCTTCTTTGACCAGCTGGGGTTGAGCTAAGCCACCAGGTTGGAAGCAACAAAGGCCCTTGTCAACATCTCTGAAGTGGAGAAAGGTCGGAACATGCTAGGTAAAAGGACAGAACATGCACTCCTCCGTGCGGTCAATGTAGTCCACGAAAGGTCTGTTGTTGCCAACACCAAACCACCTGGAGATGTGAGGAAGGGAGTGGCGCACTTGTCTTGTGACGGGCCATCCCTTTGCATCTAAGACAAGACAACCCTCTGCATCAAGGACTTTGTCAGTAAAAAAAGGCTCATGCTCTTTAGGGACGGGGCCCATGGCAGGAAACCGCTCGTAGAAGAAGGCGGTCAGGAACTGGGTATGAACAAAGCTCCATACGTCGTAGTGGCCCATGGATCTCTCAATGTTCAAATGAATGAGGTCCAGACGGAAGTAAAAATTCCCTAAGAAGAGGGGAGCCAGAGGGATCTGACTACTGCTGTAAAGTTTGACGGCGAGAGGGAACACCAAGGGATTAATGCTCTCAGTAGGGTTGCTGGGACGAACAAAAAAGGAGATGAAATAACTAACGAAGGCAGCCAGGTACAAGTTGCCGCGGTAGCCCATCTGAACTATGGACTCGCGACTGTCTTCAATTATGTCACCCACAACCGGTTGCATGTCCTTAAAAAAATGTTTCAGCCAGGAGAGGTAAGTGGTCTTGTCCCTTTTGGGCCTCTCTTGAAGTAGTTCCTCGGTTTTAAGGTCGTGCCAAGAGCCATACTTTCGTCCCTCTTGAAAGGCACCTTGGAGAGCAGTAACAGCAGTTTGTTTTGTAGTAGTCAGAGATGCGAGATCAAAGGGGTAGTCCCCGTGGGTGCTCAGGTGAAGGAGAACAACAACATTTTCAAGAGTCGAGGTTATCTCCGCCCAAGCTAGGACGAAGGTATGAGTGTTGCAGCTTTAGCAGGAAACAACCGTGTCAGTATTAGTCTGAACCTTGCGCATGGACAACTCCCTTGAAACCAAAATGGCGTTGAAGAGACGAACGTCCCTCAAGCACTGCTCGAAACCATCATCCGCAATGATATCATCAACCTAAAGAGACCAGTCCGCTAAAGGGCTTGAGTGAGTACGGTAATAGATGTACGAGTGGGAAAAATCACTACGCTCTACATGAAACCTTAGCACAGGGACTGGGTTCACCATATCGGCGTCATTCAGAGGGGCCTCACCAAAAGAGAGTAGAGGCTCTTCTAGAGGAGGGGCGTTAGGAATAAAAGAGTCAATGGTCTTCCAAAACAGGTCAGCAAGCCCCCCAAAGTATGGGGCCCTCATCCACTCAGTACTGGGTGGGACAGCTCTGTCGGGTAAAATCCTGGTGGCAACCATGAAGAAGATTAAAGAAAGAGAAAAAAACTTTGGATGGTAGGGGCCAGAGAGAGAAGAAGACAAGGAGACAAGAAAATGTGTTGTGGCGGAAGTGGGGGACTAGTGGACCCAGGAGGCACTATTTATAGAAAAGCAGCAAAAATGCGCCAACACGCTTTCCTAGGTGTAGACACCCCATTTTTGACCGTCCTCAAGATTTGGACGTCACTGATTGAACACTCAGTGATCACCCTTGTTTGTGTTCGTCTTGAGTTCCCGGAAGCCTTGGCAGCGCGCCTCGTCTCAGGACCTCTCGACTCGACCGTTTTGTGGTTGGTTTGGCACCAAACACTTGTGTTTTGCCTTTGAGAGGCAGGGTAGGGCTTGTAGACCATCCCCACCCATCACTGGCCATGGCTTAAGGCCACCGGCTGTGTTTTGTGGTCACCGGCCAAATGTTTGGCCGGCCGGCACTATAGATAGCCGGCCGGCTATCTTTTTTTGGTCGATTGTATCTTTGGCCGGCCGACTACTGTGCATCTGCTTTTGCAGATATTTTCTCACAGCTGGCATGCATTTGGCTCCCCTCCATACACGTGTATGGAGGGATCTCCTTCTTGTTAGCTTCCTTTGGAAGCTTTACAAGACTAAAATTGTCTATAAGAGGAGCTTATTCTCTCTTGCATCAAGGGTTAGACATTTTTGGGCAACATTTTTAGGGTTTGAGTTCTAGGGTTAGGGTTTGTTCATCTCCCATCTCCCTATCTCTCTCTCTTGTGTGTGTTTAGGCTTAGATTTGCACACAAACACACACCACCACACCTTTCCTTGGAGCTAAGGCCCTTGAGGGTTGTTTTTAGAGTTGTGAAGTTGATTTCAACCTCAAGAAGCTACTGGAGCTCCATTGTTGAAGAAGGTCTACAAGGGTAATTACTTTTCCCTTTTATTCCCCCATTTTTGCACACTACTTTTACCTATCTTGCAACTATTTTTTGGCTTTGCATATAATACGTAAAAGTTCTGTTTTTAAGGCCTCTAAATAGTTTGTTAAGAGTGTTTTAAGCTTTGGGGTTGTTTGACCCCTCTTAAGCCTTGTTTGGCCCTTGTTTTGTGCCATTTTGTGTGAGCTCCGGGACCATAGTGTTTGGGCCTCCTCACCACTGAAATCTTGAGGGATTTCAGAGGTGAGGATGGTGCCTCGAGGTCCTAGGAAGGAGAGGGCCACCCCCTCTCCTTGTTGTCCTTGAAAAGGGCACTTTTTGCCTCTTGAGGGAGCACCTAGTTTAGGTTCATGTTGGCCATGCCTTAACTGATTTTTATGCTTATTATGCCATGAAATAGCATTGAGTTGAGTTGGTTTTGGTACACCATGCTTGCTTAGCATACATGCCTTGTAATGCTATTTTGTTGCCTTAACATGCATCTAGGTTTTAACCCTTGTTCAAGCATGCTTTAGGCCTAGCTTTGTGAAGCTTTCATGTTTATTTTGCCATGTTTAAGGTCTGTGCTTGGCTGTTTTGGTCGACCATAGCTTGCATTGCATGCCCCCTTTGCATTTTGGGCTTGTTGGCCTTAAGTATGTAAGTGTGTAGCATGCCTTGTTTGTATCATTTCAATGGTTTGGAACCGCTTAACATGTTATTTCAGTCCTTATAACATGCCTATATGCTTGCATTTAATCCTCCTTCAATGTGTTTAAAGGTTGTTACCTTATGCCCCTTGTTTAGGCCTCGGAGTATGCTTGCACTTTTAGACCACTTAGATGCCATCTAAGTGCACCCTTGGCTTTGTTTAAGTCTGCATTTGACTTGTTTTAAGTCCCCTTAGCCTTGTGAGGTTTGGTGGACTTGACCTTGGTTTAAGCCTCCTTGGCTTGTCTTAAGCACTTGGGCTATTGTGGCATGTTTTGCTTGTCTTGTTTAAATTGATTTGGCATCATCTTATAACATGATTTTAGAGCTTAATGCATGCCATATGTCCATGTTTGCATCCTCTTGAGTGCGCTTGAGAATTGCTCTTTAATGCTTGAAGTGTTGGAGATCATTTGCATGCATGTTTGTGTGCCTATTAGTCCTTCATTTTTGAGCACCTTGGCCACTGTTTTAGGCCTAGTAAGGGCTGCCTAAACCATGTTTAAGTCCACCTCTTTGCTTGTTGCATGTACTCCTTGTATGTTGTAGCATATTGATGAGGTGTTGCATGTTTGAACTTACATGATTGAATGAAGTCACATGCTTGCTCGCATGCTTAAACATCCACATTGTACCTTGCATGCTTATTGGTTGCATTGTCTCATGCCTGCATGTTTTGTATGCTTCTTTGCATCTCCATGTTGCATGCTAGCTAACATGCTTAGGTTGCATTGCATTAGCATGCATACTTGGCCTCTTGAATTGCTTATGATAGAGGTTGAGTTCCCCTTGGTTTGATCATGTGCATTACATTCCATATTAAATGCGCACACTTGGCTTCTTGGGCCATCATGCATGGAAATGCGCGATTGGTGGTCCGAGAACCAAGATTCACGTCCCTCTGAGTCATAAACATGATATGGGGTGTGATTGGTGCATACATTGCTTGAAATACATTGCCATGCCAAGTATTGCCCTCTGCTGCTGTCAAACCAGATTTTGCAGGAATTTTTGTCCGGTCGGCTAAATACAGTGCTGACCGGCTACCATTTTTGGCCGGTGGATTAAATTCATGGCCGGTGACCATTCTACATGGCCGGTGGTGTTCTCCTTCAGCCGGTGGTGTTTCTCAGCATCCAGAGAGTAAACCCTGAGGCTTTGGCAGTCTTCAGAGGAGTAGAGCAGGGAAAACAGAGGCATCTTGTGCATGGTGGCGGATTTCCGAAGCAAAACCGAGCGCGCACTGCATTGGGTCTTCATCCCGGGACTGTTTATTGCTTAAATTAGATTAATTAATTTGCTTAATTAATTTAGTTGGTCTGTGATAAGTAATTAGCTAGGATAGTTGATTATTTATTCAGTCTGTATTATTCTTTCGGTCCTTCCGAGCGAGGGCAAATTGTGTAATAAGTGTGTGTGAGTGCGTGTATGCCTTCCAATCCCACGTCTTTCTTCCCTTTTATTTACCTGCTTATGATGGTAGACTAGGGCATGTTTAAATTAGCATACAGTATGATAACATGTTTGCATTCATTCATCCGTTTTGCATGCATCGGGCTCGGCGCATCATTCTAACTGCATCTGTATTTCAATTTCAAATTGAATACGTGTTAGTTGCAGCATTTCACATGTCATTGTAGATTAGCCGAGCCTATCTAAGTTGCATTCTGCATGTGTTGCATTAGCCATCTTAACATGAACTAGGATCATGCACTTGATTACTAACCAGTTTCTATTTTGGCTTGGAGTACTAGGTGAGTATTTATGCTTTAGCATACCACATGCGTGTGAATGGTACCATGACAGCATGCTTACCATGTGGCTAGATGCTTATGTGATAAACTGCCTGAATGCCTGTGGGTGAAGGTTGGATTGTTTGAGTTGGAACAACTCGTTGAAATCCGTGTTTTAGCCTACTTGCGAGTAGCAAATTTCAAAACGTTTCCAAACAAACGGATATGCAATGCTTTATTCCAAATTAGGCGATCTAGTCTATACTTGTTTTGCTGTGCGCATCACATAGTAATTCTAGCTAATTAATCAGAATAAGAACACATAACGTTTTCAAAATCGGATATCATGGTTAGTAGAGGCCGATCTTCGGATCGGGTGAGAGGGGGTGCTCATAGCTGACCTTCCCCAATCGTACCCAAGTTCCCGAGCCGAGGCAACTTTGGTGATGACGGACACGTGGCCTTTGGCACCGAGTCAGGGTTTCCTAAATTTCCCAAAATAAAATATTTAGGTGGCGACTCTGTATCTGGCAAAGCAATCCATGTTTGGCACTTCTTTAAAAAAAAAATCTGTTTTTTTCAAAACGATTTTGCCGGATTTGGACTCCGGATTTTGACGATTTTCAGAGCCATGATGACTTTGTAGAAAACCGACATAACTTTTGACGCAACTGACGCAACCCTTGGGTTACTTGCTGACGTCATGCACGTGCGGGAAATAAGGAGCGTGTCCTCTACGCACACAGGGGGCAAATGTAGAGGGTCAGAAATTAAGCCCCAAATTAAGTATGGGCGTAAGTACTGAGGTCACTTTTCTAAGGCGGCTAGAAATGAAAAAGGAGCATGGGCTAAAACCCAAAGGAAGTGGGCCAGCAGTGGGCTGAAGTGGGTCTGACCCGCCAAGGGTCCAAATGGACTCCACGAAGGAAAATGCCCAAGTCAAGTTACAGAGGCAACACTTGCAGTGGCCAAATTGCAGAGGCACTTTTCCTTAGCGCTGCTATTGACAATATTGTCGGTTTCACCGCTCTTTAAAGTTGCTGAAGGAAAGAGAAAGCTAAAGCAACTAAGTTGCGGAGGCAGCACTTGCGATAGCCAAGTTACAGAGGCACTTTATCTCAGCGCCGCCATTTCAAGTATTGTCGGTACCACTGCCATTCCAAGTATTGTCGGTACCGTAGCCATCTGAAGTTGTTGAGAGAAGGAGAAAACCAAACAGACTAAGTTACAGAGGTAGTACTTCCAACGCCCAAGTTACGGAGGTGTTTTGTCGGCACTGCCATTTCTAATATTTTCGGTTCTGCTATTTGAACTTGCCACGAGAAATGACTGCTGCAGTAACTACAGTCGCCGTAACTAACATACGGATGGAACATCTTGTTGAGGTGATAGCAGCCTTTGGGAGAAGCTTTCCCTCTGCAAGTAGAGGCTATTGTTTGACGTTGATAGCAGGCCCCAAGGCATTACTAGCCTAGGGCTGATAGCAGGCCCCAAAGTTCATTAACTTGGCGCTGATAGCAGGCCCCAAAGTTTATTAACTTGGCGCTGATAGCAGGCCCCAAGACTTACTGGTTGGAGCTAATAGCAGGCCTAGAGATACCAGTTTACCGTGGTGATCTCGCGAAGATGGGAGCAAGGTAGCCCGAGTGTAAGGGACTCCCTTTCTATTACCCAGGTCATGGACCTGCCTTAGTTGCATCGGCATGACTAAAGAAGTCCCCTTGGGCTTGGTACTAAGGCACAACACGGCTGATAGCAGGCCTGGTTATGGCCTTCGTGCTGGAAAGCTGGGGAGTTTATGGTTAGGTGGCTAAGGGTGCAAGTTTCGTTGAGGTAAACACGAACATAGCATATAGCAGGCTAATGGAGTCTTGAGAAAGCATATACTGGCTAAATAGAACTGAGAAGGCAAGTGCGGCAACAAGGTTTACCGCTGCAAGTGCATTTGTTGAGGTTCGAGCTGAGAAGGCAAGTGCAGCGACAAACACTCCCGTCGCAACTACACTTCCTGAGACCCAAAAAGGTAGTTGCAGAGACAAACAAATAGTACATAGTACATGTAAAGGGACATGTGGCACCTTCAGCTTGGTGGCTCAAGGCAGAATATTCTGTGTGATCCTTAGGGACACCTGTCTTCTCTCTATTTGGCCACTTGATGTCCTCTTGGTATCAAGGAAAAGCTTATAAATAGGACCCATGTCCCAAGGTCCACGGAGATGAATTTTGGGGGATTTTGAGGAGATACTGCCCATTTGTACATTGCCATACATTTCTTCTTGAGCTACTTGCTCCATCCTCACCCAACTGCTCACTCTTCAACCTTCCAGACAGTTGCTGCTGCTCATTCTCCAGTCATTCCACCATTGTTGGACCATTAGCATAGTTTTGTCTCTCTAATCACCTTCTTAACCTCAAATCCCCCTTACAAATGTCAACCCTTCAATTAGTTTGAGTATATAGACTATTTCGCACTTTGATTTTAGTCTAAAATCCATTTCTAAATAGCATTATCAATTAAATAAAAAGGGGATTTACATGCAAGTCTTAATAGGTGGACTTATTGTCCAATAGGTTCTATAATAATTAGCGATGTTTTTTTAAAATAAAAAAATAATATGTCACTAATTGTTAGTTTTTAATTACAATTAAAAAAAAAAAACATCATAGAAAAACATCGCTAATTGTCAATTTTTAGCGATAAATTTAGAAAATCATCACTAAAAACGTCACTAATTGTCAGTTTTTAGCGAGATATTCAAAAGATCGCCATAGAAAATGTCTCTAATTGTCAATTTTTAGCAACATATTAAAAAAATCATCACATTTTTTTTAGCGACGATTATGTTTGGACCAACTTCTAGCGACAAATTGGTAAGACTTAATGGGAATTAAGTCTAATTATTAGGACTTGCTCATAATTTACTCTAAATTAAATTGACCCAATATTAAAAATTTAAAAATAAAATTAATATAATTAAAGCTATAATGACGAATTTTCTAACTATTTTTGAAGTAGTCAGAAGCCATCAGAAAAGCATACGAGTTTCAATTTTCTTGAACATCTTTGTATATCATGGTAGAAGGTATTGAATTGAATGGTTAAGTAAAAAATTTAGATGAGGCCAATCAATTTTAGTTAGTTTATTATTAATTATAAGAGCAACCAACCAAACAAATTAAATTTGAAAGAAAAAAACTAAATAAATAAGGAAAATGAAAGAGAAAAAAATTAGTTATCAGTTGTATTATTAAAAAATTATTACAGAAGGATGGAAAATTTCATAATTTTAATTATCAATATGTATAAAATTTATCATTTATTTGTAATTTTTCTCAAAGACTCACATTGAATTGAAAGTTTCCCAAAATAAAAAGGTTAAATTTTAAACCCATTGTATATGTAAAAACAAAAATTTTAAATTATACAATTGTTTAACTAAAAAACAAAAAATAACAAAATGTTTATGAATGCATTGTGTGGGGATGTATTTTCTGAGTACCAACACGTGGCCGAGGTGATACCGAAGTATCAGCCGAGGTGCCACGTGTCGTGGTAGTTACGCCGAGGTAATCTCGGAGTTGCCGAGGTTATCTCCGAAGATATCGGAATCCGGGATAAACAGATAAGGGGCAAGAGTCCTAGAATGAAGAAAGACTTCAAGATGGATAAGGATAGTATTCTTAGGGAGTCTATCCTTATCTCTTGTAGAGTCCAGAGTAAGTATTGAATGAGAGTCCATAGAAGTGAGACTTCTAGTGGAACTAGGACAGAGAAAGACTATAAAAGAAGGGCACCCCCGGCGGGTCTAAGGTACGCAATTTGTAGTTTTGAGCAGTAAATTAAGCACTGGTATTATCTTTGAGAGATATTGAGACTGACTTGATCGTCGGAGTTCCCCCGGGTGGAAGAACCACCGCCGGAGCCTTTTCTTTCTGTGCAGATTGCAGGGAGCCATCTATTCTGCCTGTGTTCTACAGCTGATTCACTAAGGAGGGCAGTGTGATCGGAATTTCACTCACACACATTGTATAATATGTACTATGTAGAGGTAAAATGGTGGAATATAGTTGAAGGGGATAAAAACAAAGGTAAAGTACAAAAGATATAATAATAAGATATAATATTGAATGACGTACTTTGTTTCGTGGGTTAAATTAGATAGAATTGTTAATATGGAGATGGTTAGTGAATAAATTATTAATGTGGAGATTGTTGGTGAGGGGATTAAATAAAAGTGTGTTTATTTTAATGATAGTGTGAGAGATTGTTAGTGGTGAGATTTTTAAATTATTTTTATATAAAATAAATGAATAAATTATTTTCATATTAAAAAATTAAAACAAATATTAAAGCAAATAGGTGCACTTGGTAATTTTTTTTTTTATTATATAAAATTGATTTAATTCTCTCACTATTTTTTTAATCTCACTTAAAACTCAACCAACCTAATCCTACTACCGAAGGGGATTAGTAAGCCCCTAATATTCTGTGGGTGGAACCAAGCTAATGCCACTACTGAGGGGGATTAGTGAAATGGGAGGGCGGATTAGATTATCAATCTACCCTCCCATTTCACTACCAAATATTTTGTAGGTGGAACCTACATCTATGATAGTCGAATCCATCCACTCAAGTCGCGAAACAAACATGGCGTAGGACTTTTCTTAGCTAGAAATATAATAAGTTTAAGGAAAAATTAAATTGGCAGTCCATGTATTTTGTTTTTGTTTTATTTTCATTTTGATCTATGTTATTTTAATTAGTTCGATTTTGGCTATAAATTTTAAATTTTGTATTAATTTGATCTAATTGATAATGCCGATTAGAATTTTTAAAGAAAAATGGACACTGAAATGGTTAAGATTAACTAACTAAGTTGAATAAGTTTATAATTTTACTTATAAAAGCTAACACATACCAAATTAAAAAAATGATATAATTAGCAGCAAATTAAGATAAAATAAAAAAAAAATCATGATCAAAATCAAACTGATTAAAATTACAAAGATTAAAATGATAGAAGGGGCAAATTATACTGACTATAAATTTATCCCAAGTATAATGATTCATAATTAGCACCATAGAAATTTGCAACTTTTCTTATGGTATGGCTTGTATATCATATAACCTTTCACAGATTTGGGGTGGGTACTATCCTTATAGGCACAACACTGTGTTGTGAGCTTTCGAAGGCGTGTCTTAAATTTATTTTAATAATTCAAACCGTTTATAGTGTAAGGTTTATTAAGTAAATCATTCATAAAAAGATTCGAATTAATTAAACATTTGTAACTCACAACAAGACTACATTTATATTTAAGAAAAATATGGTTAGTATGATTATAATAATTTTTTAAAATTTTTATTTGACTTGATCATGAGGTTATACTTATCTAATTAAATTTATTTTTTATATAAATAATATATTTAATGAAGTGTATAATATAAACAGTTCAAAACACAAAATTTATATCAAAACACAATTCCGAAGCAAGTTTTGGTTGTCCAATAGTTCTTTTGAAAGTGTCGATGAACGCGGCGACGGCTAACCTTTGTCCAAAACAAATTAAAACTAAGATAATTTCTCTTCAATCCCATAATCAATTACTCCTGTATAGACGAACATATACCATCAAGTAAGACATTCATCTAACAAATTAGCTTACTCTAATTGACCATCATGACTCTCGTAAGAATTTAGTTCCAAAAGAGAGGCCATGCATTCAACTCTCACTAACAATCTCCTTGGATGGAGGGGTTTAGTGAGAAAATAAAAGAAATTGTGCAAATAGAAAATCCCTACACTTATTTTGATGGTTAAATAGGTGAGAAATAATAAGAAAAGAACTCTAACCAAAATTATTTTTTGTTTCCCTCCAAAAGTAGTGAGATTTAGTGAGAAAATAAATGGGTTTAATGATACTTTTCTAAAATACTAAAATTACTCAATGATGGAAGAAGCTAGAAAAATAAGTTATTAATATAGAATGTTATTTTGGTAAAAATGAAATAAAACACTTTCTCTTCTTTTTTATTATTTACACTATCCAAATAAGATATGTGAGAAATCACATTCTTTTCTCTTTTATTCATTCAAACACAATAGTGAAAAATTATAATAATTTCTTTTTTTTTTCTTTCACCTAGGTAAAAACTACAATGATTTCTTTTCTTTTCTCACCCTATGATCGAAACAGAGTGTAAGTGAGAGTTGAATTGGAAAACAAGCTATGGTACATTTGGATGTAGCATACATCAGTTATGAGGTTATGTGATTTTATATTATAACTAATATCATATAGATCATAACCATTCTCATATTAACTCATAACTTAGTTATATTTAGTTATTCATACATACAATATTATCTCATAACTACCATATAACTAAATTATTTTAATAATTTAATTTTGAATTGGCAATCGATGTAATCGGTTACCAAAAAGAGGGCAATGGAAATTAGAGGAGTCGAGGGGTCCCAAATCAGTTGGCCTCCCTCTTTTGCTCTTGCTTTTGCTCTTCTCTTCTCCTCCCCCCTCGCTTCCGCCATAGCCGAAGCTTCAGCCATTGCCGAAGACCACTAGCCTCGTCAGCGTCGGTTACCAAAAAGAGGGTAAAGGAAATCAGAGGAGTCGAGGGGTCCCAAGTCAGTTGGCCTCCCTCTCTTGCTCTTGCCTTTCTTTTCTCCTCCCTCCTCTCTTCTGCCATAGCCGAAGCTTCAGCCATTGCCGAGGACCACCGCCCCGTCTGCATCGGGGCCACCGTTCTCTTAGTGTTGACATCTTCTTCACAATCTCTCACTCTCTTGACGTCAAGAACTAGTTGCTTCCATTCTATAGTGATTCCGATTTTAACCTGCCCTTTTGTATCGTGGACTCGGGTTTCATGGTTTCAAAGTGTTGTCCATGTCTTTTTCCCCTCATACTTCCTTGAGTTTGACTATTGGATTGTAATGGTTGCATTTGGAACAAGTTGGTTGCTTGGTTTTCAAACTTTTGTTGTCCAGAATTTTACTCCTCTGCTTGAGCGGCACTTCTTGCACTCAATCGGGCTTTGTGAATTCTTAGCACTTTTGCAAATCTGCAAAATTATTGGTATTCTACGCTTGAACAGTGCTTTCTGCACTCGAGCGGTCTCAGCTTAAGCGACCTTTCTTGCGCTCGAGTGTTGGTCTGTTGTCTGCAAAACTATTAGGAGTGTCCATTCTGTGCTCGGCGGAACAATTTACTATGTCTAATGCTCGTGTGTTACTTCTTGCGCTGGAGCGGAGTGTGCGTATATGTAGACCACCCCGAACACTCTTCGCGTGGCCTCCCTTTTTGGAGAGGGCGCGAATTGGGTTCTAGCTACTACAGTTTGGATTCCTGTTATGGTTCTGAATCTAATCTCACAAAGTGCAATGTAAGACTGATAAATCACCAAAGAGTCCAAATCTGGCAAATCGTTTTGTAAAATCGATTTTATTCAAAAAGCGCCAAACATGGACTGCTTTGCCAGATTTCAGAGTCGCCACCTAAATATTTTGTTTTGGGAAATTTAGAAAACCCTGACTCGTGCCTAAGGCCAGGTGTCCGTCATCACCAAACTTGCCTCGGCTCGGAAACTTGGGTAAGAAGGGGGAAGGTCATGAAATGAGCACCCCCGCTCCCCTGATCAAAGGATCGGCCTTTACTAATTATGATATGCTTTTTTGAAAACACTTGTGTTCTTATTCCAGTTATTAGCTAACCTTACTATGTGATGCGCACAGCATACAAGTATAGACTAAATCACTTGATTTGGAACAAAACATCTTATGTTCATTTTTCTAAAATGGTTTGGAAGTGCTACTCGCAAGTAAGCTAAAACACGGATTTGCCACTCTCAAGTGGGCTTAAAACAACGTGATTTGCCACTCTGCAAAGTGGGCTTAAAACTCACATTTGATGAATTGTTCCAATTTAAGCAATAAAGCCTTCATCCACAGGCATTCATGCAGTTAAATTACTTAAGCAAATAGCCTCATGGCAAGTATGCGATCATGGCAACACTCACACTCATGCAAGGATGCTAAAGCATAAATACTTATAGTGTACTCCAAGCCAAAACAAAAGCTAATTAGAAATCATGCATGATCCTAGCTATGTCGAATATGCCTAATGCAATGCATACAATAATGTAACTACTAGGCTCGGCTATCTACGATGGCATATGAATGCAACACTTGATAACATGCTTTGAAACACGTATTCAAGAAAGTGTATTGAAATATAATGCAATTTGAATGATGTGCCGAGCCTGGTGCATGCAAGACAAATGAATGATGTACACATGCAAAGCATAAGGTATGTTAATTGAAATATGCCCTGAACTAACCATGGAAAGCTGATAAGTAAAAAGGAGAAAGAAACGGGGTTGAACGACATGCACACACACACACACACGCACACTTATTACAACAATACGCCCTCTCGCAGGAGGGTCCGAATAAATAAGAGCTAAGCTAAACTACTTATTACAAATCAATTAATTAACTATGCTAAGCTAATTAATTACAAACCGAATTGAAACTAGCTATACTAAGCTAATTAGAATATTACAAAGACAAATTAAATTAGCTAAGTACATTAACTAATTAATTACAAAACCGGCAAATTAACTAGCTAAGTAAAGCAGTACAATGGCCTCGAGAGCGAGGGAGAGATGCATGCTCGGTTTGCTTCCGCTTGGAAATGCACTGCCTTGCCATGAGTTGTCTGTATTTGCACTCGCGGTGATCTCGGAACATCATGCACACATCCAGATTGCATCTGCCCCAAAATAGGATGATTTTGGACAATTTTGCTGCAGGTGGCCGGCCGGCCACCTCAACTGGTCGGTAGGCTACCTCAACTGGCTGGCTGGCCAGTGTAAGTGGTCGGTCGGCTAGTGCAAGTGGTCGGCCGGCCACCACTCCTTCCAGAATTCCAATTTTGCTGCAACAGAGAACAACAAAGGCACAACAATGCATTTGCAAGGAAATGTGTGTGCAACTACTCTCCTTATCATTTCTCAAGCTCAAAGGAGCATAGTACTCGGCTCCCAAGCCACCAACCACGCATCTCAATGCATGATGGCGGAAGAGTCAAGCTTGCACAATGTTAGTGAATGCACAAACAACACATAAGAGCCTCCACCTCTATCATGCATGGTCAAGAGGGTTGGCGACCAAGAAATGTGACACGTTTCATCACTTGGAGTATGAAACGTCTCACATTTCTTGTGTTTGGATTAACGTCCGATCCAAACCCAATGCAATGCAAACAACATGTGTTATCTTTCAATGCTAAAGCAGCATGCACAAGACTCAATCATGCAAACAACACATGCATAACATGTTAAGAGACTAAAATGATGAAACTAGTGAAGGACACAACACTAGAGACATGCAATGCAATGCTCCATGGACCAAACCAGCCCTAAACTGACCTTATGCATGCCAAAATAGTGGCCAAAAGGTGCTAAGATGATAGCATAAAAAGGAAGAAAATGCATGCTCAACTTATGGCTCGCAAGTAGGATACAAAGCTCAACTCTCAAACACATTGAAGGAGTGATATATACAAGAGTATGGCAAAGATATGAGCACTGAAATCACTTGCCAAATGATGATGTATCATGCAAACATCACAAGTATAGCATGCAAGAGGCCCTAAAACTCAAAACTAGTTAAGGCATTCACACAAGAGGCATGCAATACATAGCCTAAACAACCAAACCAGCTGTGGACAGAGCTCAATCATGCCAAATCAGAGGCCAAGACATGTTGAAATTGAAGCTTAAAGGACTAGAAAAACATGCATACATGTTAGGCCACAAACAAGGCATAAAGCTCAACTCTTAAACACACTTAAAGAGTGATATATGTGAGAGTGTGACGAGGCTCCATGCACTGAAATCATGTGTGGAATGATGCTAAGGCATGCAAATAACTTAAGTAAAGCATGTCAAGGGCCTTAAAACTCAAAGCTAGTAAGGGCCAACAACACTATAGCTATACAAAGCAAGTCATGCATGACCAAAGCTATTCAAAACAGAGCTAGAGCATGTTAAATAAAGGCCAAAAACATGCTGGAGTCAAGCTAACACATGCTAGAATGATGAGCCAAAACATCAAGTACACTAGGCTAGTGGGCAAGATTACACTACAAGTGTAAGAAGCATGCAAGAAGTGGCCAAGTCAGCCACAAACAGAGCCAAAACATGTTAAAAAAGTCACAAAAACATGCTTAGATCAAGTCAAGAGATGGTAGAAACACATGCTTAAGTATGAGGCCAACGAGACATGCAACCAAGAAGTAAAGAGGGGAGGCCACCCCCTCCTGCTTTGGACCTCAAAACATGGTTACTACCACTGAAATTTCTATGAGTTTCAGTGGTAGAAAGGCCAAACAAAGAGTGCCTCAAAAGCCTTAAGAGATGGTACAAGGCTTAAGCAAATAAGGCACACAAGGGGGTGAAACACCCTTAACTCCCACAGGGCCTCAACTAGCCACTTTTAACACTCAAGAATAGAGTTTTTTTGTAGTTGACAACTAGGCGAAAATAAGCATGTAAAGGTGGCCTAAACTAGTACAAAAACAAGCCTAAAAGGGGGTATATGCTTACCCTTGAAGAACCACAGCAAGACAGCAACTTCTCTAAGCTAAAACTAGTTTTTTAAGTCCAAACAAGACCCTCAAGTACCTCAGCAACAAGGTTGTGGTGTTTAACTAGGTGTTGTAGTGCAAATATATGAAGAAAAACACACTCTTAAGGTTCAAAATAGCACAATATAGAGAAAGAGTGAGAATTCTAGAGAGAGGGAGATTTTGTCTCCAAAATTTTCAGAACCTCTGTAAAGGGGGAGGCACCTCCCCTTATATAGAAAAATGCAAGCAAAGGCTTGCTTGACAAGCTAAAAGCTTGTTTCAATCCCTCCATATGTATGGAGGATAGCTTCAATGCCCAACAGTTGGCTCAAAAATATCTGGAAATATCTAAAAAGGAGAAAGATGGGCTGCCGGTCAGTTAAGGTGGCCGGCCGGCCACCTCTGATAGCCGGCCGACCACTCCAAGTGGCCTACAAGGGAGAAAAGTGGCCGGCAAGTGCCACAAGTGGCCGGCAGCCCTTCCCCTCCCTCAGGCAAGAGGCAACAAGGTTAGCCCAAAAACCAAGGCAAAAACACAAAGTGTTAGGAGGCTCAAAGACAAGGCACTCAGCCGAGAACTTCGGGCACTCGAAACAAGCGCAAACATGCGCAATCATCGCGTGCACAAACAATAATGTCAGAGTCTTAAGGTCGGTGAAAAATGGGGTGTCTATAGTTGCCCCTCTTTGACAGAACTCGGAAGTCATGAAATGACGGGAGTGAATGTCAAAGCCCTGAGACGACCCATTTTTGACAAGGTCGAAGACTTAGACAAACAAGCAAGGTAACAATACAGATGCGTCCGCAGGTAGGGGCAAAATGCAAATGACATGGACAATGCCAGAGCATAACTTATGATTATGCAAAGAGGGCTGTAAAGAAGCATTTATGCAAATGTTATGCAAAGTAAATACAGCACTTGAAGCAAACCGATAAGGTATGGTAATCTCACACATGAGAAACACAAACACACAAACACGCTGCGGGCGAGACTTCACAAGTCAAACCATATTTCATATAGAAAGGATGTAAGAAAATTATGCAATCTTCACTGCGCCTCACGTAGGAAAGGCCAAAAGCGACCATTGGGCACACTCGAGGTCTCAGACAAGATTCCGACGCGTTGCACGCGAATGAAAAAGGAGTGGTATAAGCATTGGAACACGTTCCGAATGCTCCCAACCAAAGAGGGAGAAACATAGGGACACGTCCCAGTGTTTCAGAGTGGTATAAGCATTGGAACACGTTCCAAATGCTCCCAGCCAAAGAGGGAGAAACATAGGGACACGTCTTAGTGTTTCAGAGTGGTATAAGCATTAGAATACGTTCCAAATGCTCCCAGCCAAAGAGGGGGAAACATAGGGACACGTCCCACTGTTTCGGAGTGGTATAAGCATTGGAACACGTTCCAAAAGCTCCCAGCCAAACAGGGAGAAACATAGGGACACGTCCTAGTATTTCGGAGTGGTATAAGCATTGGAACACGTTCCAAATGCTCTTAACCAAAGAGGGAGAAACATAGGGACACGTCCTAGTGTTTCAGAGTGGTATAAGCATTGGAACACGTTCCAACTGCTCTTAACCAAAGACAGCCTAACATGCCACGCGCGCGAGGAGAAAGAACAATAATGCCCAGGGCACATAAGATTAAATGTGATATATACACAAAGTGAACATGTGCGATAGATGCACAAAGAAGAACATGTGCGATAGATGCACAAAACATAATCAATCTTAAGCGAAACTTCTCTGAATGAACCGCACATCCAATATCACCTGGTTGCGCCAGCTTCAAATGAACCGTAAATACAATATCGTGCATGAATGAGAAAGAAACTTGATAGGTACAATGTAATACAATGCATGATGTTTAAGGAATGCAATAAACAAACATAGCAGCGCTTTAGAAAGCACCTCATGGGGTGAGTGGCGATGAACCGCTCTACTCTGACGGGATCTCCCCTTGCGTTCTTCGAACTCTTACCTTGCGTTCTTCGAACTCTTTCCTTCAACTCACAGTATAAAGGTTCTGAAATGCCGACAAGGATTCTTTACGTAGAACACTTTGGATGCCACTTTTCTTTCTAACCATATTCACAATTTTCCCTATTCTCTAACGGGGTGACAGACTAGGTTGGTTCAATATCCAGAATTGAGGTGCATACACGCTATCTCAACCTATGGGGCTTCCATACAGATTTCAAGCCGGGGATACACCCCTGGGTATTTAAACCAAACTTTAGTCTCGGAAATCCCGAACCTTTACGTTCTAGGCATCAGCTATTCGAACTCTAGTTTCCACCGTCGCAGTTGGTCTCCTAGGAACTCATTGCAAACACAGCCAAGATGCCTTTGCAGGAAATGGTACTCAGGAACAGCACTTCTGATCACCATTCTGGCTTGAAGCAAACTTGATCTTAAGCTTGAGGTAGAGGCACACTCATACTTCGGAGCATTGACAAGGCCTGAAAAGGTACATATGGAATGCAATGACGGAACTTACTGAAGTTGAAACAAACTTAGATGCCCGACATTTTCCCTCTTTTCTTTTGCTTTGCAGTCTGGAACCCATATAGCTTCAGATAGGTCCTAATTTTACTGTTCTCACATGAGCTGGGTTGAACCCTGCAGTTTTATGAAAGTACAAATCCTGTTTTGCACAAATGTGGAGAATGGCACAGCACTCCGAGTACAAAACGATTTTATTTTTGAATTTGAAATTGAGAAACGAGTTCTTAACCGGGTATTGAGCCTACGACTAACCACAGCAAAAATGACTCAACAACGGAAAACAAAGGTAAAACAACCTAAACATATCTATTGACACTCGAAACGACTCAAAACAAGAATCGAGACAAACAAAAACACAACAAAACACAAGACTCAAATGTGCATAGGGAGCATGTTTCTCCGGGTATTGTTTCCCACCCTTTCTCATTTGTGATTCTCACATCCCTCTGGCACTTAATCTCTTTTTTTTTCTGAAAAACCATTTTCTCACTTTTTCTCTCAGCGCACATCTCTCTATTCTTCAATCTCTCTTATTTTTTATCTCTCCCCTGGGTGGTTGATGGATAAACAAGAAGTTGCGGGCTCTTGCCACTAGTATTCTACTAGATTCTCCTTCTTTCACTCACAACTTGTGAACTTTCCCACAGAGGAGTTGCGCTACAACTGGGTGTGCAGTAGATCCGCAACTGACATTGGTTGACGACGCCCTTGGCCAGTTTGGATGTGATCAGACCTGTCCAAATGAGGGAATGGAATACCCTGCTCTATTTTCAATTCATGCTTCGCACTTGGCTTGATACCTCGCTGCTTCGAGGATGTGAGAGCTTTCTGCCCTTTTGCTGTTAGTTTCAGTTGTGCCCTTTTCTGGCAAGCAAGGTGCCATTTCCGGCAAATATGGAGCCCTTTCTGGCAAGCATGTTGACAAGGGGGAAAAGACAAAAACCTGACTCGACTGTGCCCCTGGTTCATCATTTTGACCATTTTTTTGTTTTTTGAGCTTCTACTAAAACAATTTTGACCAATATGAGAGTCAGATACACATACTTGTTCGATTTTCTAATTTGAAATCATGCAAGTTAGGTTGTGAGCACTAAAAATTTTCCTTTTTTGGGTCCAAGAAATGGTCCAGTTTTGGAAAAATGGAATAATTTTTGAGAAAATTAGTCAGCTTCATTAAAAATTCTCAACAACTGTTTTTGCAAATGGCCACTGCTCGACCAACATGGAATTAACTCTTGAGATGCACAACCTCAGATCCAAAAACAATGGAAAATTGCCCCTTGTCTAAATGGCACTGCACGACAACAGAAAGTTGCCCCTTGTCTGAATGGCACCACAGCGCATTGTAATCAGTCCTCAAAGTGACGATCACTACTGAACTCTCAGATACAGAGAAGACAAAGATGATTAGAACCATCACATGGACACAGTCGATTTGGAAGTGTTTATGGCTGGACTTTGGAATAAAGTTGCCTACGTATCCCAAAGATGGGAATCAAACCTGACGTAGTTCCGAGTTCAGGTACACTCGGGCATTAACCTCTCCTTTTGCGCTCTAACTTTTGCCAAGGCCGCCTTTCCGGGTTTTCAACCTTGCGAGCTTTGTTTTTCTTTTCTTTTCATTCTTCTTTTCTTTGCATTTTTTTCATTTTCTTTTCTTCGCATCTTTTTTTTTTTTTCTTCTTTTCTTTTTCATTTTCTTTTCTTTTCTTGCTCTAACTTTTGCCTGGGTCGCCCTTCCGGGTTTTCGGCCCAGCGAGCCTCTCAAGGATAAAAAAGTGTAGCTTTGTCCATGTTGATTGGTCATAGGATCTTGAAGCCATCTGAATCCAGGAGAATGGCTGCCGTTCACTGATGATGTAGGAGCCCATCCAATGGGGGCTAAATTTGTCCCTAATGTTGTGGATAGGAACTCGATTGTCCTCCAACAAAACTTCTTGCTCTCCATTTCTCAGATTTGGCTTTCTTGCCAGTTTTCATTGGTTTGTGGAATGACCCATCTTTTGAATCTTTGAGCACTTCTGACATTTTTGCCCCTAGTTCAAGGGCTACTTCTGATCTAGCTTTGCAAGCTTCCTTTGATAACATTTAATCTTCTTGATCTGACCTCCTTGCCCCTAGTTCAAGGGTTGCTTCAATTCTAGCCTGGCGGGCCTCCTTTGATGTCATACAACATTATTGCCCCTAGTTCATAGGCTGCTTCAAATCTAGCCGTGCAAGCCTCACATTGTGGTTGACCGTTGAACATTCTGAATCCAAGTTCAAGGTTTGAAAGCAAGGGGTCGAGTCTCGAGGCTGAGAGCGATCCTATGCTGCACAATCTCAAGAGCGATTCCACACAGGTCTTCGCGGGACCACGCAAAACATTTTTTGAAATCTTTTAAGAAAGCGACTAGTCACTCGCGCTGAAGACAAAGTAGAACCAATCTGGATTAAGCCAGGATTCTTCTCAGTACTCACATTAACAAACATGATTTCATTCATTAAGGGATTGGCATGCCTCTCTTTCTCTCAATTGATCAAATTTTCACAAATCTCGAGGAATTCCTTCTTTATTGTTTTCATCACAGTGTTCAAAAAGTTTTGAAAAACTTAGGTCAATGCAATGATTTCAAGGCACAGAAAAGTAAGTGAAAAGCATTGCCGTTTCATTCAGATCTGCTGGCACAACTGGCTCCAAGGCAGGAATAGACTTAAAAGAGAGAGTGTAAAAGACCAACACAAAACAAACAAGTGATGTTCGAGGTAACACTCCCAAAATCACCTGACTCCAACACAACAGGACTGACTCGATACAACAACATAGACTCCACTGACTCAGTACAAAAAAAGGCTGACTCAATACAAAACAACAAGACCAACCCAATACCTAAGTCAGAAAGTAAAATTAACAGCATTCACAAATGCTCAAAATAGTGTGTGCCATCCCCAAATCTGGAGTAAACTGAGTGCCATCCGCAGGTGGTTCACCCCCCGATCAAATAATCACATTATCCCCCAAGTTCACTGATCCAGTGTTGATAGACTTTGCAGGACCTGGTGTGACAATGACCTCGTTGTCAATCAGATCTTGTATTTCATGGCGAAGACGAAAACACATGTTAGTGTCATGGCTGGCTTGTTGATGGAAGGCACAGTACTTGGCCAGATCATGCTTGGCCAGAAGGGAATTCGGGAGAGGCCGAGGCTCAAGGGGTTTGAGATGGCCCTTTTCAATTGCAGCTCGCCCCAAGATTGAGGAGCCTTTTGGATTGAAATCTCTGGCCCTTGATGTGGTCAATGATGGAGCCAAAATCCCAAAGGGTAAATCTGCCACAGTTCTTTGCAAATCTTCAATTGTGCCTCCTAGCTCAGAAGTAGTGGGTTCATGGGTTTGAGATGATTGGGGTTTAGGTGTACCCATCATGTATAAGTCTATGCTGACTGGAATGAACACCTCAGGCTTGGGTAAATAGGCTGGGGTGATGTATATACTAGGGTCCAACGGGTTGGCCGTTGTTTGGATGAAGTTTACCTGCCTAGGTGGAGGGTTTTGATTGACATTAGGTTTTTCTGGAGGTGCTATTACCTTGTTGTTAATGAGATCTTGAATCTCATGACGTAGTCTGATGCAAAAGTCGGTATCATGACCGTGCTGCTGATGGAAGGCACAGTACTTAGCCGGGTCATGCTTTAGAGGGAGAGGATCAGGTAGAGGCCGTTGTTCTAACGGTTTCAGATGTCCTTTCTTGAGTAGGACCCCTAGAGCTTTAGACAAAGGCATATAAAGTGGGGTAAAAACTCTCTTTCCTCGGGGTAGATAGTTTGAAGTTTGGGGGTTTGGATTGGACGTACCAACAAAGGGGGTGGCTATTTTCGGAGTGGTGGTGACCATTCCAACTTCAGAAGATCTTGCAGCTGCATCATCACTGGTGGTCGCATTCGAACTGCGTGTATAACCCTTCTTGGGTGACTCCCTTTCGTGGTCAATCAGACCTTGTTTTGTAACATCTTCTATTTGTACCCCAATCTCATGGAGGTCAGCAAATGTGGGGAGGGGTAAGACAATCATCCTCTGTATCAACTTCGGTTGTAGATGCCGCACGACCATCCTTATCTGGTCTTTCTCAGCTGGCCTGGTGGTCATCATAGAAGCCTTGGCTCTCCAACGGGTTACGAAGTTAGAGAAGCCCTTCTTCGGCTATTGTCTAGTTGCCTCGAGATCACGAGTTGTGACCTCGATTTGCGTGTTGTACGAATATTGGGCGACGAAAGCCTCGGCCATCTCTTCCCAATTCCTCTTCACTGAATCTTCCAGCTTAGCGTACCAGATGGCCGTAACACCCAACAGGGTCCGACTAAAGAGAGATAGCTTTTGTAATCTGGAGAGGCCCATTGGCCATAAGATATCCGAGAACAACCGCAGATGTACCATAGGATCTCCAGAACCATCAAAACGGCCTATATGTGGCATCTTGAACCGGTCCGGCAATGTCACTGCCGAATCCGTGTAACCATCCTCTATGTCTGGAATGGAGTTAACGCCTTGAGCCCTCTTGAATAGCTTTTCAAGCTTGCTCACTTTTAATGCAGTTGGATCTACTTCGACCTTGAAAGGGGCCTCAATTGGGTAGGCCTGTGCTTCGGAAGTCTGAGATGGAGTGGGATCCACTGGGACATCTATATTCTCCTGGGCATTGGTGGTAGGGGTAGGAGCCCTTGGTGCAGGAATTTCTACCGGAGGTGGGTGGGACGCAGAAGCTGTTCCCTGTTGTGTTTGTTGTTGTTGCTGTTGAAGCCGGGCGATGAGTTCAGCCTATTGGGCCATGACCTTGGTCTGGCAGGCGGTAACCTCCGCTTGGTGGGCAACATTCCGCTACATGGCCTCCATAGTTTGTTAGAGCTGACGCATTATGTCTTCCATACTCATACTGGCTAAAGGGGGCTGATCTATCGGATCTGGTGATTTTTCTCTTTCTGAGGTGGAAACAGGAAACTAAGCCCAATTGCACATAGGTGATGTAGATAGTGACCGCTGAATTGGAGACTGTTGAACTGGTGATCTGTGCCTGATTGGCCCTTCTTTGCCTTACCACCGGTGAAGGAAACACTGGTTGCCCTTGAACTGAATCTCTGACTTGACCAAGTCTATCAACACAAGTCCAATGTATCTGGGGGATATCAGAGTCTTCTGAGGCTATGGTTCTAGGACTACCCTAGCAAAAGAGAAAACAGACAGCACCCCAGCCTGATTTCACCAAAATAGATATGAGCGTAGCTGAATGACTGTGCTCTCTACTGAATTCAGCCCCAAAATCAGATACCCTCAAACTGATACTCAGACATTGCAACTGATACATGCATTCCTGCAGAGACACACTCTAACAGCACATAGCGAGCAAGTGAGAGTTAAAACACCCCTATGGTGGGGTAGGGTTTCCCTATCCTATTTTGTCAGGAGCTAGGGTTTCACTACGCATGCAGCGGATTCAAACAACCTACATTCGGGTAAGCGAACTGTCATAGTTTGGAATGGTCTCTAGGGCTTCCGATATGCAACTAGGTCGAATGGTCAAAAAGGGTGCCTCAGCGGAATTGAGGTTTGTGTTCCCATCGTGGCAGAGCCTGTAACCGGTCAGCCTTATGGCACGCTTTTCCAAGTGAGCCTTTGGCAAACTGTTCAGGAATAACAGATGCAAACACATAAGTGTAGACAAAACAACATATCATGAGTTCGAGTCAAGTTCTTTAAATCCCCAACAGAGTCGCCAGAAACTGTAGACCGCCCCGAACTCTCTCCGTGCAGCCCCCATTTTCGAAGAGGGCGCGAATTGGGTTCTAGATACTACAGTTCGGACTCCTGTCACGGTTTTGAATCTAATCTCACAAAGTGCAATGTAAGACTGATAAATCACCAAAGAATCCAAATCTGGCAAATCGTTTTGGAAAATCAATTTTAAGCAAAAAGCACCAAACATGGACTGCTTTGCCAGATTTCAGAGTCGCCACCTAAATATTTTGTTTTGGGAAATTTAGGAAACCTTGACTTGTGCCTAAGGGCACTTGTCCGTCATCACCAAAGTTGCCTCAGCTTGGGAACTTGGGTACGAAGGAAGAAGGTCATGAAATGAGCCACCCCGCTTGCCCGATCAAAGGATCGGCCTCTGCTGATCATGATATGTTGTTTTGAAAACACATGTGTTCTTATTCCGGTTATTAGCTAACCTTACTATGTGATGTGCACAGTATACAAGTATAGACTAAATCACTCGATTTGGAACAAAACATCTTATGTTCGTTTTTCGAAAATGGTTTGGAAGTGCTACTCGCAAGTAGGCTAAAACACGGATTTGCCACTCTCAAGTGGGCTTAAAACAACATGATTTGCCACTCCGCAAAGTGGGATTAAAACTCACATTTGCTGAATTGTTCTAATTTAAGCAATAAAGCCTTCACCCACAAGCATTCATGCAGTTAAATCACTTAAGCAGATGGCCTCATGGCAAGCATGCGATCATGGCAACACTCACACTCATGCAAGGTTGCTAAAGCATAAATACTTACAGTGTACTCCAAGCCAAAACAAAAGCTAATTAGAAATCATGCATGATCCTAGCTATGTCGAAGATACCTAATGCAATGCATGCAATAATGCAACTAATAGGCTTGGCTATCTATGATGGCATATGAATGTAACACTTGATAACATGCTTTGGAACACGTATTCAAGAAAGTGCATTGAAATATAATGCAATTTGAATGATGCGCCGAGCCCGGTGCATGCAAGACAAATGAATGACGCACACATGCAAAGCACAAGGTATGCTAATTGAAATATGCCGTAAACTAACCATCGAAAGCTGATAAGTAAAAAAGAGAAAGAAACGGGGTTGGAAGACATGCATACACACACGCACACTTATTACAACAATACGCCCTCTCGCAGGAGGGTCCGAATGAATAAGAGCTAAGCTAAGCTAATTTTTACAAATCAATTAATTAACTATGCTAAGTTAATTAATTACAAACCGAATTGAAACTAGCTATACTAAGCTAATTAGAATATTACAAAGACAAATTAAATTAGCTAAGTACATTAACTAATTAATTACAAAATCGGCAAATTAACTAGCTAAGTAAAGCAGTACAATGGCCTCGAGAGCGAGGGAGAGATTCATGCTCGGTTTGCTTCCACTTGGAAATGCACTGCCACGCCATGAGTTGTCTGTATTTGCACTCGCGGTGATCTCGGAACATCATGCACACATCCAGATTGCATCTGCCCCAAAATAGGATGATTTTGGACAATTTTGCTGCAGGTGGCGGCCGGCCACCTCAACTGGTCGGTAGGCTACCTCAACTGGCTGGCTGGCCAGTGTAAGTGGTCGGTCAGCTAGTGCAAGTGGTCGGCCGGCCACCACTCCTTCCAGAATTCCAATTTTGCTGCAACAGAGAACAACAAAGGCACAACAATGCATTTGCAAGGAAATGTGTGTGCAACTACTCTCCTTATCATTTCTCAAGCTCAAAGGAGCATAGTACTCGGCTCCCAAGCCACCAACCACGCATCTCAATGCATGATGGCGGAAGAGTCAAGCTTGCACAATGTTAGTGAATGCACAAACAACACATAAGAGCCTCCACCTCTATCATGCATGGTCAAGAGGGTTGGCGACCAAGAAATGTGACACGTTTCATCACTTGGAGTATGAAACGTCTCACATTTCTTGTGTTTGGATTAACGTCCGATCCAAACCCAATGCAATGCAAACAACATGTGTTATCTTTCAATGCTAAAGCAGCATGCACAAGACTCAATCATGCAAACAACACATGCATAACATGTTAAGAGACTAAAATGATGAAACTAGTGAAGGACACAACACTAGAGACATGCAATGCAATGCTCCATGGACCAAACCAGCCCTAAACAGACCTCATGCATGCCAAAACAGTGGCCAAAAGGTGCTAAGATGATAGCATAAAAAGGAAGAAAATGCATGCTCAACTTATGGCTCGCAAGTAGGATACAAAGCTCAACTCTCAAACACATTGAAGGAGTGATATATACAAGAGTATGACAAAGATATGAGCACTGAAATCACTTGCCAAATGATGACATATCATGCAAACATGACAAGTATAGCATGCAAGAGGCCCTAAAACTCAAAACTAGTTAAGGCATTCACACAAGAGGCATGCAATACATAGCCTAAACAACCAAACCAGCTGTGGACAGAGCTCAATCATGCCAAATCAGAGGCCAAGACATACTGAAATTGAAGCTTAAAGGACTAGAAAAACATGCATACATGTTAGGCCACAAACAAGGCATAAAGCTCAACTCTTAAACACACTTAAAGAGTGATATATGTGAGAGTGTGACGAGGCTGCATGCACTAAAATCATGCGTGGAATGATGCTAAGGCATGCAAATAACTTAAGTAAAGCATGTCAAGGGCCTTAAAACTCAAAGCTAGTAAGGGCCAACAACACTATAGCTATACAAAGCAAGTCATGCATGACCAAAGCTATTCAAAATAGAGCTAGAGCATGTTAAATAAAGGCCAAAAACATGCTGGAGTCAAGCTAACACATGCTAGAATGATGAGCCAAAACATCAAGTACACTAGGCTAGTGGGCAAGATTACACTACAAGTGTAAGAAGCATGCAGGAAGTGGCCAAGTCAGCCACAAATAGAGCCAAAACATGTTAAAAAAGTCACAAAAACATGCTTAGATCAAGTCAAGAGATGGTAGAAACACATGCTCAAGTATGAGGCCAACGAGACATGCAACCAAGAAGCAAAGAGGGGAGGCCATCCCCTCCTACTTTGGACCTCAAAACATGGTTTCTACCACTGAAATTTCTCTGAGTTTCAGTGGTAGAAAGGCCAAACAAAGAGTGCCTCAAAAGCCTTAAGAGATGGTACAAGGCTTAAGCAAATAAGGTGCACAAGGGGGTGAAACACCCCTAACTCCCACAGGGCCTCAAATAGCCACTTTTAACACTCAAAAATAGAGTTTTTTGCAGTTGACAACTAGGCCAAAATAAGCATGCAAAGGTGGCCTAAACTAGTACAAAAACAAGCCTAAAAGGGGGTATATGCTTACCCTTGAAGAACCACAGCAAGACAGCAACTTCTCTCAGCTAAAACTAGTTTTTTAAGTCCAAACAAGACCCTAAAGTACCTCAGCAACAAGGTTGTGGTGTTTAACTAGGTGTTGTAGTGCAAATATATGAAGAAAAACACACTCTTAAGGTTCAAAATAGCACAATATAGAGAGAGAGGGAGATTTTGTCTCCAAAATTTTCAGAACCTCTGTAAAGGGGGAGGCACCGCCCCTTATATAGAAAAATGCAAGCAAAGGCTTGCTTGACAAGCTAAAAGCTTGTTTCAATCCCTCCATACACGTGTATGGAGGATAGCTTCAATGCCCAACAGTTGGCTCAAAATATCTGGAAATATCTAAAAAGGAGAAAGATTGGCTGCCGGCCAATTAGGGTGGCCGGCCGGCTACCTCCCCTAGCTGGCCGACCACTCCAAGTGGCCTACAAGGGAGAAAAGTGGCCGGCAAGTGCCACAAGTGGCCGGCAACCCTTCCCCTCCCTCAGGCAAGAGGCAACAAGGTCTGGCCCAAAAACCAAGGCCAAAACACAAAGTGTTAAGAGGCTCAAAGACAAGGCACTCAGCTGAGAACTTCGGGTGCTCGTAACAAGCACAAACATGTGCAATCATCGCGTGCACAAATGACGACGTCAGAGTCTTAAGGTCGGTCAAAAATGAGGTGTCTACAGTATATCAGTTCGTAAAGAGGTCATTTTACATCACTTTTTCAGATCTTTCTTTCTATAAACATTTCAAAAGCCCTAGATTTAGAGCCTCTCTCTCTAAAACTCCTTCTCTCTCTACTTTTTCACCTAGATTCGTTGGTTTCTCTACCATAGTGTCTTTGGAAAAGAGGTAGAGCGTCTCAAGAGCTTTACTTTGGTTTGAACAAAACTTGGTTTCGGCGTCTTTGAAGTTTCTTCCTTGCTTTTCTCGTCTTCTAAACTTGAGGTAGAGACTTTCTACACTTTTTTATGAGTTTTAACTTAAATATTTGTTGATGTATAAAGAATATTAGAATGTGGAATGATTTTGAACAAACCTAGGATTTTGTTTTAAAATCAAAAGGGGAGTTTTCAAATGTATGTATTAAAAATGGTTATGAGAGTAGATGTGAGGTTGTGTTGTGGTAAATTTGTGGATTTTGATACCTGTAGACACCCCATTTTTGACCGTCCTCAAGACTTGGACGTCATCATTTGAACACTCGATGATCATCCATGTTTGTGTTCGTTTTGAGTTCTCGGAGGTCTCGGTTGCACGCCTTGCCTCAAGACCTCTCGACTTGTTTGTTTTGTGCTTGGATGTGGACCAAACACTTGTGTTTTTGCTTCTAAGGGCAGGGAATGGCTTGTTGGCCATCCCCACACCTCACCGGCCATGGCTTGAGGCCACCGGCCCTGTTTTCTTGCTATCGGCCAAAGGTGTTGGTCGGTCGGCAATGTTTTTGGTCGGCCGACCATTGTTTTGGTCGATCGGCCACTTTTTCTGGCCGAGACCTTTTCTTTGCCTTTTTAAGGCATTATGCATACCAGCTGTGCCAGCTGGTTAGCATAGACCCTGCCCTCCATACACGTGTATGGAGGATTTGCACCCTTGTTTTAGCTTCTTGAGGAAGCTTGAACCTTTTGAATCCCTGTTTTAGCTTCTTAAGGAAGTTTGAACCTTTGGAACCTTTGTTTTAGCTTCTTGAGGAAGCTTGAACCTTTTGAACCCTTGTCTTAGCTTCTTGAGGAAGTTTGAACCTCTTGAACCTTTGCTCTAGCTTCTCCAAGAAGCTTGAACCTTTGTTTTAGCTTCTTGAAGAAGCTTGAACCTTTGCTCTAGCTTCTCCAAGAAGCTTGAACCCTCTTGTTTCTCTATGAGAGAGGGTCTTCCTCTCCTTTAGAGAGGTTGAAAAAAATTGTCTAAGGCTCCAAGATATATCTCTCTTTATATCTCTATATTTTGGGTTCAAAAGGGTCTTGTTCTTGGCCTATTACACTACACCTCATAGCCACACACCTCCACCATTCATCTAAGGTCCTTGGAGGGTATTTTTAGAGGTTGAAGAGTTTGTTTTGGGTTGGAGAAGCTGTTGGTTTTGCTGAGCTACAAGGGTAACCCCTTTTCCCTCTTTTTAGCATTATTTTGATCCTTCTCTTAGCCTCATTTTCATACATATTTAAGCTTTGTTGCCAATTGAAAAAAGTCTTATTTTAAGGTCCTTTTCATGTTTGTTTAAGACCATTTTGTTGTTGAGGGTCATCTACCCTCTTGCATGCTTGTTTTGGCCTTGTTTTGTGCCATGCCATAAGGCCTTCGAGCTAGTCTTTTCTTGGCCTTCCTACCACTGAAATCCAGTGGATTTTTAGAGGTGAGAATATGATTTTGAGGGCCAAAATCAGAGAGGGGTGACCCTCTCTCTTGTTGTCTTGTTTACTAGCATATTTGGCCTTGTAGTGTAATAGCCATGCCTAGCTTTGAGTTTTGAAGCCTATTGCATGCTTATATTGAGGTGTTTGCATGTTTTAGTATCATTGTGTATGATATTTCAGAGCCTATTCATTCGCCATCTTCCCATGTTTATCACTCTTTAAGCACATTTGAGAGTTGTGCTTGTATGCCCCATTTATGAGCCATTGCATGAGCTTCATTTTTGCGCACTTCAAGACATCATGTTAGTCCATTTTGCCACTGTTTTGGGCCTGCATAGGGACTGTTTGGGGCTGATTTGGTCATTTGTGCATTGCTTTTCATACCTCTAGTGTAATGTGCTTCACTAGTTTCGGTATTTGAGCCATCCAACATGCATTGTGTGAGTTGCTTGCATGATTCGGGACGATCTTGTATGCCATTTCAGAGCTAGAACTTGTGCTATTGTATACCATATTTCATCCTTCCAATGCTCTTGTAGAGTTGTGCTTTGTGCCCTAGACTCGGAGCCACTGCACCTTGCATGTTTGTGCATGTGTTGTTGCCTCATTTTCATCATGATTGGCCACTGATTTGGGCCTATTTGAGAGCTGCCCATATTGGTTTAAGTCCATCGTTTGCATATTGTTGCATGCTTGCCTTGCATGTTGTTACATACTTGGCTTATTAACATGTTGTTGCATGTTTAAGTAGTATTGCATTTGGCATGCATCTCTTGTTAAGTTGCCTAACATGTTGTTACATGTTTGCCTCACATGTTGTTACATGCCTGAATGTTGTCACATGCCTTGCATGTTTGCATGCTTGTTTAGGTTGCATTGCATTTGGTATGCTTGTTACTATTAGCCTTGCATGGCATTGCCATTAACATGCTCATGTTGCATTAGTTTTGCTTGCATGTTTGCATCCCTTACCTCTTGATCAACCATGATAGAGGTTGGGGGCCCCTTTTGTGTTGTGTGCATTTCATTTGATATTAAATGCACATTCGACACCTTTGGCCATCATGCATCGAAATGCGTGATTGGTGGCCCGAGGATTGAGGACCATACTCCTTTGAGTCTTAAACATTATAAGGAGGGTGGTTGTGCACATATTATCTTGAAAATGTATTGCTATGCCCTGTTTGTCTTCTGCTGCAGCAAAACAGCATTTTGCAGGAAAGTATTGTCGGTCGGCCATCTAGAGTGCCGGTCGGCTACAAATGTTTGGCCGAGAGCCCCATTTTTGGTTGATTACCTGTTTCACTTGGCCAGTGGTCCCATCTCTTGGCCGATGGCCTCTCAGCATGTCCCCAAGGTGGTTCAGAAGTATCCCAAGGATTTTCACAATTTTCAAAGGTGCAAAATAGTGCAAACAGAGGCAACATGAGCCATGGTGATGGATTTCTGAGCGAAGCCGAGCATGCATGCATTCGTTCCTCTTCCTGAGGCTACTTTACTACTTTCAGTAGCTTGATTAATTTGTTTAATTAGTTAAGTGTTGCGTAATAATTAATTAGCTTGTCAGTTAGTTAATTATGTAACTTGTATTATTCTTTCGGACCCTCCGCGAGAGGGCGAACTTTGTAATAAGTGTGTGTGTGTGTGATGCATGTCTTCCAACCCCACGTCTTTCTCCCTTTTATTTACCAGCTTATGATGGTTAGTTTTAGGGCATGTTTCAATTAGCATCTATATGTTCGCATGTTTGCATTCATTCATCTGTATTGCATGCACCAGGCTCGGCGCATCATGCTAACTGCATTGTATTTCAATTCCAAGTTGAATACATGTATTGATTGTTGCATCTCATATGCCATCTTAGAATAACCGAGCCTATTGTAGTTGCATTTTTGCATGTGTTGCATTAAGCATTCTTAGCATAGTTAGGATTCATGCATGATTTCTAATTAGCTTCTTTCTTTGGCTCGGAGTACTCGGTAAGTGTTTATGCTTTAGCATCCTTGCATGTGTGTGAATGATTGCCATGATAGCATGCTTACCATGAGGCTATGTGCTTATGTGATATAACTGCCTGAATGCCTGTGGGTGAAGGTTGGGTTGCTTAAGTTGGAATAATTCGTCGAAACCCGTGTTTTAGCCTATTTGCGAGTAGCAAACTTCAATCCATTTTCAAAATAAACGGATATGTGATGCTTTGTTTCAACTCAGGCGATCCAGTCTATACTTGTATGCTGCGCGTGTCACATATTAATTCTAGGCTAATAAACCGGAATAAGAGCACATGTGTTTTCAAAAACTCAATATCATGCTTAGTATTGGCCGATCTTTGATCAGGGGAGCGGGGGTGCTCATAGATGACCTTTCCCAATCGTACCCAAGTTCCCGAGCCGAGGCAACTTTGGTGATGACGGACACGTGGCCTTAGGCACGAGTCAGGGTTTCCTAAATTCCCCCAAAATAAAATATTTAGGTGGCTACTCTGTATCTGGCAAAGCAGTCCATGTTTGGCACTTCTTTCTAAAAATCTGTTTTTCAAAACGATTTGTCAGATTTGGACTCTTTGGTGATTTATCGGTCTCGCATTGCACTTTGCGGGATTAGATTAAAAACCGTGACATTTGAGTCCGAACTGTAGTGAGCCCAATGAACAAAACGGGATTTCTCCCGGGACGTTCGGGGACGCCTACAGTTTCTGGCGACTTTGCTGGGGATTTAGAGAACTTGACTCGAACTCATGATATCTTGTTTTGACTACACTTATGTGTTTCTTTGCATTGCATTTGCATTGGTGCGCCTAGGACACCGTGTTTGCCATCTGCTATTCCTGAACGGTTTGCTGGAGGCTCACTTTAAGAAGCATGCCATAAGGCTGACCGGTTACGGGCTTTGCCATGATGGGAACACAAACCCCCGTTTTCACCGGGGCACCCTTTTTGACCATTCGACCTAGTGCGTATTCGGAATCCATAGTGACCATTCCAAGCTAGGACAGGTTGCTCACCTGATTGTAGGTTGTTTGAAACCGTTGCGTGTGTAGTGAAACCCTAGCTCCTGACAAAATAGGATAGGGAAACCCTACCCTAACATAGGGGTGTTTTGGCTCTCATTTTCTTGCTATGTGCTTTTAGAGTGTACCTCTACAGGAATGCACGTAGCAGTTTGCAAGTCTAGGTATCAGGCCTGCGGGCATCAGTATCAGTATTTTGAGAATCAGTTATATCTGCGGGTATTAGATTCAGTTTTGGGGCAGTAATTTGGGGAATAGTGATCAGTGGTCGAATACTGTTATTCAGCTATGCTTATGTCTGTTCTGGTGAAATTAGGCTGAGATGCTACTTGTTTTCTTTTTTGCTAGGGGTAGTCTTGGGAACCATAGCTTCAGAAGGCTCCGATATCCCTCGGGTGGATTGGACTTGTGCTGATAGACTTTGTCAGGTCAGAGATTCAGTTCAAGGGCAATCAGCGTTCCTTTGCCAGAGGCAGGGTAAAAAGGCCAGTCAGGCACAGATCACCAGTTCAGCGGTCATCATCCACCTCGTCTGTGCGTGGTTGGGCTGAGATATCTGCTTTCACCTCAGAAAAGGGGTACACACTTGTTCAGTCAAATCCACACTTTACAATCGAAATGGAGGAGATGACGCGTCAGCTCTAGAAGACTATGCAAGCCATGCAGCAGGATGCTGCCCGCCAGGCAAAAGTGGCTGTACGTCAAACAGAAGTAGTGACCCAACAGGCAGAGTTAATTGCCAAGCTACAACAGCAAACCGGAGCATCTGCTTCACATCCACCCCCACCCCCACCTAGAGTTCTACCACTCGGGGAGACTGCAAATGTCCAGGAAGATACGGACACCCCAACAGGACCAGTTCCGCCACCAGTTCTACCACAGATTTCAAAGGCACTGGCCCTTTCAACAGATACACCTTTTGAATCTGAGATGGACCCAACCGCCCTAAAGGTCAGTAAGCTTGAGAAGCTATTCAAGAGGGCTCAAGGTGTGAATTCCATTCCAGACATAGAGGATGGTTATACCGACTCAGCGGTGACATTGCCGGACCGGCTCAAGATGCCACATATCGACCGCTTCAATGGCTCTAGAGACCCAATGGTGCACCTCCACCTGTTTTCTGATATACTGAGGCCAATGGGCTTGACCACAGCCCAGAAGCTGTCACTATTCGGTCGAACCATGTCTGGGATAGCCGCAATTTGGTATGCGAAATTGGAGAACTCTGTGAAACAGAACTGGGAACAGATGCCTGAGGCTTTCGTTGCTTAATACTCCTACAACACACATATCGAGGTCACAACTTGTGATCTTGAAGTCACCCGCCAAGAGCCAAAGGAGGGTTTTTCAGGGTTTGTGACGAGATGGAGAGCAAAGGCCTCGATGATGACTACAAGGCCTTCCGACAAAGACCAGATAAGGATGGTTGTGCGCAACCTCCAACCCAGGCTAATGCAAAAGATGATCGTCCTACCCCTTCCCACCTTTGCAGACCTACACGAGATTGGGGTGCAGATTGAGGACGTTATGAAGCAGGGCCTTATTAACCAGGAGAAGGAGCAGCCCAGGAGGGCGTTTACACGCAGTTCGAATGCGACCACCAGTGGTGACGCAGTTGCAAGATCTTCTGAGGTGGGAATGGCCACCATCACTCCAAAAATAGCCACTCCCTTTGTTGGCACATCCAATCCAAACCCCCGAACTTCGGACTATCTACCCCGAGGCAAGAGGGTTTTCACCCCACTTTATATGCCTTTGTTTAAAGCTCTAGGGGTCCTACTCAGGAAAGGACATATGAAACCGTTAGAACAACGGCCTCTGCCCGATCCTCTCCCTCCAAAGCATGACCCGGCTAAGTACTGTGCTTTCCATCAACGAACCGGTCATGACACTGACAGTTGCGTCCGTCTTCGCCACGAGATACAAAATTTGATTGACAACAAGGTTATCGTCGCACCGGGTCCTGCAAAGTCTATCAGCACTTGATCCGTAAACTCTTGGGGGATAATGTGATGTGATCAGGGGATGAACCACCTGCGAGCGGCGCTCGATTTATTTCAGATGTGGCGTTTGGCACGCACTATTTGAGCATTTGTGAATGCTAATTTTTGTACTTTTTGACTTGGGTGTTGAGTCAGTTCTGTGATTTTGTTTCGAGTCTGTCTCGTTGTTTTGAGTCAGTCTTTTTGATTAAGGTCTGTCTTGTTGTATCGAGTCAGTCCTGTTGTACAGAAGTCGGGTGATTCCGATGATGTCACATCAGACATCATTATTTTGTTTTGTGATTGTCCTTTTGCTTTCTCTTGAGTCTGTCTCTGCTGTGGAGCCAGTTGCAACCAGGAAATCTGAACGAAACAGCTGTGGCTGTCATGTTTTTGTGCTTACTGCTACTTTGAGCCTGTTGTGCCAGCAAGTTTATAGAATGAAACGACAGTGCATTCCACCTGCTCTTCTGTGCTTTGAAATCATTACATCGACCTAAGTTTTTTCAAAAACTCTTTTTGAACACTGCGGTGAAAACAAAGAGGAAGGAATTCCTCAGTATTTGTAAAAATTTGATCAAATTGTGAGAAAGAGAGGCGTGCTAAGCCCTTAATGAATGAGATCATGCGTGTTAATGTGAGTACTGAGAAGGATCCTGGCTCGATCCAGATTGGTTCTACACTGTCTTCAGCGCGAGCGATTTGTCGCTTTCTTAAAAGATTTCAAAAAATGTTTTGCGCGGTCCTGCGAAGACCTATGTGGAATCGCTCTTGAGATTGTGCAGCTTAGGATCGCTCTCAGCCCCGAGACTCGACCCCTCACTTTCAAACCTTGAACTTGAATTCAGAATGTTCAACGGTCAACCACAATGTAAGGCCCACGTGGCCGGATCAGAAACAGCCCATGAACTAGGGGCGAGAATATCAGATGTGATCAAAGGAAGCTTGCGAAACTAGATCAAAAGCAGCCCTTGAACTAGGGGCAAAAATGTCAGATGCGCTCGAAGAGTCAAAGATGAGTCTTTTCTGCAAACCAGGGAAGACTAGCAAGAATGCCAAATCCCAGAAGGGGGAAAGAAGAAAGTATTGCTGAAGGACAACCAAGTTCCTATCCACAACACTAGGGGCAAATTCAGCCCCCTATTGGATGGACTCCTGCATCATCAGCGAACAGCAGCCATTCTCCTGGATCCAGATGGCTCCGAGATCTCAAACCATTCAACATGGATGAAGCTAAACTTTTACCCTTGAGAGGCTCGTTGGGCCGAAAACCCAGAAATGCGACCCAGGCAAAAGTTAGAGCAAGAAAAAGAAGAAAAAGAACAAAAAAAAAAGAAAAATGCAAAGAATAAAAAAAAAAAAAGAGAAAAGAAGAAAAATGAAAAAAATGAAAAGAAAAGATAAAAAAGAAAAAAGAAGAAAAGAAATGAAAAGAAAAAGAAGAACATAGCTCGCAAGGTTGAAAACCCAGAAAGGGCGGCCTTGGCAAAAGTTAGAGCGCAAAAGAAGAGGTTAATACTCGAGTGTACCTTAACCCCGAACTACGTAAGGCTTGATTCCCATGTTTGGGATACGTAGGCAACTTCATTTTGAAGTCTAGCCACAAACACTTCCAAATCGACTGTGTCCATGTAATGGTTCTGATCATCGTTGTCTTCTCTATATCTGAGAGTTCAGTTGTGATCGTCACCTTGAAAACTGGTTACAGTGTGCTGCGGTACTATTCAAACAAGGGGCAACTTTCCGTTGCCGTTCAGTGCGCTGCGGTGCTATTCAAACAAGGGGCCACTTTTCATTGCCTTACAATGCTGTTCAAACAAGGGGCAATTTTCCTTCAAATCTGAGGTTGTGCATCTCAAGAAGTAAGTTATGTGTTGGTCGAGCAGTGGCCATTTGCAAAAAATAGTTTTTGAGAATTTTTACTGAGGTTAACTAATTTTCTCGAAAATTATTTCATTTTTCCAAAATTGGACCATTTCTTGAATCCAAAAAAGGAAAATTTTCAGTGCTCATAACCTAACTTGCATGATTTTAAATCAAAAAGTTGAACAATTGTGTTAATCTAACTCTCATATTGATTTAAATTGTTTTAGTAGAAAGCAAAAACAAAAAATGGTCAAAATGATGAACTAGGGGCACAGTTGAGTCAGGTTTTCTGTCTGTTCCCCGTTATCAACATGCTTGCCAGAAAGGGCACCGTATTTGCCAGAAAGGGCACAACTGAAGCTGATAGCAAAGGGCTAAAAGCTCTATCATCCTTCAAGCAGCGAGGTATCAAGCTAAGTGTGAAGCACGAACTGGAACGGAGTAGGGTATTCCATTCCCTCATCTGGACAGATCTAATCACGTCCAAACTCCCCAGTAGAGCATCACCAACCAATGTCAATTGCAGATCTACTGCACATCCAGCCGCATCACAACCCCTCTGTGGGGGAAGTTCACTGTTGTGAGCAGAAGAAGAGAATCTAGCAGAATGCTAGGGGTAAGAGCCCGCAACTTCCTGTTTATCCATCAACCACCTAGGGGAGGGATGAAAAATGAGAGATTAAAGAATAGAGAGATGTGCATTGAGAGAAAAGGTGAGGAAAAAGGGCTTTTTCAGAAAAACAGAGCCTGAGGGCAGAGTGATGCGAGAATCACAAATGAGAAAGGGTGGGAACCAATACCCGAAGAAACTGGCTCCTCGCGAACTGAGAGGTCTCTTGCCTTTGTAACACGTCTGAGTGTCGTGTTTGTTGTTTTGTTTGTCTCGATTCTTGTTTTGAGTCGTTTCGAGTGTTACTCGATGTGTTTAGGTTGTTTACCTTTTGTTTGTCTTTGTTGAGTCGTTTTGATTGTGGTCAGCTGTAGGCTTAATACCCAATTGAGAACCCTTTTCTCATTACAATTTCAAAAATGAATCGTTTTGTGCTCAGAGTGCTGTGCCATTCTCCACATTTGTACAAAACAAAATTCGTTCTTTCATAAAACTGCAGGGTTCAACCTAGGTTCGGTGAATAGTAAGACGAGGACCATCTGAAGCTATGTGGGTTCCAGACTGCAAAGCAAAAGAAAAGAGGGAAAATGTGGAGCATCTTAGTGTGTTTTAACTCCAGCGAATTTCGAGACAGCATTCCAGGTGCACCTTCTCAGGCCTCGCCGTTTCTCTGGAGTATGAGTGTATCTCAACCCCAAGTGTAAGCTTGATTCAAGTCAGAATGGCAGTTCAGGTAGCACCTGAGGGTTTCACATGCAGATGTTACCTCTCACCAATATGAATAGGGTATACCCTTTTGAGCTAAGCGTATTGCCAAGTCCTTCGAGAGGTAAATCGGACGTTGCGTTTGAATTGGTCTCGTTAAGGCGTGTATTTCCTTATTCAGTAGTTTACTTCAAACATGCTGTTGATGTTGCACTGAAAATGCATTGTTATGCACCGTTCTCTTTGCATTGTTATGCACACTCTGCCTGCATTGTTATGCACATTTTCACTTGCATTGTTATGCACCATTACTTGCATTGTTTTGCACATCTATCTTGCGCTGTCACGCACTATACCTGCATTGTTATGCACACCTCCACACTTGCGTTGTCACGCACTTTCCACTTGCATTGTTTTGCACGCTCCTTTTCTGAAACACCGGGATACGTCCCTATGTTTCCTCTTTTTCCGAAACATCGGGATACGTCCCTCTGTTTCTTCTCCTTTTTCGAAACACCGGGATACGTCCCTATGTTTCTTTCTCTTTTTCGAAACACTGGGATACGTCCCTATGTTTCTTCTCCTTTTCCGAAACACCGGGATACGTCCCTATGTTTCCTCTTTTTCCGAAACACCGAGATACTTCCCTATGTTTCTCTCTCTTTTTCCGAAACACCGGGATACGTCCCTATGTTTCTTCTCCTTTGTCGAAACACCGGGATACGTCCCTATGTTTCTTCTCCTTTTTCGAAACACCGGGATACGTCCCTATGTTTCTTCTCCTTTTCCGAAACACCGGGATACGTCCCTATGTTTCCTCTTTTTCGAAACACCGGGATACGTCCCTATGTTTCTCTCTCTTTTTCCGAAACACCAGGATACATCCCTATGTTTCTTCTCTTTTTTTTGAAACACCGGGATACGTCCTTATGTTTTTTCTCCTTTTTCGAAACACCGAGATACGTCCCTATGTTTCTCCTCCTTTTCCGAAACAGCGGGATACGTCCCTATGTTTCTTCTCATTTTTCCGAAACACTAGAATACGTCCTTATGTTTCTCCCTCTTATTTCGAAACACCGGGATACGTCCCTATGTTTCTCCTTCTTTCCGAAACACCGGGATACGTTCCTATGTTTCTCCTTTTTCGGTTAAGAGCATTTGGAATACGTTCCAATGCTTGAGCCATTTTGAAACACTGGGATACGTCCCTATGTTTCTCCCTTTTCGGTTAAGAGCATTTGGAATACGTTCCAATGCTTGAGCCATTTCGAAACACCGGGATATGTCTCTATGTTTCTCTTTGGTTAAGAGCATTTGGAACATGTTCCAATGCTTGTGCCACTCTTTTTCCTTTCACGTGCAACGTGTCGGAATCTTGTTTGAGACCTCGAGTGTCCCCAATGGTCGCTCTTAGTCTTTCCTACGTGGTGCGTGGTTAAGATTGCATAATTTTCTTACATCCTTTCTGCATGAGATATAGTTTGGTTTGTGTTTACTTGCTTGCATAGCATTCGCTTAAAATGTTGCATTTATTTTGCATAATCGTTTCATTACAGCCCTCTTTGCATAATCATAAGTTATGCTCTTGCATCATGCACGTCATTTGCAATTTGCCCCAGCCTGCGGGCACATCTATATTATTTTGTTTGTTTGTCCAAGTCTCCGGCCTTGTCAAAAATGGGTCGTCTCTGGGCTTTGACATTCACTCTCGTCATTGTTATGACTTTCGAGTTCTGTCAAAGAGGGGCAACTATAGACACCCCATTTTTAACCGTCCTCAAGACTTGGACATCATCGTTTGAACAGTCGATGATCATCCATGTTTGTGTTCGTTTTGAGTTCTCGGAGGTCTCGGTTGCACGCCTTGCCTCAAGACCTCTCGACTTGTTTGTTTTGTGCTTGGATGTGGACCAAACACTTGTGTTTTTGCTTCTAAGGGCAGGGAATGGCTTGTTGGTCATCCCCACACCTCACCGGCCATGGCTTGAGGCCACCGGCCCTGTTTTCTTGCTACCGGCCAAAGGTGTTAGCCGGTCGGCAATGTTTTTGGTTAGCCGACCATTGTTTTGGTCGATCGACCACTTTTTCTGGCCGAGACCTTTTCTTTGCCTTTTTCAGGCATTATGCATACCAGCTGTGCCAGCTGGTAAGCATAGACCCTGCCCTCCATACATGTGTATGGAGGATTTGCACCCTTCTTTTAGCTTCTTGAGGAAGCTTGAACCTTTTGCACCATTGTTTTAGCTTCTTGAGGAAGCTTGAACCTTTCGAATCCCTGTTTTAGCTTCTTGAGGAAGTTTGAACCTTTGAAACCTTTGTTTTAGCTTCTTGAGGAAGCTTGAACCTTTTGAACCCTTGTCTTAGCTTCTTGAGGAAGTTTGAACCTCTTGAACCTTTGCTCTAGCTTCTCCAAGAAGCTTGAACCTTTGTTTTAGCTTCTTGAAGAAGCTTGAACCTTTGCTCTAGCTTCTCCAAGAAGCTTGAATCTTTGTTTTAGCTTCTTGAAGAAGCTTGAACCTTTGCTCTAGCTTCTCCAAGAAGCTTGAACCCTCTTGTTTCTCTATGAGAGAGGGTCTTCCTCTCCTTTAGAGAGGTTGAAAAAAATTGTCTAAGGCTCCAAGATATATCTCTCTCTTTATATCTCTATATTTTGGGTTCAAAAGGGTCTTGTTCTTGGCCTATTACACTACACCTTATAGCCACACACCTCCACCATTCATCTAAGGTCCTTGGAGGGTATTTTCAGAGGTTGAAGAGTTTGTTTTGGGTTGGAGAAGCTGCTGGTTTTGCTGAGCTACAAGGGTAACCCCTTTTCCCTCTTTTTAGCATTATTTTGATCATTCTCTTAGCCTCATTTTCATACATATTTAAGCTTTGTTGTCAACTGAAAAAAGTCTTATTTTAAGGTCCTTTTCATGTTTGTTTAAGACCATTTTGTTGTTGAGGGTCATCTACCCTCTTGCATGCTTGTTTTGGCCTTGTTTTGTGCCATGCCATAAGGCCTTCGAACTAGTCTTTTATTGGCCTTCCTACCACTGAAATCCAGTGGATTTTTAGCGGTGAGAATATGGTTTTGAGGGCCAAAATCAGAGAGGGGTGACCCTCTCTCTTGTTGTCTTGTTTACTAGCATATTTGGCCTTTCAAAGGAGCCTATACTTTCACACCTCCGAGCCTTGTTTTAGGCCATTTTTGGTGACTTTTAGGGCCTGCCTAGGCTCTTTCCAGAGTTGGTTTTGTCATCTTGGGTGTGCCTCTTGCATGTGTAGAATAATCCTATTCATAGTTTATCAAAGGAGCATGTTATTCTTGCACGTGTTGATCACTTTTCAGTGGATTTTTGGGCATTATTTGGAATGTCATACCTCTGTATTTTGCTGGTTTAGCGGCCTTTTGAATGCTTCACATATTTGTAGTGTAAACCATGCTCACTAGCTTACATTGCATGTTGTCTTGGCCCTTGATTCTAGCATATTTTGGCCATGTTCTAAATTGATTTTATTCATGATTTGGGCTGCCTTAGCTCTGTTTTGAGGTCCCATGGTCGAATGATGCTTGCCATGTATGCTTGTACTGTAATAACCATGCCTAGTTTTGAGTTTTGAAGCCTATTGCATGCTTATATTGAGGTGTTTGCATGTTTTAGTATCATTGTGTATGATATTTCAGAGCTTATTCATTCACCATCTTCCCATGTTTATCACTCTTTAAGCACATTTGAGAGTTGTGCTTGTATGCCCCATTTATGAGCCATTGCATGAGCTTCATTTTTGCGCACTTCAAGACATCATCTTAGTCCATTTTGCCACTGTTATGGGCCTGCATAGGGACTGTTTGGGGTTGGTTTGGTCATTTGGCATTGCTTTGCATGCCTCTAGTGTAATGTGCTTCACTAGTTTCGGTATTTGAGCCATCCAACATGCATTGTGTGAGTTGTTTGCATGATTCGGGACCATCTTGTATGCCATTTCAGAGCTGGAACTTGTGCTATTGTATACCATATTTCATCCTTCCAATGCTGTTGCAGAGTTGTGCTTTGTGCCCTAGACTCGGAGCCATTGCACCTTGCATGTTTGTGCGTGTGTTGTTGCCTCATTTTCATCATGATTGGCCACTGATTTAGGCCTATTTGAGAGCTGCCCATATTGGTTTAAGTCCATCGTTTGCATGTTGTTGCATGCTTGCCTTGCATGTTGTTACATACTTGGTTTATTAACATGTTGTTGCATGTTTAAGTAGTATTGCATTTGGCATGCATCTCTTGTTAAGTTGCCTAACATGTTGTTACATGTTTGCCTCACATGTTGTTACATGCCTGAATGTTGTCACATGCCTTGCATGTTTGCATGCTTATTTAGGTTGCATTGCATTTGGCATGCTTGTTACTATTAGCCTTGCATGGCATTGCTATTAACATGCTCATGTTGCATTAGTTTTGCTTGCATGTTTGCATCCCTTGCCTCTTGATCAACCATGATAGAGGTTGGGGGCCCCTTTTGTGTTGTGTGCATTTCATTTGATATTAAATGCACATTCGACACCTTTGGCCATCATGCATCGAAATGCGTGATTGGTGGCCCGAGGGTTGAGGACCATACTCCTTTGAGTCTTAAACATGATAAGGAGGGTGGTTGTGCAAACATTGTCTTGAAAATGCATTGCCATGCTCTATTTGTCCTCTGCTGCAGCAAAACAGCATTTTGCAAGAAAGTATGGTCGGTCGGCCATCTAGAGTGCCGGTCGGCTACAAATGTTTGGCCGAGAGCCCCATTTTTGGTCGATTACCTGTTTCACTTGGCCGGTGGTCCCATCTCTTGGTCGATGGCCTCTCAGCATGTCCCCAAGGTGGTTCAGAAGTATCCCAAGGATTTTCACAATTTTTAGAGGTGCAAAACAGTGCAAACAGAGGCAACATGAGCCATGGCGATGGATTTCTGAGTGAAGCTGAGCATGCATGCATTCGTCCCTCTTCCCGAGGTTGCTTTATTGCTTTCAGTAGCTTGATTAATTTGTTTAATTAGTTAAGTGTTGTGTAATAATTAATTAGCTTGTCAGTTAGTTAATTATGTAACTTGTATTATTCTTTCGGACCCTCCGCGAGAGGGCGAACTTTGTAATAAGTGTGCGTGTGTGTGATGCATGTCTTTCAACCCTACGCCTTTCTCCCTTTTATTTACCAGCTTATGATGGTTAGTTTTGGGGCATGTTTCAATTAGCATCTATATGTTCGCATGTTTGCATTCATTCATCTGTATTGCATGTACCAGGTTCGGCGCATCATGCTAACTGCATTGTATTTCAATTCCAAGTTGAATACATGTATCGATTGTTGCATCTTATATGTCATCTTAGAATAACCGAGCCTATTGTAGTTGCATTTTTGCATGTGTTGCATTAAGCATTCTTAGCATAGTTAGGATTCATGCATGATTTCTAATTAGCTTCTTTCTTTGGCTCGGAGTACTCGGTAAGTGTTTATGCTTTAGCATCCTTGCATGTGTGTGAATGATTGCCATGACAGCATGCTTACCATGAGGCTATGTGCTTATGTGATATAACTGCCTGAATTCCTGTGGGTGAAGGTTGGGTTGCTTGAATTGGAATAATTCGTCGAAACCCGTGTTTTAGCCTATTTGCGAGTAGCAAACTTCAATCCATTTTCAAAATAAATGGATATGCGATGCTTTGTTCCAACTCAGGTGATCCGGTCTATACTTGTATGCTGCGTGCATTACATAGTAATTCTAGGCTAATAAACCGGAATAAGAGCACATGTGTTTTCAAAAACTTGATATCATGCTTAGTAGTGGCTGATCTTTGATCGGGCGAGCGGGGGTGCTCATAGATGACCTTCCCCAATCGTACCCAAGTTCCCGAGCCGAGGCAACTTTGGTGATGACGGACACGTGGCCTTAGGCACGAGTCAGGGTTTCCTATATTCTCCCAAAATAAAATATTTAGGTGGCGACTCTGTATCTGGCAAAGCAGTCCATGTTTGGCACTTCTTTCTAAAAATCTGTTTTTCAAAACGATTTGCCGGATTTGGACTCTTTGGTGATTTATCAGTCTCGCATTGCACTTTGCGGGATTAGATTCAGAATCGTGACATTTGAATCCGAACTGTAGTTAGCCCAATGAAGAAAACGGGATATCTCCCGGGACGTTCGGGGACGTCTACAATACCCTGGATGGATTTTGGAAGAAAATGGAGTCTTGCCCTAAAATGTTTCAAGTAGTTATTTTATATAAATAAATAAAATTGGATGGATGTTTATATAAATGGTTGTGGGGGCTGAATAAAATTTTGTTATGTACGGAGGCCGAATAGATTGAAGAGAGAAACCAAGTTGTGAACTATACGGCTCCATCACGGAAGGACAGAGGCCGAGTAACCAGATCAGCCGAATTATCAGCTGTAGACCTGGCCGAGTAAGAACAGTTAGCCGAATGAGGGATTATTCATTGGGAGAAAGGTGGGCCCAACCGTCAACATGAAGGACGACTATAAATAAGAAGAGTATCAGCTAACACGAGGTATGTGAGAACAAGTAAGTTTAACTTAAGATATAAGCAACCAAGAGAGTATACACTAACTTATCCGTCGGAGTGCTAATTCTGGCACCCCCGACCGGAGTGTTCATTCCTTTTCAGGTAACTAGTTGAGGATCTCGATCGTCCCATTGGATCCAAAGAGTATTTCCAAACCACTTTCCCACAATTGGCGCCGTCCATAGGAATACTCCAGCACATCCATGTCGGGCGTGACAAAAGATCCTCTGGTAGTCGCTGACGACCTTACGCCGCGAAGTGACACTACTCCAAGCAACATGCTTGGGCCAGAGAACATTGCTGCATGAAGAGCCTTGAACTTCGACTCAGTTGCCCATACATCACCCTCAACATCAGCACATGAGACAATGCAAGTGATTATGGATTAGGCGAAGCAAAATGAACAGAGGTTGGAAAATATGATGGCTGAGAACGAGTGCCTTCGACAGGATTTGGCCTTGGAGGTGGCAAAATCACAACAGGCCGCGCGCCAAGATTCGGAATGACCTCTGAGAAAAGGTGGTCGATGATCTCGAATTCGGAGACATGATAGTGGTAGTGATTCTGACTCATCATCCCCAGAACCCAAAAGATAGGGACGAGTCGAAGTCTCCAGTTCCTCCGAAGGGAGTCCGTGTGCACGGAATAAGCGAAGAAGAAATGGTTCAGACGAAGAGGACCAACATGACCCCTTTGTGTGACGGATCGCAAGGGCAGTACTACCCAAAAAGTTCAAAGCTCCATCGTTCACTCTATACGATGGAAAATTGGATCCCACTGATCACATCCATCATTACAAGCAAGCTATGACGTTGTATGCAGACGACGAGGCTCTCATGTGCCGAATATTTTCAAGCAGTTTGGGACCATTGGCCATCAGATGGTATTATAAGAGTAAGGCCTAGGGGAGGGGTATAGGGGATGTATGTCTGAGCGGTTGAAAGAGTCGGTCTTGAAAACTTCGGAAGATGGTTAAGGATACTATACAAAGACTAGCTTTCTATTTCGAATCTCAAGTCGGAAGAAGCAAGGGAAGTTGAACTTTCTATAGTTAAGTAGGAGTGAAAAAGGGCTCTTCCCCGAATATGCCTAAAAGGTAGGGTCAAGTTATTGCATTCATCGGGTAGCGTCTTTTTAGAGCTAGCCGGAGGTCAAGTAATGGGTCTGGAACCGGCTTCGATTAAGAGCTTCCATCAACTACAGAAATCCTTCAGGGCAAGATTCATCACCAATGAGGTCCAGCCAAAGCAAGTCGATTCTCTCTGGGCAATGCAAATCTAACCAGGGAAAACCTTACGAGCGTATTCGGCGTGCTATTGGGAATGCTTTAATCTCGTGGATGACGCCTGCAATGTCTCCATGGCCATCACCGTCTTTAAAATGGGGTTGCATCCTAATAGTGCCCTCCGCAGTTCCTTGACTAGAAGGCCCCCCAAAACAGTCTGGTCGTTAATGAAGAAAGTTGAGGAATACTGCAAAGTGGAAGATGATGCCCTGCGGGTTAAAGCCGGGAACAAGGCCAACAAGACGGCCCCATCCAAAATTGTTCAGTCGATAAATTCTGTACCATTACGGAGCCTTGAACCACGAAATTGGACTAAACGAGACAAAATGCGAGATTCACGCCGATCAAATGACCAGTGTTCCCATTGAGCTAATGAACAACTTCAAGTAGATGTCAGGCGCACGAGGCACGTGGACAAGAAATATACGGAGTTGTCTGAGCTGATCGGCATGGTTATGTCTAAAGTTCAACACCTTCCGTTCTTCAAATGGCCATCCAAAATGGTGGGACCTCCCGACACGAGGAGACAGGATAGGCGGTGCGAATATCACAAGGACCACGGTCATGATACTGAGAACTGTTATGTGTTGAAGGATCACCTTGAGGAATTGGTACAAGATGTTCGGCTTAAGCAATACGTCCGCAAAGACAACTCAACCAAAACAATGGCTTTATGGCAGGATTCACCTCCACTTGGCGTAATCCATATGATATACAGTTTGCCGACGGCATCCGCGGTACATACAATTTAGTCGTATCCTAACACCCAAAAGCACATCACACTGGTGAAAAGGCCCCATGAAGCTGCGAGTATTACTTTCGATGATTCTGACTTGGTTGGCGCGACGTTCCCCCACATCGACCCCTTGGTCATCGAACTACGCGTAAACCGATTCACCGTTGAGCGTGTTCTCGTTGACCAGGGGAGTACTTCGGAAGTTATGTACTACAAGACCTTCATCAAACTCGGGTTCACTGAGTCAGACCTATCTCTAGCTCCTTATTCACTATTCAGCTTCAACGCCAATCCGGAATATCCGCTGGGCAAAATCACATTACCAGTTTGAGTGGGCTCCCGATCAGTGGATATGGAATTTTTGGTTGTCAAGCTTCCTTCACCGTATAATCTGATCATGGGATGAACTTGGCTGCATACTATGCAGGCCATGCCAAGCACCTATCATCAACTACTCTGCTTCCCGACAGAATGCAGCATTGAACAAATTCATGGCTTCCAGAAATCAGCCCCAGCATGTTATCTTCTTGCTGAAAAGACACCACGTGGGCTGAAAGTGAATTCTATTGAGGTGCCAGATTGAGAGAGCCTCGACGATGTTGGGTGGCTTCCAAACAAAAAGGCAACCGAAGCCCTAGATCGAGTTGAAATTGACGGGAATCCTGACAGGTTCTTCATGGTCGGTGCCTCCCTGAATAAAGTTGACAGGCAGCTTGATGTATTTGCATGGACACCATATGAGATGCCAGGCGTGGATCCATCTGTTTCTCAGCACCGTTTAAATGTTGACCCCAAATGCAAGCCAATTATTCAGAAAAGTCGGCGGTTAGCCGTAGAGCACACTGCTACCGTTGTTGAGGAAGTTGACCGGCTGCTTGATACCAGGGCAATCCGGGAAGTGACCTACCCTACATGGCTCTCGAATACTGTGGTTGTAAAGAAGAAAAATGGGACTTGGCGTGTTTGTGTGGACTTCACCGACTTAAACAAAGCTTGTCCCAATGATTGCTTTCCCCTTCCCAAAATAGACCAGCTCGTAGAAGCCACCGCACATCATTGACGTATGAGCTTCCTGGATGCCTATAGAGGCTACCATCAAATTGCCATGCATCCGGAGGACCAAGACAAAACCGCATTCCTCACCCCAAGAGGAACTTATTGCTATAAGGTTATGCCTTTTGGGCTGAAGAATGCGGGGGCAACTTACCAAAGACTAGTCACTGCCATGTTCAAGGAGCAACTCAGCCGTACTATGGAAGTGTACATTGACGATATGGTGGTCAAGTCCAAAGAAGAGCAAACTCATCTAGCCGATCTGGAAGAGACATTCAGCATTCTATACAAGTACAAAATGAAACTGAACGCTTCCAAATGTGCATTCGAGATCGGATCCGGCAAATTCCTTGGCTACATTGTCAACCACCGCGGAATTGAAGCCAACCCGAGACAAATCAAAGCAATCCTGGAACTCGGCTCTCCTCGGTCGGTCAAGGAGGTTCAAAAGTTGATGGGAATGGCCGCCGCACTCAACAGGTTCATTAGTCATTCCACAGATCGCTGTCGGCAATTCTTTCATACTCTACGGCAGGGTAAAGCCTTTGAATGGACTTCTAAGTGCGAAGTCGCTTTAAACGGTTTGAAGATTTACCTCCGATCAGTTCCACTCTTGACAACACCTTCGGCAGGTGATTCGCTCATTTTATATTTGGCAGTTTCAGACCAGGCCGTGAGCGCCATACTGTTAAAGAAAGAACTTGGGGAGCAGCGGCCAGTTTATTATGTGAGCAAAGCAATGGTTGACGCCGAAACACGTTACCTTCCATTGGAAAAACTTGTCCTTGCTCTCGTCATGGCAGCAAGAAAATTGATGCATTACTTTCAGGGGCATACCATTGGGGTACCAACAGACTACCCCTTCCGGTCAGTACTTCGCAGTACAGAAGCATCAGGGCGCGTCTCAAAGTGGGCTCTCGAATTCGGCCAGTACGATATTCAATTTCTGCCTAGGACCTCAATCAAGGGGCAAGTGCTTGCCGACTTTGTGGCCGAATTCACTGGTGGCCTTGCCGATTTTAAGTCTGGGCAGATTCAACCTAACCCGAACGGAGAATTTATGTTGGGGACATTTGGCAGATGTATTGTGACGGATCGTCAAACCACCGTGGCTGTGAGGCGGGCGTAGTGATCATGGCTCTCGACGGGGCAATAATTGAGCAGGATGTCAAACTTGGCTTCGATGCATCAAACAATGAGGCCGAATACAAAGCACTGTTAACCAGCCTACGGAATGCACATCTCCTTGGTGCTCGGCGTCTGCTTATCTTCTGCGATTCAAAGCTAGTCATCAACCAATTGAAAGGGGAATACGCAGCCAAAAATGATCGTATGGCAGCTTACATGAAAACGGCGAATTCTTTGCTGGCAAAATTCGACCATCATGAACTAAATCAAATAACTCGGGATTAGAACACACATGCAGATGCCCTGGCCTGCCTAGCCTCCGCCATTAACTCAGAAATCAAATGGACAATTGAAGTAGGATTCATCCCTGAGCTGAGCATCGCCTCCTCATAGTCAATTCAAATTAATGTCATAGAATCGGCTCCAAGTTGGATGGACCCTATCACTGCATTCCTATCTTTTGAACAGCTCCCGACAGAAAAGAAAGAAGCACACAAACTACGAAACAAAGCTCTGCGATATTATTTGGATCTGCAAGGAAAGCTCTACAAAAAATCCCTTTCTGGTCCATATCTAGAATGCGTTCATCCGGATAAAGTCGAAGAACTCCTGACTGAAATCCATGAAGGTAGTTGCGGTGCCCATTCTGGCGGGCGCTCTTTGGCTCATCGAGCCGTGACACAAGGGTATTATTGGCTGACAATGAGAGCTGATGCCGAGTGTTACGTCAAGAAATGTGAACAGTGCCAGAAGTTTTCCCCTTTAACCCATTTGCTGCTGAAGAGTTAAGCTTTATCACTAGTCCTTGGCCGTTTGCCCAATGGGGACTTGACAACGTCGGACCATTACCTCGTGCCCCGGGCAACAAGCGATTTTTGATTGTCGTGACAGATTATTTCACAAAATGGGTCGAAGCGGAGGCACTAACGCACATTCGAGATACTGATGTTAAATGTTTTGTATGGAGAGATATTATAACACAATTCGGCATTCCAAGAGCACTTATTTCAGACAACGACACCCAGTTTGATTATGGCGTCTACCGGGAACTGTGTAGCACGTATGGTATTCGGCCTTATTTCTCCACGCCGGCTTATCCACAAAGCAATGGTCAAGTTGAAGCCTCCAACAAAGCCATCTTGGACGGTATCAAGAAGAGGCTGGAGAAAGCTAAAGGTAGAGGGGTCGAAGAGTTGCTGAGTGTGTTGTGGGCTCATCTCACTACGCCGAGGCGTTCCACTGGGGAAACGCCGTTTGCTTTATGCTTTGGAACCCAGGAAATCATCCCCTTGAAGATCAGCCTCCCAACCTTGAAATCGAAAGTTTTTGATATGGGCCGAAATGACATGATGTTGGCCTTGGATTTGACTCTGATTGAGGAACAACGAGACCGTGCCCTTGCGTCCATGGCACGGTACCAACAACAACTTGCTAAGTCGTATAATCAACGTGTTCAGCTACGCTGTTATATACCAGGAGAATTGGTCCTCAAAAAAGTACTTCCGGCTGCCAGGAATCCGGCTGACGAAAAACTGGGTCCTAATTGGGACGACCCTTATCAGATCGATTCAATTGCAGGAACAGGGGCATATCGGCTCAAAGACATGTCTGGGAGAAGTCTGCCACGACCATGGAATTCCACGCATCTGAGTAAATTTTATCATTAACCCAACATGTGGGGCATGATGACTTGTTTTGAGTGTTCGCCGTGTATAGCTTTCACTTTTATAATAAAGACTTCTTATCTCACTATATGGAATTTTAGTTCGAAGTTAAAAGCCTCCGAATTAGGAGCCCCATCCGTGAATGACACGTCTAGGCCGAATAAGTCTTCGGATTCGGAGCGCCCTTCATGTATGCCACGATTGGCCCAGTTAAAAGCCTCCGAATACAGAGCCCCATCTGTGAATGACACGTTTGGGCTGAATAAGTCTTTGGATTCGGAGCGCCCTTCGTACATGCCACGATTGGCCCAGTTAAAAGCCTCCGAATTCGGAGCCCCATCCGTGAATGACATGTTTGGGCCGAATAAGTCTCCGGATTCAGAGCGCCCTTCTTGCATGCCACGATTGGCCCGGTTAAAAGCCTTCGAATTCGGAGCCCCATTTGTGAATGACACGTTTGGGCCGAATAAGTCTCCGGATTCAGAGCGCCCTTCGTCCATGCCACGATTGGCCCAGTTAGAAGCCTCCGAATTCAGAGCCCCATCCGTGACTGACACGTTTGGGCCGAATAAGCCTCCGGATTCGGAGCGCCCTTCGTGCATGCCATGATTGGCCAAGTTAAAAGCCTCCGAATTCGGAGCCCCATCCGTGAATGACATGTTTGGGCTGAATAAGTCTTCAGATTCAGAGCGCCCTTCGTGCATGCCACGATTGGCCTAGTTAAAAGCCTCCGAATTCGAAGCCCCATTCGTGAATGACACGTTTTGGCCGAATAAGACTCTGGATTCAGAGCGCCCTTCGTGAAATTCACGATTGGCTAAGTTTGAGCCTCCGAATCTGGAGCCCCATCCACGTAGGACCGAGTAAGCATCCGGCTTCGGCACACTTTTCATGAATATTCTTATTAACAAGCATCAACTCAGTTGAAGGATAGAAGACGATTCTTAACATGTTCAAACATAAACTAAAACAACATGCAACATAAGCTGAAACAACATGTAGACATGTAAGATAATTTGTTTTATTGAATTAACCGATAATACATAATTCACTCGCAATTTATGACAGAGTGGTATAATATGTTTAATTTTATTTGGCGTCCCCCTCGTCATCGCTCTTCTCGACTTCGAAGGTCGCAAAAGAAAAATGGTGACTATGGTATAATGGCAACGCCGAATCAACGTCTGCTACTCGGAGAGACTCTGTGGCCTGGAGAGCCTTGATCTACCCGTGTTTAAATCCAGGGTTCTCACATCAACAGACCTCCTCGGTGAGCTTTTCCTTCATCTTCTCTATCCTTACTTTTTGGCCCACTTGGAAGCCTTGTTCATAAGCCCGGGTCCTTGCGATCGGCAATCGCGTGACTTATAAGACGCTGGGTCACCCATTCCTCTACAATCAGGTTAGCTACGCATGTCGACTGAGTTTCGGCGGTTTTGACTTTTTCTAACTCCCGCTCGGATTTCTCCGCACGGGCCTCTAAACTACGAATGCGTTCATCTTTCTTTTCGATCTTCCGCCGCGCGGCACGAAGGCGCATGCCGATCTCATAAGCGGTATATAGTCCTTTTACCGCTCCGTGAACGCCCTCTTGAAATACTTCAAAATCTTGTCGACCAACCATCGACTGCTGGACCTCCGGCGGAAAAAATTGTCGTGCAAATTCGACTGCCACGCTTGGATCTCGGATGATCGAATATGCTTCCGTCATCGATTTGTTCCCGATAAAGATTGAAAAACTCAATGGGCGTGGTGGCCCACTGGCCTCGCTTCGCGAATGGGGGGAGTTCCCCCACTATCGCTTCTCCCTTCTAGGTGACCTGCTTCGACGACGTGGAGAGTGACCCCTCTCCCGCTCCCCAGATGCCCTAGTTCGCGTTCTTGAATGTTCTCCACCTCGATTCATCGCTGAGCAACTCAACCAGTGTCCTACCCTCTCCTCTACTGTTGAAGAATAGTCTACCTGACATTCACACTTAGCTAACCTTCTTCGACAGACTGGTTTGAGTTGAATCTTAGCACGCTAATGGGACCTACGCGCACGAAGTAACTCCCTTTTTATTAACCACAGATGCACAGCTCCCAAAGCGATACCTTCAATGCTGCCCAAGCCAAATCATAAATGACTGATAATCGGCGGCAACGTTCACTAATCCACTGGAGCAAGGGAAGATTAATTAATCTATTCAGATTTACGTAAGTCTTTGTGCCGAATAGACAGGCTGCCCCAACCAATTCTTGAACGACCGATAATCGTTATCCACCACTAATCCGCTGGGGAGTCAGATTCATCAATCTATTTGGCCTAAATATCGGAGCCCCTAGTCGAATATCCATGGTGCCCAAGCAGAGTTTTGAACTGTCATTTTTAGGCGGTCTTGTTCAAACTTGCTTGGGGCAAGGGCAGATTCATCAATCTATTCGGCTTAAATATCAGAGCTCCTAGCCGAATATCCATGGTGCCCCAGCAGAGTTTTGAACATGTCTTATCAGGTCTTATTCATTAATTCGGCGGTCTTGTTCATAACTTGTTTGGACAAGGGCAGACGCATCATTCCATTCGGCTTAAATATCAGAGCTCATCGCTGAATATTCTGTGTGCCCCAGCACATCCTTGAACTGCTGTCTTTTGTTGGTCCATTTCATCAACCTGTTGGGGCAAGGACATATGCACTAATATATTTGGCCAAGTTTGCAGTGCTATAGAGTTATTCGTGCGCTGGATTAATTCTGCAGTTCGTTTTATTCATTTCATGATTTATATCTTACTTAGCCGTTCACAAGCACATTCATCAAGCAGAAAGGCAAAAGTAATTTTCATTCATAAACTGAGCACAAACAAAAGTCATCTTACAAATGAAAACTACCCTACATCAGTTTCTCAAAAAACCTAATAACTCTAAAAAAACCTAAGTACACACAATACCAAAAACAGAATGAAAAAATACTTGACTATAGGTCAGTCTTTAGGGTCAGACACCGGCAGCTCAATGTCTACCTGCTCGTATGGAATCGGCTGATCTGATACCACGTTAGCGGCAACCAAGGCTTTGAGCTAGCCGTGTTTGAACCCCCTATTTTCAAACTTCGGCACTTCATCTACATAGTCTACCAAGGTAGCATCTTTGCCTTTCTGGAATGACTTGGAAATCTCAGACTCGGCGTTTGGCATCGCCTTCTTTGACTCTTCCAAGTCGGCCTCCAGCTTGGCAATTGTCTCATTGGTAGACTTAAGTGCTTCTTTGTCGGCATTTGTCCTTCCCTCGGCGGCCACTCTCAGTTCGTCGGCAGTCTTGGCCTTATTTTCTTCGGCATCGGCCCTAGCTCTCTTTGCCATTGACTCGGCTATATGAAAGCCGATTTTGTTCGATAGCGTCGTGTTGTGGCGACAGCCAATTTTAGCTATCCTCCCCGTCGCCTGCAAAACAAGGGATCAATAAGCAAATATAAAAACTTTCCTTTGGGTCAACCTTGCAAAATTATGAAGGGGTACGTACCAATATCGCCGATTGAGCAGCTAATGCGATAGCCAGCATATTGGCCTCCGTCCTAAAAGATGCTCTGTCAACCGGCAGAGAAATGGGAAGACGCCAAGCTCAAGGCCATAGCTGGATCTCTTATAGCCGATGCATCAGAGGTAACCGGCATGTTCTTTATCTTTGGTTGTATTGTAAACGACACAACCATGTCAGATTCGTCCATGCGTGGCCGTTTATCAATTGGTTCTTCTGAATAAACCTCCTCGTGATCGGCCGAGCATTTTTCCTCCCTTTGCTCTGTCACTTGACCCCCCTGTTGATCGACAACAGGTTTCGTTTCCACCACTTCGGTCTCAACCTCCTCAACAGGACCAGGTGGAGGAGTTTCTTCCCTAGCGTCGGGTGGAGGGGGTGGAGGTTGATTTCGCTCGGCTTCAGCTCTCCTATGCACAGCCATCCTCTCGACATTTTTCTGTTTGGCCAATTGAGTGAGCGATTCACCAGCCATGTTGTTTGGATAGGAGCTGGGTAGGTCCCCTAAGTCGGTAAATATATCCTCAAAAGACACGTCCGCTCAGCCGGAAGTGGAGGGAGAATTGAGGCCGCTTCTTCAAAAGCTAAATTTAGTTCCGCGTCAACCTCTTCCTCTAGTCCATCGGATCCGTCTGAAGATGGCTGATTCGGATCCTCAGCGACTCCTTTGGTAACTTTTTTGGCTGCCGGATCTGAATTTGAATCCTCAAAATCGATCTGCCTAAGATTCTTGAAGCTCGGAAAAACAAAGCGTCGTAAGGTGCTGTTCGCCCCTTAGAATCAGAATATGTTCTGCCGCCGAAAAAGTGGTATAGGTCGGCTCGTATTGCAAAAAGAATGTGGGCCGCCCTCCTTTGTTTCTGGAGATTCAGACGGCCAACGAAACTAGAGTACGTTCTGATCTCTACAAGTACGGTGTCGTCGGCTGAAACTAGAACTTTCTTCAAGTTGTTTCCTGCATAATTAAAATGGTAAATACATAGAATTTGAATAGAAAAATATTTAGTAAAGATTCATGGGGGGTTAAACGGCCAACTGGTTCGCCCCTTTGCTTGGGCACTGGATCTTGACGATCTTCACCCTTGCCGAATTCCTAGTTTCCACGGACCACAAACCATAACATCATCACCTTGCTTGCTAGAGCTGGCAAGCATAGTGACCTAGTGATGGTCGGTGTCCTTGGCCTGAGAAAGTAGCGCCCCTGCCGTCCAGTGGACTTGGCCAAGGCATAACAATGTCGAATGGCAGGGACTCCAAGGTTTAAGCCTAAGGCACCGGTTTTGTTCTACAATACCCATTATTATTCGGAAAAAGTTTACGTTTGGCTAAGAAGGGATTAAACCCCAATAACGAAGGACAACCCTTAAAAGTGGATGAAGGGAGAAACGGACTCTGCCCTTCGCGATTGACAGGAGAGGAAAGACGATTGTACTCTCATCAGTCCTCTCCGTGTCAATCACGTTCTCTGCCAAAAGCGACAGATGAACGTTGTCAGGGATAGAAAAGTGGCGACGGATACCAAAGACTCGCTCCGCAGAAAGAAGGGCTCTCAACTGTTTAGCCATCACAGCATGAAAAACGGGCACTCTACACAGCAAGCAAACAAGGAAAAAGGAGTCGAGATGGAAGAAAGAGAAACTTACAAAAAATGAGGAAGACAATGAAGAGTGGAAAAAAGTTACAGAAGGCGAGAAGCGAGGGAGTTGAACTGACAGGCAATGAGAAACCTTGAGCATTCAAGAAAGAACATACAGACGAAAAGACAACGTAGTTTTAAATCGTATTAAATGAATGAAGTGTACGAAGGGGCGGGAAACCGTAATGATGCATAAAAGTAGTAGGCGTCCTGACGCTTGTATTAGAGTAAGGAATACCGTCGTATTTTTTGACTCTCTAGGTCAAAGGACCAAACATGCCCACTAATTGACGTTAATAGGATGTTTGGGGGGCAATTGTGGGGGCCGAATAAAATTTTGTTACGTACGGAGGCCGAATAAGATTGAAAAGAGAAACTAAGTTGTGAACTATACGGCTCCATCACGGAGGGACAGAGGCCGAGTAACCAGATCAGCCGAATTATCAACTGTAGACCTGGTCAAGTAAGAACAGTTAGCCGAATGAGGGATTATTCATTGGGAGAAATGTGGGCCTAATCGTCAACATGAAAGACAACTATAAATAAGGAGAGTATCAGCTAACACGAGGTATGTGAGAACAAGTAAGTTTAACTTAAGATATAAGCAACAAAGAGAGTATACACTGACTTATCCGTCAGAGTGCTAATTCCGGCACCCCCGACTGGAGTGTTCATTCATTTTTAGGTGACTAACTGAGAATCTCAAGCGTCCCATTGGATCCAAAGAGTATTTCCAAACCACTTCCCCAGAATGGTGAAGTTAGATATGTATTACCTCTCACCTATGGAAATTTGGATAATTTATCTGTCTTGGAGATTGTAAATTTGTTTAGAAATATCTGTTTTTGGCTATCAGTGGAGAATAGCTTTGATTGTTGTAGAAATTGCATGGGGATTAGGTGAATTGAAACCAATCTCTTATTCGTTGTCATTGAATATGACTATGTCTTTAATACATCATAAGTGTATGATGTTTGGGAGAAGAAAGGGGATGTGTTCCATGCATAGGAGAAGAAATGAATGAACTCCATTGAATTAAGTTGGCCAGTGCGTCCAGGGTAAAAGTCCTGAAAACCACGCATATACAAGGGTGCCAATTCCCACGGACGAAATATCCGTAAAATGGCAAATGGAAGTGTTTGTATAATGGCTGTGTTGGTTAGGGACCTACTAAGTTGCATCTTCAGTTTGGTTGTCTGAATGAAATGGAAATGACTCATGAATTTAGATAAAACAGATTGAAATATAAAGTTAGCCATAATGTGGTTTTGTAAAAGAGTTATAAATGATTGATCATGGGCATTGTGTGTGCATGTCATACTTATATCTTTGTTAAAATTCATATATTATGTTAGATTATCTCTACTGGGCTTTAGCTCACCCTACTTGGGAAAATCATTTTCAGATGCTGGTGATATGCCTCCACTAAGGACATAGCTTGGGAGGATTGTGGAGATGAAGGCTCACTTTTATTTATTTTGTATTTAATTTTTGTACAAGCCAAGGGCTTTATATGTATTGAGTTTAAGACTTTTTTTTTTTTTTTGTAACCCAGCAATGACTTGGAAAGATGTAAGCCTTTAGGACATATGAATATCTGTTTAGCTTTCATTCCTTTTACTACTTGTAACACGTGCTGTAGACTCAAGATGAGTTATTTATGAATGTATATCGCATGTGTCACCTTTTGTCTATTAACTCTGATTAATGGAAACTTATTATTTCATTTATGCTACCTCGTATTAGTTGTCTTGGGTTGGATCATTATAATTATTTCGGGGCGTTACACATTCTAATAGAATATTTCCAAGAGATATTTTCTGTAGCTCATGCATGCCCCGAAATAGTTACAATAATCTAACTCCAAACAAGCAATACAAGATGACATAATCGAAATGATAAGCGTTTATTAATTAGAATTAATATACAAAAGGTGATACACCCATTTTTGACCGACCTTAAGACTCAGACGTCGTCGTTTGAGCGCTTGATGATTGTGCATGTTTGTGCTCATTTCGAGTTTCTGGGGTTTTCGGCTGAGTGCCTTGCCTCCGGGCCTCTGAACTCTTTGTGTTTTTGCTTGGTTTGTAGACCATCCCTTGTTTTGCCTTGCCTGGAGGGAGAGAGAGGTCTGTAGACCACTTTTCCCTCTTGTAGGCTAGTTTCCGGTTTCCGGAGCCTTCGGCCGGACGCCCTTGTCTTACTTCCTTTTTTGTTTGGTTTTGAACCAAACCTTGTTTTCCCTTCCCTGGAGGGAGAGAGAGGTCTTGTAGACCACTTTTCCCTCCTATAGACTAGTTTTCAGTTTTGGAGCCTTCGGCCGCGCGCCTTGTCTTTGGACCGCTTATCGTTCTCCTTTTGACCTGATTTTTGAACCATGCCTTGCTGCCTTGGTCTAGAGGACGCAGAGGTCTTGGAGACCACTTTTTGTGGTCGTAGACCACTTTTCTCTCATAGACCACTTTTGGTGCTCGTAGACTAGTTTTTGAGGCTTCCGGCTGCGTGCCTTGACCCGTGGACTCTTGTCTTGCATCCTTTTTGGTTTGTTTTTGGCACAAACCTTGTTTTCCTTGCTTGGAGGGTGGAATGAGGGTTGGAGACCAGTTTCTCTCCCTGAAAACCACTTTTCTTCCCCGCCAGCCAGTTTTCTGGTCGGCCAACTGGTCTTGGTGGCCTTTGGACTACCAAAAGTGGTCGGCAGCCATGCCACCACTTTGTTTTCTTGGTGCAGCCCACCTCTCCCCCCCTGCCGACCACTTGGTCTTCTTGCAGACCACTTTAAGAGGTCGGCCGACTAGTGCATGTAGCTGGCCGACCACTTCAAGTGGTCGGCAGCTTTCTTGCAGTTTCCTGCAGATATTTTGGTGCCAGCTGTGACAGCTGGTGAGCACAGAAACCATCCTCCATACACGTGTATGGAGGGATTGCATCTAGCTTCAAGCTTGTTCAACAAGCTTGAGGCTTGTTTTTCTATAAAAGGGAGGCCCTCTCTCTTTTCTCCAGGTTCAGAAAATTGCTTAGGAAAATATACATACACTTCTATCTCTATATTGCTCATTTGCTTCATATTTGTGCTCAAAAGTGTAGTTTCTTCATACTTTTTCACACAAACACATAGTGAAACACCATACTCTTGGAGCTGAGGCACCTAAAAGCTGGTTTTGGTGTTTTTGGATTGGTTTGAGCTCAGAAAAGCTGCTGGAGTTGCAGCTTTGAAGTTGTTCTTCAAGGGTGAGTCAACTAGCCCTTTAAAGCTTTATTTTGATTAAGCTTTTGGACCTATTTGCATGCTTATTTTGGCTTGACTTTCTACTGCAAAAAGTTCTAATTTTTAGTGCTTAACATGTTTGTTTAAGGCTTCTTTGGTGTTGGGGGTGGTCTACTCGCTCTTGTACCTTGTTTGGCTTTGTTTTTGTGCTATCCTCTTAAGCTATTGGGACCACCTCCTTTTGGCCTTCTCACCACTAAAACTCAGAGGAATTTTAGTGGTGAAAGGGTGTTTTGAGGTCCCAAATAGGAGGGGGTCATCCCCTCTCCTTGTATCTTGGTTGCTTGCCTTGTTGGCCTCATGTTTGAGCATGTTTATCTAGCGTATGTTGGCTCCATCTCAGGCTATTTTTGGCCTTATTTCAGTATGGCATACCTCTATTTTGGCTTAGTTTAGGCCACCTTCGCATGCTCTATACACTTGTAGTGTAATCCATGTAAACTAGCCTTAAATGCTTGTGTTGATGGCTCATCTTTCTAGCATGTTTTGGTCCTATCTCAGCAAGTTTTTGGTGTTGTTTTACCATGGTATACCTCTGTCTAGGGTTGGTTTAATAGCCTCTTGCATGCTTTACACACTTGTAGTGCAATCTTGCATGCTAACCTAACATGCATCATGCTTTAGACCATCATTCTAGTGTGATTTTGGCTCAACTTCAGCAAGCTTTTGGCCATGTTTCAGTATGCTCTAGGTCTGATTTATGTTGTTTTGGTCATGCATGCCATGCTTTATATAGCCATAGTGCATTCTAGCTCACTAGCTTTGAGTTTCCGAGTCACTAGTGTGCATTGCTTGGGTCACTTGCATGATTTGGCATCATTGGAATGTGATTTCAGTGCATGTAGTGTGGTCATGCCCTTACATCTTTCACTCTTTCAATGCTTTGGAGGGTTGGTTCTTTATGCTTTAAAAATGAGCCATTGTGTATGCTTTTGGGCCACCATTTCAGTGTGTTTTTGGTGATGTTTTGCCATGATACAACTCTATTTTTGGTTGGTTAGAGCTTCCCTCATTTGCTTCTTACACTTGTAGTGTAAATCCTCTTTGCTAGCCTTGCATGCCTAATAAGTGAGCTTGTTATTCTAGCATGTGTTGACCTGGTATTAGCCCATTTTTGGTGTTATTTTGACATGCCATAACTCTGAATTTTGTTGGTGAAGCCATCTCATGCTTGGTTTTGGTAGGTGTAGTGTACTCCTCCTTATTGGCCTTGCATACTTCATGCTTCATGCCCTTCATGCTAGCCTGTGTTAGCTCTAGTCCATACATGTTTTAGCATCATTTTGACATGCTCCAGGACTATTTTGGATTGCCTTGGCCATATGGTTCATGTATTGCATAGTTGTAGTGCAATTGGCCTTGCTAGCTTTGAGTTTTGAGCACCATAGCATGCTTCATTTGTGACATGTGCATGATTTGGCATCATCTACCATGTTATTTTAGAGCATATAGCATTGCCATGTTCCCACTTTTTCACTCTTTGAATGTGTTCAAGGGTTGTTCATTATTGCCTTGTTTGGGGGCCAATACGTATGCATGCTTGTCTAGACTTGTGAACTCCCATCTCAGCATGTTTTGGTCCTTTTCTTGACCTATTTGAGCTTTGTCCATGATTGGTTCCTTCATTTATGCCATGTGTTGCATGCCCCTTGTGTAGTCTCCTTTGGTGGCCTTGTGCCTTAGGCCTCCTAGCATGCTATGCTTATGTTATTTGGATGATTTGGCATCATTTCATACATGATTTCAGTGCTTATAGTGTGGTTACACTTTTACATTTGTCACTCCTTGAGCACTTTTGAGGGTTGTGCTCTTATGCTTAATCGGTGAGTCAATGCATGAGCATGCATTTTCTTGTATTTCATGCCTCCATTTCAGCATTTTGGCCACTGTTTTGGGCATGATTGAGGCCTGTCCATATTCGGTTTAAGTCCATATAACATGTTGTTTACATGTTGTTGCATTGCATTGTGTTTGTATGTGTATGCATTGCATTGAGTTTGCATGCCATTAGCTTTGTTAAGTTGATCATGTTTCATTGCATTGTATTTGGGTAGGGTGTTAGTCCAAACACGAGAAACGAGGGACGTTTCATACTTGAAGTGATGAAACGTGCCTCATTTCTCGGTCGCCGACCCTCTTGATCATGCATGATAGAGGTTAAGGCCCTTATGTGTTATTTGTGCATTCATTTACATTGAATTGTGCAATATTGGCTTCTCGGCCACCGTGCATTACAATGCTCAGTTGGTGGCCCGAGTGTCGAGAACCGCACTCCCTTGAGCTTAAGAAATGATAGGGAGGGTGGTTGTGCACACACATCTTGCAAATACACTACCGTGCCCCTTTTTGTTCTCTGTTGCAGCAAACTGGAGTTGGGCAATATTTTCTGGTCGGCCGACCAGTAAAAGTGGCTGGCCGACCACTTTTTCTGGTCTGCAACAAATGTAAGTGGTCTACAACACCAATAAGTGGTCGGCAGCCTTCCTGGAGGTTCCCATGATGGAGTAAAAGCAATCTGGAGCTTTGTGCAGTGTTCTGAGATCAAATGCAAACAGAGGCAAGTTGGGGCATAGCGATGGATTTTGGAGTGAGGCGATCGAACATGCATACACTTCTTGCCCCGAGGCTCCTCTTTTACTACTTTACTTAGCTTCTTTGCTTAGCTAGCTAATGCTTTGGTTTTGTACTTAATTAGTTAATGCGCTTAACTATTCAATTTGTGTTGTAATAACTAATTAGTTAACTAGGATTAGTTAATTAGTTGTGACTTGTAATAATTAGTTTAATTAGCTTAGATTAGCTAGTTAGCTTGTTATTCGGACCCTCCGTCGAGGGGGCGCAACTGTTGTAATAAGTGTGTGTGTGTGTGATGCATGTCTTCCAACCCCCATTTCTTTCTCCCTTATTTATCAGCTTTTGATAGTTAGTTTTAGGGCATGTTTCAATTAGCATCCTTATGCTAGCATGTTTGCATTCATTCATTCGTCTTGCATGTACCGGGCTCGGCGTATCATACAAACTGCATTGTATTTCAATACCAATTTGAATACATGTTATCAAGTTGCATTCACATGCCATCTTAGAATAGCCGAGCCCATCTTAGTTGCATTTTTTCATGTGTTGCATTAGGCATTGTTAACATAGCTAGGATCATGCATGATTACTAACTAGCTTCTTTTTTTACTCGAAGCACACTGTGAGTGTTTACGCTTTAGCATCCTTGCATGTGTAAGTGATTGCCATGATAGCATGCTTGCCATGAGGCTAACTGCTTAAGTGTTTAACTGCATGAATGCTTGAGGATGAAGGCTTCATTGCTTGAATTGGAACAATTCATCAAAATGTGCGTTTTAAGCCCACTTGAGAGTGGCAAATCATGTTTTCTAAGCCCACCTGAGGGTGGCAAATCCACGTCTTAGCCTACTTGAGGGTAGCAACTTCAAACCATTTTCAAACAAACAAACATGAGATGTTTTGTTCCAAATCGAGTGATTTAGTCTATACTTGTATGCTGTGTGCATCACATAGTAAGTTAGATTAATAAATCAGAATAAGAACACATGTGTTTTCAAAAACAACATATCATGTTAGTAGAGGCCGATCTTTGATCGGGCGAGCGGGGGTGCTCATTTCAGGACCTTCCCCTCTCGTACCTAAGTTCCTGAGCCGAGGAAACTTTGGTGATGATGGACACGTGGCCTTAGGCACGAGTCAGGGTTTCCTAAATTTCCCAAAATAAAATATGTAGGTGGCGACTCTGAAATCTGCAAAGCAGTCCATGTTTGGCGCTTTTTGATTAAAATCGATTTTCCAAAATGATTTGCCGGATTTGGACTCTTTGGTGATTTATCAGTCTTACATTGCACTTTGTAAGATTATATTCAGAACCGTGACAGGAGTCCGAACTGTAGTAGCTAGAACCACAATTCGCGCCCTCACGCGCGGAGCGGAGTTCCGGGCGGTCTACATATATACATTCATAAATAGTTCATCCTGAATCTGCAACATGTATGACAAGTGGCGATAAGAAATGAAAGCTAAACAAATGTTCACATGCCCTAAGGGCTTAGCTCTTTCCAAGCCAAGGCTTGGGTACACCCAAAACGAGTCATAAGCTCAATACAAATAAAGCCCTAGGCTTGTACAAAGGTTAAATACAAGATAAACAACACTGAGCCTTCAGCTCCACAATCATCCCAAGCTAAGTCCTTGGTAGAGACATATCATCAGCAACTGAAAATGATTTTTCCCAAGTAGGGTGAACCAAAGCCCAGTAGAAACAATCTAACACAATATATGAATCTTAAAAAAGATATGAGTATGATATGCATATCCAATGCCCATGATAAAATCATTCATCACTCTTTTACAAAACCATGCCATGCCAAGCTTTATATCTTAATTCCTTCTATCTCGATTCATAAGTCATTCACTATTATATTCAAACAACAAACTAAGGGTACAACTCAGTGGGTCTCTACCCAGCACAACCATTATGCAGACACTTCCATTTGCCATTTTATGGATATTTCGTCTGCGGGAATTGACACTCATGTATACGCACGGTTTTCGGGACTGTCACCCTGGACACACATGCCAACTTAATTTAATGGAGTCCATCCCCTTTCTTCTCCCAAACATAGAGTACATCCCCTTTCTCCTCCCAAGCATCATACATTTACAATGTATCAAAGACATAGTCATTGACAACGAATAAGAGATTAGTTTCAATTCACCTAATCCTCATGCAATTTCTACCACAATCATAGCTATCCTCCATTGATAGCCTAAAATAGTTATTTCTAAACAGATATGCAATCTCCAAGATAGATAAATTATCCAAATTTCCATAGGTGAGAGGTAATACATATCCAACTCCACCATTTATATAAATATCCATCCAATTTCATATTTCCAATACCAATTTCATTTATTTATACAAAATAACTATTCGAGACATTTTAGGGCAAAACTCGATTTGCTTTCAAAATCCATCCCGAGTATCAAAATCAACAAATTTATCACAAAACAACCTCACATCTACTCCGATAACTATTTTCAATACATACATTTGAAAACCCCTCTTTTGATTTTAAACCAAAGCCCTAGGTTTGTTCAAAACCATCCCAAATTCCAATATTCTTTAGACATCAACAAATAACGAAGTTGAAACTCATAAAAGAGTGTAGAAAGTCCCTACCTCGAAGCTAGAGATCAAGGAAGTAATGGAGGAACCTCAAAGACGCCGAAACCAAGTTCTATTCATATCAAAACGTAGCCCTTGAGGTGCTTTACCTTTTTAACAAAGGCACATGGATAGGGAAACCACCAAATTTGAGTGAAAATGTAGAGAGAGAGGCTCTAGATCTAGGGTTTTGAGAGGAAAATATATGAAAAAGTGATGTAGAAGGGTGCTGCTGCGAATTGATATATGCACAGTCCGCTCAAGAGCAAGAAGTGACGCTCGAGCGTTAGAAGCAATAAGTTGTTTCGCACGAGCGCAAGAAGTGACGCTCGAGTACAGAATGCACACTCCCAATAACAAACCAACGTTCGAGTGCAAGAAAGGCTACTTGAGTTGAGGCCGCTCGAGAGCAGGAAGTATCGCTCGAGCGTAAAATACATTGTCCCAATAGTTTTGTAGACCTGCAAAAGTATTGAGAGTTCACAAAGCTCGCTTGAGCGTAAGAAGTGCTGCTCGACCGGAGGAGTAAAATTTTGGGCAACACAAGTTTGAAAACCAAGCAATCAACCTGTTCCAAACGCAACAATTACAATCCAATAGCCAAACTTAAGGAAGTGTAAGGGGAGAAGACATGAACAACACTACGAAACCACAAAACTCGAGTGCAAGATACAAAAGGGTCGGGTTAAACTGGAATCGCTATAGCTCAGGTTTGTTTCTAACTATAAACTTTATTTACATTAGCGCTTTTGATTTGAAAACTCTAACCCTTATTGAATATTCGATATTAAGTTTGGTTCTCAATGAAAATTAACATCTGTAGCCAATAGCTGTGCCATTTTGATTTCAAAACTCTAACTGTGAAGAATGAATATCTGATATTAATTTTTATTTTCTCAGCTTTTTCCTTTGAAAAAGTTCAAAATTTGTAATCCGATTATTGGCTCTTTCTCTATCTCTCTTTGATTCCATCTATAATCAGCAATGTCATTGATCACATTCCCAAATCATCCTCTGTTTCTTTTGTTTCTACATGTTTCTCTATTTTTTGGGAATTTATTAGCTCTTTGTTTGTTTTTTTGTTTTTTTCTTTTTACATTTTATTTTTTTAAAAACCAATAAAATTGAGAATCCTTGTATCTACACTCCCTCTATAAATAGCCAACTCTTTGGCTTGATTAACATGCATCCATAGACCATCTTCTCCAAAACTACCAAATATGAGAAAGATTTTGAGACTCTCTCTGGTTTATCTTTCTTCGTACCATCTTCGTAGCCTTTAAAATCTTAATTGCATCTTGAAATGATTTGATAATCAAAATATGCAAGAAAGCACCCAATCCCAAACTCTGTGATTCAACACTGCAATTAGACCATCCAAATCTATTGCAAGGACTGAGGGACTAAGGAATATTGAGATGAATTGTTCGACTCCAATGTAGTTTAGAATTTCTTTGCAAATAAATGGAAGAAACTTGTGTATATTTACAATTCGATTAAAGATTTTATTGGGATGCGTATATTGAATCTATCAATTTAGTCCAACTTTTATAGAGCTCTTATTTGTAATAATAAGAACACATCTAGATGGATATGTTATTATGAAGAGAAAACTTATGCCTTGAATATAAATGTGTATCTTGTATACAATTCAATTGCATTTTCCATTTTTGTTTTCCTGATATGTATATTTTGTATATAAATGTACACATATGTTATTTTTCAAAATAACTACTTTCCCTTATTTGGTTGAGAAGAAAGTGGGGAGAAGGTAAAAAGGAAAATATTGTATTTAAAATTTTTATTTTTGTTTTGTTTAAACTTCTGTCCAAAGTTGCATAAATGAAATTAAGTTTTTTCGAGAGAGGATGAGGGGAAATATTTAAAAATTATCTTCCTATCTTCCTTTTCTTTTCTTTTTAACTTTAACCCATGGTCAGCATTGGTAACAGAGGATCTGTGTAACGTCCCCAAAATAATTGCAATAATCCAACTCCGAACACCAGTACAAAGTAATATAGATACAATAAGAAGCTTTCATTAATCAAAGTTAATATACAAAAAGTAACACATATGATATACATTCATAAATCGTTCATCCTGAATCTACAACATGTGCTACATGACGTAATAAAGAATGAAAGCTAAACAGATATTCATATGCCCTAATGGCTTACATTTTTCCAAGACTGTGCTTGGTTACAACAAAACGAGTCATAAGCTTAATACAAATAAAGCCCTAGGCTTGTAAAAGAGTAAATACAAAATAAACAGAAATTGACCCTTCAGCTCCACAATCCTCCCAAGCTAAGTCCTTGGCGGAGGCATATCACCAGCACCTGAAAATGGTTTTTCCCAAGTAGGGTGAGCCAAAGCCCAGTAGAAATAATCTAGCACAATATATGAATCTTAAAAAAGATATAGGTATAATGTGCATATACAATGCCAGTGATAAAATCATTCATATTCTATAAGATCATAATATGCGAAGTTTTATATCGCAATCCATTTTATCTCAATTCATTTCAAGTCATTTCATTTCACCTCAACTCATGAGTCAAATTCATTGTTATCGAGACAACCTAACTAAGGCTATAACTTAGTGGTTCTCTAATCACACAATCATTACACAAACACTTCAATATGCCATTTTACGAAAATTTCGTCCGAGGGAATCAACACCCATGTATGCGCGCAATTTTTGAGACTTTCACCTTTGACACACAGGCCAACTTAATTCAATGGAGCCCATCCACTTTCTTCTTCTAAACATAGAGTACATCCCCTTTCTCCTCCCAAATATCATGCATATACAATGTATTAAAACATAGTCATATTCAATGACAACAGTTAAGAGATTAGTTTCAATTCACCTAATTCTCATGCAATTTCTACAACAATCACAACTATCCTCTATCGATGGCCCAAAACAGATATTTTTAAACATATATATAATCTCCAAGACTGATAAATTATCCAAATTTCCATAGGTGAGAGATAATACAAATCCAACTCCATCATTTATATAAAAATTCATCTAACTTCATATTTCCAATACCAATTCCATTATTTATACAAAATAATTATTTGAAATATTTTACGGCAAAACTCCATTCTTTCCCAAATCCAACCTATGTGTCAAAATCAACAAATTTAACACAACACATCCTCATATATATATACCTGTAGACGTCCCCCGAACGCATCCTGGGGAGGAGCGCGAGTCCCCCCCTCCCCCCCCCCCCCCCCCCGGTTCTGGTTCGCTAGTGGGTCTACTACAGTTCGAGGACTCAAATGTCACGGTTCTTAATCTTGAACCAAAGAGTCCAAATCCGGCAAATCGTTTTTGAAAACATATTTTTTTGAAAGAAGTGCCAAACATGGACTGCTTTGCCAGATACAGAGTCGCCACCTAAATATTTTATTTTTGAGAAATTTAGGAAACCCTGACTCGTTTGCCCAAGGCCACGTGTCCGTCATCACCAAAGTTGCCTCGGCTCGGGAACTTGGGTACGATTGGGGAAGGTCACTTCGTGAGCACCCTCGCTCGCCCGGTCAGAGACCGGCCACTACTAACCATGATATCTATTTTTGAAAACATTGTATGTTCTTATTCCGGTTATTAGCCTAGGTTACTATGTGATGCGCACAGCATACAAGTATAGACTGAATCGCCTGAATTGGAACAAAACATTTCATGTTTGTTTGTTTGAAAATGGTTTGATGGTGCTACCCGCAGGTAGGCTAAGACGTGGATTTGCCACCCTCGGGTGGGCTTTAGAAAACATGATTTTGCCACTATCTAGTGGGCTTAAAACAAACATTTGATGAATTGTCCCAATTCAAGTAACACAACCTCCACCCACAGGCATTCAAGGCAGTTATATCACATAAGCAATTAGCCTCATGGTAAGCATGCTATTCATGGCAACACTCACACGCATGCAAGGGTGCTAAAGCATAAAAACTCACCGAGTACTCCAAGCCAAAACAGAAACTCATTAGAAATCCATGCATGATCCTAGATACACAGAATTGCCTAATGCAACACATGCAAAAATGCAAACTATAGCAGGCTCGGCTATTCTAAACATGGCATGTGGAATGCTACAACTAACACGTATTCAATTTGGAATTGAAATACAAATGCAATTTGTATGATGCGCCGAGCCCGGTGCGTGCAAAACAGATGAATGATGCAAACATGCTGTCATACTGTATGCTAATTGAATTATGCCCTAATCTAACCATCATAAGCAGGTAAATAAAAGGGAAGAAAGACGTGGGGTTGGAAGACATACATCACACTCACCCACACTTATTACAATTATGCCCTCGCACAGAGGGTCTGAATAAATATACAGTCCCGAATAAAAGAATAGTACAGTCCAAATAATACAGTCCAAATATGTACAAATTTCTAATTAATTAACAAATTAACTAGGAAAACAATAAACTGGCATGCAAGCCAGGGACTGCCTTGATTCCGCTCCGGATGATGAATGATGCATGTCCGGGTTGCCTTCGCGCAGAAATCCACTGCGATGCCCCAATTAGCCTCTGTTTCGCAATGGTTTTTTGGAAAGCGCGCCAAGCCTCGGAAGACTGCTGATTCTTGATTTTCCTGCAACAGAGAGCAGGAAAGGGGCATAGCAATGTATTTTCACAAATGTATGCATGCCTCGATTCTCGTGCCACCAATCACGCATCTCGATGCATGATGGCCGAGGAGTCGAATTGCACAACTCACTATGGAATGAATGCACATGAAAACTCAACAAAACCTAACTCCATCATGGATAATCCGGAGTGTCGGTGACTGGGGATTTGAGACACATTCCGTCACTCGGAGTACGAAACGCCCCTCGTTTCCCGTGCTCGGGCTAACCCCTATCCCAAGCACAATGCAATATGCATGATATGCATGAAGTGCAACTAAGATACAACCTAACATGCGAAAGGCTATGAAATGGCATACACGATGCATGAGGAAACATGGCACACACACTGCACTAACATACACCCTAGCATACGCAATGCTATGAGATGAAATGGCATACACAATGCAATATGGGCTTACACCAACGCAAGTGGACCTTGGCCACACTCACATAGGAGGCCATAAGATGAAAATGAGACAACTCGAAGTGCGTGCACGCAAACCGAGGATCGAACCTACGGCACGGAATGCCACTCTAACAAGACATGGAAAAACATGGAATATGGCATATGATCATGCAATTTTCAGAGGCAAAATGGGATGCAAAACAGCCCCGAATCATGGCAAAATGATACCCGATGCATGGAACGAGTCCCGAAACATGAATTTTGGCGCATGAAATGGGCTATAGCTATGCAATGCATGCATAATTTGAACATGAAGTATGAAGACAGAAGCTAGGAAGCCCCAAAACAAGAATGTTTACAGTTCAAAGCATGGCCAAACAGTGAGCACAAATAGGCCTAAGATAGCATGCAAAAATGGCCAAAAAGAGAGAGGTAATGAAGCAACTCACAAATTATGGCCCCAAACAGGGAAGGGGCCTTCTATAATATTGAAGAGGGGCCAAAAATATGATGTATTACAGTTTATGACAAACCCCAAAAACAGATACAAGTATGCTCAAAATGTTATGCAAAATAAGGGCACCAAGAGAGCTATAACATGAAGTATAAAAAGGATGTCCCAAAAATCCATATACCCTTAATGAAATATAAAGAGGGGTTTAAAATAGGGCTATTTTCAGTTCGGACCAAGGTCCAAAAATAGAGGCTCAATAGGATAATAAATCATGCAAAAATGGGGACCAAAGAGGGGGATAATGACAAGTGGCACATGGAGGTCCCAAGCAGTGGTGAGCCCTTCTTTAATGTTGAATAAGGGCTCAAAATAAGCCTATCTACAGTGTACATCATGCTCCAAAATAGATTACACATAAGCCAAAAATACTATGCAAAATTATGGCATAAGAAAGGGTAATGAAGCAAGTGCAAGATGGGGGTCCCAAACAGGGTAAGACCCCTAATGAAACAGAAAAATGAGCTCAAAAAAATGACATTTCCAGTTATGGCCGGAGCTCAAAATAGTAAGCAAAGAGGACTAAGAAATGGTACAAAAATGAGCTAGAAAAGGGGGGAATGGTGCTTACCCTTGAAGACCAACTCTTGGCTGCCTTTTGGCTTGAGAAATGCTGCCTCTTAGCTGCTAGAAAGCCCCTCCTAGCTGCTGGAATGGAGTGGTGGAGTGGTGCTAGGTGGTGGTGTGAAAAGGGGGTAGGATCTTGGAGGTTTTGAAGCTTGAAGGGAGAGAGAGAGAGAAGAGATATGTATATGGGAGCTCAAAGGGGTTTTTTCTAACCTTTAAACCAGCTGGGGAGGCTGGTTTATATAGGCAAAGAGGGGGAGAAAGGGGGGAGGGGGTGAAAAAATGGGGGGAAAAGAATTCAAGTTTCCCCCCCAAAATTTGGCCCTCCGGATACAAAATCAGGGGGGGTCAAAGAGGCCAGTTTTGAACTAAACAGGGTGCAAGGAGCAAGGTCGGCCAGCTAGTGAATTTGCAGGTGGCCGGCCGGCTCTCCCTATGGTCGGCCGGCTAGAGGTCAAAAGGGTCAAGGTGATTTAGTGGCCGGCCACCACAGATTGGTGGCCTCCCATGTGTGCTCAACACAGGTATGTGATCAAAAATTGGCAACTGTAAACCAGAAGAGAGAACAAGCCATCTTTCAAAGGGGTTCAAAAGGTCCAACAACAATTATTGGCCGGCCACCAAATATTGGTGGCCTCTCAGATGTGTATATCACAAATATGGGGGTTAGGGTTGAAGAAAGTGACCCTAGGGTGGTCAACATTGGCTTTCAAGTGTGAAAAACGGACGTCGGAGGGCGATGAAGGAAATATAACTGGTTGCTGGAACAATTACTGGCCTCCCACCCTTCTACGGCCTTCCTAGTGATAAAACAGAGGTCCCTGCCAAAAATGAACGAAAACCGATGCAAAATGAAGGTTCGGGGGCCGAGACGCGCAGTCCGAGGCCCCGAAAACTGCCTGTTGGGCACCGGGAGTGGTGTTCGACCACGAAGTTGGTCTCTCGGACCACAGTGTCCCTTGAAAGGGAGTAAATAAGATGCATGCCAAAAACCGGAGCAAACGGAGATGGTTAGGCGGTCCCGAACCGAGGCACACGGCCTGACGGCTCCGAAAACTGGGAACCGGGCTCCGAAATGGGCAAAATGGCCTGTGACCACGGAACGTAGCCTACGGCCACTGAGAGATAATCTACTAGACCTCTCCCTCCCCTCAGGGAAAAGAAATAGAGAAAACCGAGCCTGGTTCACAAACCGAGGCAAAGTACAGAAAGGGTTCGGAAGTCCGGAGGCACGGCTCACGGCCGAGACTCTGAGACTTCTGAACGAGCACAATATGCAACATCACCGAGCGCTCAATCGGTGACGTCTGAGTCTTAAGGTCGGTCAAAAATGGGGTGTCTACAGTTGCCCCTCTTTGACAGAACTCGGAAGTCACAAGTGACGGGAGTGAATGTCAAAGCCCAGAGACGACCCATTTTTGACAAGGCCGAAGACTTAAACAATCATACAAGATGAACAGAGGCGTGCCCGCAAGCATGCCCGCAGGTAGGGGGGGCAAAATGCAAAGTGATATGCACAAGGCCAAAGGTAACTCAATGATCATGCAAATGCAGCAGGCTGTAATGAAGCAAGTATTTGCAAATAGATGCAACAGTTTTAAGCAAGAATGCAAAGCAACAACTACATTTCATGCAGTTAGGAATGCGGAGAATTATTCAATTCTCGTCGCGTCTCACACGGAGAAAATACAATACCTGTGCGATTTGTCTGGTCACACCAGCTTCAAATGAATCGTACATACAATATCGTGCCTACAAAATTGAGAAACTCAACAAGCACAATATACTAACAACATATATTCAATGTGATTTCGAAAGTTTGACACACGCAATGCCAGCGAGTGAATGCATCGCAATGCGAGAAAGGAACGTGCGTGACAACACATGCTTAAGCACAGAGGTATGGCAATATCAAGAAACGCGCATGACAATGCAGGTATGCTCATGAGAATGCAAGTTATGTGCATGACAATGCAGAACGAGCATAAACTAAGGCGTCCGTTTGTTACGAAACAACGAGCAAGGGAAATGCGCGTTTCGGCGAGGGCGACTCGATCGCGACCTCTGATTCACCTCCCGGAGAGGTTACAATATGTTCACGAAGGATACATCTCATTTCCGATGAGTAATGATGACATACGCATCAGGACTTGAAGCTGAAGTTCCGGCGGAGCGATTTCGCGGCAAAAAGTGCATTCCTTTTGTACTTTTTCAGGTCCCGGGAACTCCAATCTTCCCCAAAATTTGCAGAGAGCTTGGGACCCACCAAGGGATCACCACCGGCCAGTTTTCTTTCCCAGGGGAGGCCACCGGCCACTTTTCCAAAAGGAGATGGCCGGCCAGCCTGAAAAGGTGGCCGGCCGGCCACTTGCCCAAATCCGCGGGCATTTTGGTCTTTTCACCTTCTTTCCTTTATATCCACTCACTCAAACACTTTGAGCTCATAACCATAGCTCCGAAATCTTCTCCTCTTGCTTCCCAAACCATTTTCTCACTCAGATCTGTGCTCCATACGCGTTTTCCAACGCCCCGCGCAAGTTGTTTTCGCGAAAACTTCCCGTTTCAAGCACTTTGAACCGATTAAATTTTGATTTCGGTGCCTCTTTTCTCATTTTCGCCACTTGAGGTGAGTTTGTCTCAACATTTGGAAGATTTTCTCGGGAGTTGACTTTTGTTGACTTTTTCATTTCCCGGGAGTTGACTTTTGTTGACTTTTTCCAATTTTGGCTCATTTTGCTCCTTTTGCAGATTTTCCGAAATGGCGGGTCATTTTCCTCACGGTGGAGGTCCTCCGGGTGCCGGGGATGATCCCGATGTCCAGGCTCTGCCTCCGAGGGTTCGACCCTTCATACCCGAGAGGTATGCGCCATCAGCACACATCCTCCCGTGAGCTGTTTTTCATCACTTTACTGACTTTGATGAGCGGGCACCTGGGGATCTGCTTTTACGGGAGCCAGAGTATCACCTTTCTCACGAGGCACGAGAGGTATTTACTTCGTTTTCTGTATTTTTCGTGCATTTCGTGCCTTTGCCATATTTGAACACACAGTTTAGTCTATGACATAGCACTTTGTTTGCATCTTGAACACACGGTTGAAACACTTGAATTTCCGAACACTCAGCTCATAAATTGATTGTGAACACACGGCACACATTAGTTGAGAATTGAACACACAGCTCAAACACTGATTTTTCGAACACACAGCCCGAATTGATGGTGAATACGCAGCACACACTGATTGAGAGTAGAACACGCAGCCCAAACTCTGATTTTCTAAACACACAGCTTGGATTGAGGGTGAACACGCAGCACACACTGATTGAGAGTAGAACACGCAGCCCAAACTCTGATTTTATGAACACACAGCCCAGATTGATGGTGAACACGCGGCACACACTGGTTGAGAGTAGAACACGCAGCCCAAACTCTGATTTTCTGAACACACAGCTCGGATTGAGGGTGAACACGCAACACACACTGATTGAGAGTAGAACACGCAGCCCAAACTTTGATTTTTCGAACACACAGCCCAAATTGATAGTGAACACACGGCACACACTGATTTACGTTTGAACACGCAGCCCAAACTCTGATTTTCTGAACACACAGCCCAGATTGATGGTGAACACGCGGCACACGCGGGTTGAGAGTAGAACACGCAGCCCAAACTCTGATTTTCTGAACACATAGCTCGGATTGAGGGTGAACACGCAGCACACACTAATTGAGAATAGAACACGTAGCCCAAACTCTGATTTTTCGAACACACAGCCCGGATTGAGGGTGAACACGCAGCACACACTGATTGAGAGTACAACACGTAGCCCAAACTCTGATTTTTCGAACACACAGCCCGAATTGATAGTGAACACACGGCACGCACTGATTGAGAGTAGAACACGCAGCCCAAACTCTGATTTTCTGAACACGCAGCCTAAGTTGATGGTGAACACACAGCCCACACTTCGATGATGAACACACAGTCCACTCGCTTTACTTTGTACGCAGTCTGTTCATTTCGTTTGCAGACAGCTCATTCATTTCGTTTGCACACAGCTCATTCATTTCATTTGCACACAGCTCATTCATTTCATTTGCACACAGCTTATTCATTTCATTTGCACACAGCTTGAATGGATTTCGTACTGAAACATGTATTCATTCTAAATGCAGGTGAGCTCTCATACTGTGCGAGGATACGACTCCACAGTAGCTAGAGATTGGTATGCTGAGCTTCCGGAGGCCGTCCATGATTTAGTTGATTTGGCAGGGTTCGGACCCTTCTGTGCCGGACTATCTCGTTGTCCTGTCAGGAGGACGATGATGGCAGCTTTGGTGGAGAGATGGTGGGACACCACCAACTCCTTTCATTTTTTCGCCACAGGGGATCTGACCATGACCCCACTTGACTTTGCTGTGCTGACTGGCCTTGATGTGGGAGGCTGGCCTATCCCCTATGATGAGGACATGGGCCAGTGGGAGGCCGCTTGGATGTATTTGCTGGGGGCTCGCCCACCTGTTGATAGAGCTTCGGGGAGAGTCCGATACACCTGGTTCTCTTCCCATTTTCGGAGGGAGGAGATGGAGCCCGGGACCCTTGATGAGGCAGCACAGTATGCCGTGGTTTTCTGATGTTCCTCTTCGGGACTACTCTGTTCGCCGATAGAGGGAACACTGTTGGGCTGTATTTGTTGAGCGCTTTGGTGGACCTATCATAGGTCAGACGCTATGATTGGGGTGGCGCCGGTCTGGCTACCCTTTACTGCTACATGAGCGCGACCTCCCGCGGTCGGGGAGACTTACTTGGCGGTTACTGGAGAGCTTGGGAGGTATTTTCTGCCTTCTTGATTTATATTTCTGCCCTTCATTACCGGTACATTGCACACACACGGCGCACTTTGCACTCTGTATTTTGCCCTCAGCACTTTGCATTTACATCTTGCACTGTTTTCCGCAGCTATGGGTTTATGTGTATTTCCCGACATTAGCCCCAGATATGATAGTGGAGGGGCCCCGCATGACCCCGTACTCATTGGTATTCGAGGGCCAGCACCGGTCGAGGCCCCGAGAGTCTCTCCTTTACCTACGGCAGTATTTCGACACTGTGCGGTCGACGGAGGTATTTCAGAACTCTCAGTTCTTTCTATTTTCAATCTCTAATCTATCTTGTACATTCCTGATTTCTGATTGGTTTATGCACTGGTTATCCGCAGATTACCTGGCAGCCCTGGGCGCCTTTAGGTGACGGTCTCCGATTTCAGTTTGGCGGAGGGTCGGGTGCTTCCCAGTACAGGATCCTATTTGAGGGACCAGTCGGTAGAGCGTGGTTTTTGGGGGAGCGCTTCTTACGTCAGGTGTGGGGCTATACTTCTCAGGATCCTCCCTCAGCACCTCCAGTCAGTATGCGGATTGCTGATAGGCTCTCTGTTAGGGATGTTACTGGCGCTATGTTGGGCACTGATGCTTTGCTACATCTCGAGGAGGGGGACTATGCCACTTATCGCCACATATATCTGATGCCCCCATTGACGGGAGTCCGTACTCCCTCGATGAGGCCTATTGGTGTGCCGTCTTCGAGCCAGGCTCGGGCTACAGACGCTCCTTCCACCAGCAGGGCTGGTACATCGAGAGGTGGGGGTAGATCGGTTCCTCCGATTCCTCCAACTCTTCATCATCCTGGGTGGCCAGACATGCCGACTGAGCTGACGGGATGGCAATTTGGGACTCCTTATCCGATCCAGCTGGAGCCTCTCCTGCCTGATCACAGATACGTCAGAGATCCTGATTCACCACCGGTATACTTTACATCTTTGATTTATCAGTCATGCACTTGAACCTTCATTCCTTTGCTGATCATTTTGCATTTGTATCCACAGCCTCCTGTCGAGTACGTGGATGAGATGCTTGGGGTGATGGCCGCATTTGAGGGCATGATCCTGCAGAGAGAGGCACAACTGGCCATCATGGGCGTCCAGGTATCCCCCAGTTTTTCTGTATTTATCATATCTCTGATGACATGCTGATTTCGAACATTCTACTACATTGATAGGCCACTTGCGTAGAGCACATCTGACACACACCCCACTTAGAGCACATCTGACACACACCCCACTTTATATGTTGTATTTGCATTTGATTTTCATATTTGAACTGATGTATTGAACTCTTCATTTTCAGATGCCTCCAGTATATGCTCAGCCACGGGCCAGGCCACCCGGACCTTCTCAAGGAGGTGGATCATTTGGACCTTTTCGAGGTGCTGGGCCATCTGGGCCTTTTCGGAGAGCTGGGCCATCCAGGCCTTTTCGGGGAGCTGGGCCATCCAGGCCCTTTCGAGGAGCTCGAGGGGCGGGGGTCGTCTCGCAGGCGCAGGGTACATATCATAGAGGCAGAGCCTGATGAGGATGAGGAGGAGGAGGTTGCAGACCGTCAGTCAGAGACATCTGCTGAGGAGGGGGATTCCGGTCTTGGTTCCGGGAGTGGGGGCGAGGCTGAGGGGGATACTGAGGATGACAGCTCCGACCCGGATAGTGATGGTGGTGCAGAGGTTGTCTCGCAGAAGAGGATGAGGAGGGCCTCTCATTCCCGCTCCCGAGAGTATTGATGCTGCTGTTCCCTGCTTTATTTTCCTTTTTGCTAGTAGTTTATAGCACATTGCACATTATAGGCAGTTTTATTTTCTGTGAAACTTGTGCCTTGCTTGTAAAATGTTTGTCCTGATGGAATGAAACAGCTTTTGAAAAAGTGTTGTATTTTAAACATTTAGCATCATATCGCATCATTTTGCACAAAAATGAGATTGAATGGAAATGTGCATCGTGCATTTTGCCCAGTCAGGTAGTGAACCGACGCAACAAACTAAACAACCTAACTCATTAAGATAAGATAAGATCTTAACAAGTTTACAACTCGATAAGCAAAACATAAAAATGTGGACGACTCGATTAAACAAGACTCAACAAAATTGCTTAAACAAAGAGTAACAACTCAAAATACAAAATACGACAGCTCGACAAAACTTACAACTCGATAAGCAAAACAACAACTCGATAAGCAAAACTTGACAAAACAGAGTGTATTTACGGACGATCTGGTTAACGAAACGCATCCGAAACAGAGGGAAATAGAGGCCTTCGACCCACCCGATGCTCGGAAATGCTTGGAACTTCCTCTAGAGGGTAAAACAGGACTGGAGGAACACACCAGAGCATGGCCGGCCACTTTTAGGAGCCGGCCGGCCATTTTTTTTTGTGTTTGAAAGGAGAAATGTGGCCGGCCAGCTAGAAAAGGTGGCCGGCCGGCCACTTATCTCAGCAGCCGTCAAATTTTTGACACGTGTCCCTCGAATAGTGTCCCATCCTCTATAAAAGCTCCAACTTCGGGACTCATTCATTTCATCACTGCTTTGCACAAAAAATGGAGGCGTTTCTCATAGAAAATCTCACTTCTTGGATCTCTTCTCTAGATGGCTCGGAAAAGTTGAATTTCCGAGGCTTCGGCTTGAATGCACTATTCCCACTGAGCCGGACTCCACTGCACCTTCCTTTCCTCCATGCCGCGGCGAGATTTTGGGACCCGGTAACGCATGTCTTTAGCTTCGGAGGGCAAGAGGTATGTCCCACTTTTGAAGATTTTCATGTTTTAATGGAGTCTGAACGTTCGGAAGAGATCATGCCTCAGTCTCGTTTTGGCCACGCCCAAGCTTTAGGGCGGATGTGTGGACTCACCGCGCATGACATTCAATTTCTGACTTGCAACGGGGAACTGGATGTCCTTGGTTTGATTCATCGTTTTTCCAGTGTCGGCGACCGCGGAGACCATCATTGGCAAGGTTTCCGACAACATGCCCTCTGCTTGTGCATGCTATCTCATTTTCTGTTTGTCTCGGGTTCCGGAGGAGCTAGCGTCCGTTTGATTGAAGTCGCTCAAGGCTTGAAGGAAGGAAAGAGCTGTATTGCTATGGCATTAGCCGAAACACTGATGGGCTTGGATGCTTTCTATCGCCGGGAGACAACTAGATTTGCAGGGAGTCCACTGTTGCTGCAGGTAATGTTTCCCACCCAAGCTCGCATATATATTTGCTCACATCGCTCGGCCCTCAAGCTCGGTTTTTCTCACAAAACCCCCATCTTGTTTTTCTCTCCTCGCACATCTCTCTATTCTTTATTCTCTCATTTTTCATCCCTCCCCAGATATGGTTGATGGATAAATTGCAAGTTGTGGACTCTTGCCCTGCTTACTCAGCCCGTGGCTACTTCTTTCGACAACGCCTGGTTGATGCTCTTGACGAGAGATGGTGGTTTGACTGGATGTGCAATTTGTCTGCCGATCGCATTGCTTGGCGCTGTCCTTGGTTCAATCTTCCGGCGATGAGCTACAACATGTTCCGGGATACTGGGATCCGGTTGATTGGCCTGACCCATTGTGTATTTTATTTCCCATTCCGTATCCTGCACCAGTTTGGTCATGATCAGACTTGCCCTCCGGAGGGGATTGAGTACCCGGTTGCTTTCCCGGTCCGAGGTGCACACCTTGCCTGACATACTACGGCCTGGAGGACTAGAGAGCTCCTGCCCCCCCGCCCCTATTTTCAGTTGCACTTTGTCTGACGAGTGCTGGGATTGGCTCAATGAGGAGGCCCAGGTTGGGCCTAGCTTGGCATCAGAGGCTTCAACCAGCTCTGGAAGGGGGCGCAGGGACACCTGACTTGACTATGCCCCGGACTTATTGCTTTATTAGTACTTTCAAGTTTTTGTTATGAGTGTAATAAAAAGTAACTTCAATTGTATGCAAGAGCAGGAGAACTCTGTTTTGAAATCAATGAAATTGAAGGTTGTGGTACTGAGAATTTTCCGCTTTGGTCCAAAAATGGTCTTAGTTGTAAAAAGATTAATTTGAACAAAGTCAACTTTTATTAAAACTTTTCAAAACCATTTTCGATATGGATCAGAACTGGACACGCCTGAGATCTATCACTGAGATGCACAACCCCGGATCCTAGCAACTGGAAAGTTCCCCCTAGTCTGAATGGTACCGCGGCATTTCATGGCAACGGAAAGTTGCCCCTAGTCTGAATAGCACTGTGCCGGAGATCACGATAAATGCTGATGAATAGAGATGACCGAGATGATCAAATGGACGAAGTTGATCGGGGAAAAGATTGTGGCTGAACTTCAGGATGAAGCTGCCTACGTATCCCAAAGATGGGAATCAAGCCTTACGTAGTTCAGGCTTAGGTTCGCTCGGGTATTTTTACTCTCCTTTTGCGCTCTAACTTTTGCCAAGGCCGCCCTTTGCGGGTTTTCAACCTTGCGAGCTCAGTTTTTATATTTTCAAATTTTTTGTGCTCTGAGTTTTGCCTAGGTCGCCCTTTCGGGTTTTCGGCCTAGCAAGCCTCTCAAGGATAGTATTTCTTCAACTTGTCCATGTTGATCGGTTGGGAGAACTCCAAGCCATCTAGATCCATTAGAACCACAGCTCCACCTGACCAGATTGACTTGATGATGTAGGGACCAGTCCAATTGGGTCTGAACTTGCCCCTTGGGTCGTGGATGGGAGCTCGGTTATCTTTGAGTACCAGATCTCCTTCCTTTAAATTCCTGGACTTAACCTTTTTGTTGAAAGCCCGGGCGATTCTGCGTTGATAACCTTGGACATGGTACAGCGCTTTCAGTCTTCTTTCATCAAAAAGCATGAGTTCCTCAAATCTGCTCTGTTGCCAATCTGCCTCGGCTATTTGACACTCGGCCAATACTCGTAATGACGCAACCTCAATCTCAATAGGTAGAACGGCCTCCATCCTACAAACCAATGAATACGGAGTCGCCCCGGTAGAAGTTCTGATTGAAGTCCGGTAGCCCCACAGAGCAAACGGCAGCTTATCTGGCCAGTCTCGGTAGGTTTCCACCATCTTCTGCAATATGTGTTTGATATTCTTGTTGGCAGCCTCAACCGCTCCATTAGTCTGCGGCCGGTAGGTAGATGACTTATGAAAAGCCACGTTGTATTTTTCCAACAAGTCTATCACTTCCTTCTTGAAGTGGGAACCGTTATCTGAAATTATCTCATTTGGGACCCTGTAGCGACAGATGATGTTGTTTCTGATAAACTTTGCAACGTGCGAAGCCTTCAACACCGCGTAAGATTGGGCCTCAACCCACTTCGTGAAATAATCTATCGCAACCAGGATGAACTCATGCCCATTCGACCCCTTTGGCGTAACAGCCCCGATCACATCAATTCCCCAGACTGAAAATGGCCATGGTGAAGTCATATTGTACAGCTTTGTCGGCGGGATGTTCATGCGATTTGCATGAATTTGACACTTGTGGCATCGCCGGACGAAACCGATACAATCCTCCTCCATGGTGGACCAGTAGTACCCCTGTCTGAGGATCTTCCGTGCCAGCATTACCTCATTCATATGTGCTCCACATTCTCCTCCATGGATGGCTTCCATTAGGCGCTTCGACTCTTCGGCATCAACACACAGTTTATGCATTCCTAGATGACCTCTTATGTACAGCTTACCCCCACAGATGATGAACTGAACGGCCAATCTTCTTATTGCCCTTTTGTCCTTGGCATTTTCCCCCGGCGGATATGTTTCCTTCTCTAAGAAATTCCAAATGTCATGATACCAGGGGTTTTCGTCCTGAACCTCATCTATAGCAGCAATCGACTCATAGGCTGGTGCAAATTTCTGGTCAATGATGACTGGACGCATCCGGACTCCACACGGGATGTCTATCATGGAAGATAGAGTTGTTAAAGAATCTGCGAACCTGTTGTTCTCTCTTAGTAGATGAGTAAAACTTAGCTTTTCGAACCGAGGAATTAGCAAATCCAAGGTTTGGTGATACATCATCATCTTTTCTTCTTTTACTTTCCAGTCTCCTTTTGCTTGAGACACAACAAGGTTCGAGTCCCCAATGACGTCCAACCGTCTTGCCCCTAGTTCTAGGGCTGCTTCTAGGCCAGCAATGCATGCCTCATATTCTGCCTCATTGTTCGAGACTTTGAATCGGAGTTTGAAGGCTAGGGGAATACGGGAATTGTCGGGTGCTATCAGCAGCACTCCTATCCCATACCCGTACTGATTTGATGCTCCGTCGAAGTACATCGTCCAAGTTTCGTCGTCGATATGCAAAATTGCTTCATCTGGGAACAAGTATTCAACTGCTTCATCCCCCTCAACCGGATGGTCGGCAAGGAACTCTGCTACTGCTCTTCCTTTGACTGACTTGCGTGTGACATACTTCAAATCAAATTTGGAGAGCAACAGCAACCAACGAGCTAGCCTACCCGTAAGTGCTAGTTTCTCGAAAAGATATTTGATGGGATCGAGACGTGAAACCAACATTACGGAGTGAGCTAACAAGTAGTGCCGCAGCTTCCTGGTAGCCCATACCAAAGCTAAGCAAGCCTTCTCCAGCGGTGTGTACCGAGTCTCATACTCTAGCATCTTCTTGCTCAGATAGTAGATGGCTCTCTCCACCCTGTCTTCAGACTCTTGTGCAAGCATACAACCCATCGTGGTCTCAGTCACTGATAGGTACAAAATCAACGGTTTCCCCGGTTCTGGTGGTGATAAAACGGGCGGGTTCTGTAGATATTCTTTAATCTGCTCAAACGCAGCTTGGCATCGGCCGTCCCATTGGAATTTCTTTCCTTTCTTTAGGAGACCAAAAAATGGTTCACAAGTCAAGGTTAATTTTGAGATAAACCGTCTTATGAATTGCACTTTACCCAGAAAGCCTCGCACCTCCTTCTCAGTCCTTGGTGGGGGCATTTCTAGGATGGCCTTGATTTTGGAAGGGTCGACTTCGATGCCCCTTTGTGTAATCAGAAACCCCAGCATTTTTCCCGCTGTAACACCGAATGTACACTTTTGAGGGTTCAGCAGCAACCGGAATTCCCTGATCCTTTGAAAAAACTTATGCAAGGCGGTGTAGTGGCCCTCTCTTTCCTTGGACTTGACAATCATGTCGTCCACGTACACCTCAACCTCTTTGTGGATCATATCATGTAATATTGTGGTCACGGCCCGTTGATAAGTAGCTCCAGCGTTCTTCAACCCAAACGGCATTACCCTGTAGCAGTATGTCCCCCACGGGGTGGTGAATGCAATCTTTTCCCTGTCTTCTGGTGCCATTACTATCTGGTTGTAACCTGAGAAGCCATCCATAAATGAAAGCAATGTGTGCCCTGCTGTGAAATCCACCAACTCATCAATATGCGGTAAGGGAAAGTCGTCCTTCGAACTAGCTCTGTTCAAATCCCTGAAGTCCACGCATACTCGGATCCTGCCATCCTTTTTCGGCACCGGAACAATGTTGGCCAACCAAGTCGGATATTCAGATACCAGCAGGAAGCCTGCGTCGATTTGCTTGGTGACCTCTTCCTTAATTTTGAGAGCCCAGTCCGGGTGGATCCTCCTGAGTTTCTGCTTGACAGGTCGGGCCTCGGGGTCAAGGGGGATCCGATGCTGTACAATCTCAGGATCGATTCCAGGCATGTCTTCGTAGGACCACGCGAAAACATCTTTGAAATCTTTTAATAAAGCGACTAAGTGCTCACGTTCCTCCGAAGACAACGTGGACCCGATCTGGACCAGCCGCGGGTCCTTCTCAATACCAATGTTCACGGTAATGATTTCGTCCACTAGGGGTTTAACAAATCTTTCCTGCTCCTGCTCAATTAATCGTTGAAAAATCGGAGGAACTTCGTCCTCGTCGTTTTCAAAATTTTGAAAGTCTGAATTAATGCAATAAATTAAGGGCACAGAAAAGTACTCAGAAACCACAGTTGCTTGATTCTCATTAGGCACATCCAAATCGTCCGATTCATTTACAACAGACTCAAATGAAAAGGAAAAAGACGACCTAGACAGGACTGTGGCATCCGGGTTAACATCCCCAGGAGTACCAGACTCAGACTCAGTCGAGCTGGAATCTGATTCCGACTCACAAGACTCGGTGGAATCAGATTCCGGCTCACTACTTGACCCAGTGCTGCTGGACAAAAATCCCTCCTCATATTGCCAAGTGAGAGAGGGTGCGATAGATGCATCCAAGATAGCTGCTGGTAGGCCCACAGCCGTTTCATCCCCAATCATGGAAACCGCGAAGTTATCCCCCAAGCATTTGTGGTCGATCGGAGGATCAGAGAGTAGACATGCCAGTGTTACCCCCATTTCAAATTCTGTGCCCTCAGGATCCACTGCCTTACACTGCTCAACCTCAGCTGATGGGTCTGTCTGCTCTGTGGCAACGTCATCCCCGGATAGTTGCAGGTCGAAGAAGATCTTGAAGCCTGGCACGCGCTTCTTCTCCGCATTTAGCCACGGCTCTGGGAAGCCGCAAAATGGAAAGTCCTCCCCCTCTCGGACGAAGCGTCCGTTCAGGGTACCCTGGATGGGCCTATGCATTAATTCAAAAGGCTTCCCACCCTGCTTTGCTCTGGCTCTGCCGGCCATTTCTTTCCCTTTCCTCACCCAGTCCTCTTTGGTGGGCAGATAACCCAGTCCAAAGGTATGCGGGTTGTGTGGCACTTCGGCCAATGTTGCGACGCCTTTCCTGCCGCTCCTTCCTAATCCCATCCCGGGGATGTGTTGTAGCTTGTTCATGAGGTAGACGGATTGAGCGCTGATGTACACACCTTCATTCACAGCCATAATATTCTGCACTACCCACGCCTCAGCCAAAGTGAATCCTGACAAGAACACATCCTCCGTGCCGTGCTCGATCTCCAAGACTGGTGTAGACACTTCCGGCGGCGGATGGATGGATGAATTTCAGAAGACAATAGCCACCCCCTTCCCGTGAGGGTACTTCAACATTTGATGTAAAGTGGAAGAGACTGCCTTTACTTAGTGCAACCACGGCCGCCCCAAGAGTAAGTTGAAGGTTGCGGGAACGTCCAAGACATGAAATTCGATGTTGTGTTGTCCTGGACCAACCTGGGTCTGAATCTTGACAGTCCCCATCACTTCTCTGCTAATATTATCGTGTGCTCTGATCACCTGAGTTGTCGGGACGAAGTCCACGGGCTTCAACCCGATTGCATACGCTGTTCTGGCTGGGCAGACATTGATGGCAGACCCGGTATCAACAAGTACTACCGGTATCCACTTGTCTCTACATTCCACGGAGATGTAGAGGGGTTTATTATGATTCACGCCCTCAGGCGGCAATTCCTTATCTGAAAAGGTTAATGCCGGGGAACCTCCTCCCGGAAAAACCAGCCCAACCAGCTGCTCTGGTGTAGTGTCTATAGAGAGTTTGGCCCTGTCCATAGCAGATAGGACAGCCTGTCTGTGTACTCGCGACGCCATAAGTAGTCCCCAGATGGAGATGTCTGCTTGTATCTTCTTCAATTGCTTGAGCACAGCTTCTTCTTCAATCTGTTTCTCTCTCTGTTTCTCAGCTTCCTTGTCTTTCCCAGATGCCTCAAGTTGGTCTAAGTGCGGAGGTTTGAAATACCGCCCACTTCTTGTCATATGAGCGATCTCGTCAATATACCAAGTATCATCTGGTTGACTACTCCCCCAGTCCTCATCTGTGTGGGCAAGACATAAGTCATCGTCTTCCCACCACATTCCGTCGACAGCCGACAGACACCTGTCCGGCTCCGGTATGATCGTACTCGCAGCATCTTCAGTTCTCATGCCCGCAGCATTTCTTGTTCCCGTGCACACAGCACTCTCGACCCCCACATGGGCCTTAGCTTTTCTGATTCTCTCGGAATCCTCAAATCTTTGTTGTTCCAACTGCGTCAGTACAGCTGGTTGGTCAATATTCCCTGCATTTACAATCCCCAAATTCTGAGCGAAATTCTTAGTGCCGGCGCTCTCCGGCGGTGCATTCTGACTCTCGGCCCTTCCGGCCATCACTGATACTCTTGCCCCTACCGGGCCTTGTTCTAGTTGATATTCTATGACGTCTGGTTGATCATCTAACCATCCGGTAACTTCTGCCAACTCCTCATACTCGAACCAGTTGATTGCTGCACCCCCTGATTCCTGGTCACTGAAGAACTGGAGGTTGGCAAGGTCCTCTCTTATGGCTGTTAGATTATCCGTTCCCCGTTCAAATCTGTCCCCCTGAATCACACATAACTCCGCTTTTTCTGGCAGCCCTACACTCAGCTCAGACTGGCCCACTGACTGGATGTATTCACTTGGATCATAGGCTCCTTTAGCAAGATTCCCAAACTGTTCAATCCCAGACTCAACAACCCCACTTTTCTCTGAAATCTGCCCTGTCTCATCTTCAGTGGTCACCACCTTTGGTTCAGATTGGGTTGTGGAGATGTCCGTCATGCACAAGTCAGTGCAGACAGGAAGGATCACCTCCAGCTTAGGTAGGTGGGATGGGGTGATATAGATACTAGGATCGTAAGGCACGACCCCAGTTTGAATGAAGTTGATTCTGTTGGGAGGAGGGCCTTGGTTATGTGTTGGGAGGAGATTTGTTGTGACGTTGGGTTTTTCAGGAGGCGCGATCACCTGCTTGTCGATAAGATCCTGGATCTCATGACGCAATCTAAAACAACGGTCGGTGTCATGACCATGCTGTTGGTGATACGCGCAGTATTTCGCCGGGTCATGAGAGGGAGGGAGTGGATTTGGTAGTGGCCTCGGCTCTAGGGGCGTCAAATGCTTCTTCCTGATTAATACCCCCAGAGCCTTGGACAGGGGCATATATAGGGGTGTGAAGGTTCTTTGACCTCTGGGCTGATATTAGACGGTTTGGGTGTTGCTCCCGGATGTGCTGGAAAAGGGTGTGGCGGCCACGGGCCTTGGGGAAGGGGGAATGGTGGTGACCATACTGACCTCTGAAGCTCTTGTATTTGCAGCGCCATTCGGGCCTGCGTTGTTGTTACGGTTAAATGTCCTCCGGGGTTGCTCCCAGTCCTGGTCAATTAGACCTTGCTTCATTGCATCCTCGATTTGTACCCCCATCTCGTGTAGATCTGAGAAGGTGGGAAAGGGGAGTACAATCAACTTCTGCATGAGTTTCGGTTGGAGATTGCGCACAATCATCCTGATTTGGTCCTTATTTGTGGGCCTCAAAGTCATCATTGATGCCTTCGCCCTCCATCGAGTCACAAAATCGGAGAAAGACTCTTTGGGCTCCTGCCTCGTCGTGTCAAGATCACGAGTTATAATCTCGATCTGGGTATTGTACGAGTACTGTGCAACGAAGGCCTCAGCCATTTCATCCCAGCTTCTTTTGACCTCATCCTCCAACTTTGCGTACCAGATGGCAACTACTCCTGACAAGGTTCGGCCGAATAGTGAAAGTTTTTGTGGTCTGGTCAGGCCCATTGGCCGCAATATATCTGAAAATAGCCGGAGGTGGACCATGGGGTCCCCGGATCCATCGAAGCAATCGATCTGGGGCATCTTGAATCTGTCTGGCAATGTCACGGCCACATCGGTATATCCGTCCTCGATATCCGGAATAGCCTTCACCCCCTGGGATTTCTTGAAAAGCTTCTCAAGCTTGCTCAATTTCAGAGCTGTATGGTCTATCTCGAACTCGAAGGGAGAGTCCGGGTGGTTGGCAAGTGTATGGGTTTTGGATAGTTGAGGCGGAAGCGGGGGCGGAGCCAGCCCCGTTGGAAGGCCTGTGTCCTCTTGAACATTTGGTAGGGTGTTTTGGGGATTTGGCAGGGTATTTTGGGCAGCCGGTGCCTGCTCGAGTAGTGGGACCCCTGGTGGAGGAGGGACTGAATGTGAGGCTGACGCTGCATTCTGCTATTGCAGCCTAGTAATGAGTTCGGCCTGCTGGGCCATGACTGTGGCCTGTTGCTTAGAAAATTCCGCTTGGCGGATGGCATCCTCTTGCATCTGTCTCATGCTCTCTTGCATTTGACGCATCATTTCTTCTATCCCGGCCATATTCTGTTGGTCCAGCTGACTGATCGGTAAGTGTATCTCTATGGCAGAAACAGAAACCCCAACCTGACTGTTTGCTACCAAAGTAGACTGCTGCCCCGGTAATCCCTGCTCTGATACACTGTGCCTTCTTGACCTCCTTCTAACAACTGGGGGTAGGGAGTGGAACACTGGATGTCCGACAACCAGATCCTCAGATCGATTGAGTCGGCGACCTCTTGTCCAAAGTGCTTGGGGAATATCTAAGGGTTCGGAAGCAATCGTGCTAAAACCCTGCCCTAGCAAAAGATAAATAAAGCGAAAAGGAAATAAATAACCAAAAACGGGCAGCGTAACAGCTTAAATTAAATACACAACACACAGTCGGGCATACAACACACGGTTGATAAGCTGAACACACACTGTCCTCAATCACTGATCACTGTTCCTGTATCACTGTTCCCCCAAAAACTGAATCTGGTACCCGCAGATAGCTGATTCTCAGATACTGACTGATGCCCGCAGGCCTGATGCCCAAACTCATAAATTGATACATGCATTCCCTGTAGAGACGCACTGTAACAAGCATATAACAGATAAGTGAGAGCCAAAACACCCCTATGTTGGGGTAGGGTTTCCCTGTCCTATTTTTGTCAGGAGCTAGGGTTTCACTACGCACACAGCGGTTTCAAACAACTTATAAACAGGTAAGCAACCTTGTCCTAGTTTGGAATGGCCACTATGGATCCGAATATGCACTCGGTCGAATGGTCAAAAAGGGTGCCCCGATAAAAACCGGGGTTTGTGTTCCCATACTGGCAGAGCCCGTAACCGGTCAGCCTTATGGACATGCCTTGACAAGACAAGCCTTCGGCAAACCGCTCAGGAATAGCAGATGGCAAACACGGTGTCCTAGGTGCACCAATGCAAATGCAATGCAAAGAAACATACAAGTGTAATCAAAACCAGATATCATGAGTTCAAGTCAAGTTCTCTAACTCCACAGCAGAGTCGCCAGAAACTGTAGACGTCCCCCGAACGCATCCCGGGGAGGAGCGCGAGTCCCCTCCCCCCCCCCCCCCCCGTTCTGGTTCGCTAGTGGGTCTACTACAGTTCGAGGACTCAAATGTCACGGTTCTTAATCTTGAACCAAAGAGTCCAAATCCGGCAAATCGTTTTTGAAAGCAGATTTTTTTGAAAGAAGTGCCAAACATGGACTGCTTTGCCAGATACAGAGTCGCCACCTAAATATTTTATTTTTGGAAAATTTAGGAAACCCTGACTCGTTTGCCTAAGGCCACGTGTCCGTCGTCACCAAAGTTGCCTCGGCTCGGGAACTTGGGTACGATTGGGGAAGGTCACTTCGTGAGCACCCCCCGCTCGCCCCGGTCAGAGACCGACCACTACTAACCATGATATCTATTTTTGAAAACATTGTATGTTCTTATTCCGGTTATTAGCCTAGGTTACTATGTGATGCGCACAGCATACAAGTATAGACTGAATCGCCTGAATTGGAACAAAACATTTCATGTTTGTTTGTTTGAAAATGGTTTGATGGTGCTACCCGCAGGTAGGCTAAGACGTGGATTTGCCACCCTCGGGTGGGCTTTAGAAAACATGATTTTGCCACTATCTAGTGGGCTTAAAACAAACATTTGATGAATTGTCCCAATTCAAGTAACACAACCTCCACCCACAGGCATTCAAGGCAGTTATATCACATAAGCAATTAGCCTCATGGTAAGCATGCTATTCATGGCAACACTCACACGCATGCAAGGGTGCTAAAGCATAAAAACTCACCGAGTACTCCAAGCCAAAACAGAAACTCATTAGAAATCCATGCATGATCCTAGATACACAGAATTGCCTAATGCAACACATGCAAAAATGCAAACTATAGCAGGCTCGGCTATTCTAAACATGGCATGTGGAATGCTACAACTAACACGTATTCAATTTGGAATTGAAATACAAATGCAATTTGTATGATGCGCCGAGCCCGGTGCGTGCAAAACAGATGAATGATGCAAACATGCTGTCATACTGTATGCTAATTGAATTATGCCCTAATCTAACCATCATAAGCAGGTAAATAAAAGGGAAGAAAGACGTGGGGTTGGAAGACATACATCACACTCACCCACACTTATTACAATTATGCCCTCGCACAGAGGGTCCGAATAAATATACTGTCCCGAATAAAAGAATAGTACAGTCCAAATAATACAGTCCAAATATGTACAAATTCCTAATTAATTAACAAATTAACTAGGAAAACAATAAACTGGCATGCAAGCCAGGGACTGCCTTGATTCCGCTCCGGATGATGAATGATGCATGTCCGGGTTGCCTTCGCGCAGAAATCCATTGCGATGCCCCAATTAGCCTCTGTTTCGCAATGGTTTTTTGGAAAGCGCGCCAAGCCTCGGAAGACTGCTGATTCTTGATTTTCCTGCAACAGAGAACAGGAAAGGGGCATAGCAATGTATTTTCACAAATGTATGCATGCCTCGATTCTCGTGCCACCAATCACGCATCTCGATGCATGATGGCCGAGGAGTCGAATTGCACAACTCACTATGGAATGAATGCACATGAAAACTCAACAAAACCTAACTCCATCATGGATAATCCGGAGTGTCGGTGACTGGGGATTTGAGACACATTCCGTCACTCGGAGTACGAAACGCCCCTCGTTTCCCGTGCTCGGGCTAACCCCTATCCCAAGCACAATGCAATATGCATGATATGCATGAAGTGCAACTAAGATACAACCTAACATGCGAAAGGCTATGAAATGGCATACACGATGCATGAGGAAACATGGCACACACACTGCACTAACATACACCCTAGCATACGCAATGCTATGAGATGAAATGGCATACACAATGCAATATGGGCTTACACCAACACAAGTGGACCTCGGCCACACTCACATAGGAGGCCATAAGATGAAAATGAGACAACTCGAAGTGCGTGCACGCAAACCGAGGACCGAACCTACGGCACGGAATGCCACACTAACAAGACATGGCAAAACATGGAATATGGCATATGATCATGCAATTTTCAGAGGCAAAATGGGATGCAAAACAGCCCCGAATCATGGCAAAATGATACCCGATGCATGGAACGAGTCCCGAAACATGAATTTTGGCGCATGAAATGGGCTATAGCTATGCAATGCATGCATAATTTGAACATGAAGTATGAAGACAGAAGCTAGGAAGCCCCAAAACAAGAATGTTTACAGTTCAAAGCATGGCCAAACAGGGAGCACAAATAGGCCTAAGATAGCATGCAAAAATGGCCAAAAAGAGAGAGGTAATGAAGCAACTCACAAATGCTGGCCCCAAACAGGGAAGGGGCCTTCTAAAATATTGAAGAGGGGCCAAAAATATGATGTATTACAGTTTATGACAAACCCCAAAAACAGATACAAGTATGCTCAAAATGCTATGCAAAATAAGGGCACCAAGAGAGCTATAACATGAAGTATAAAAAGGATGTCCCAAACAGCCATAGACCCTTAATGAAACATTAAGAGGGGGTCAAAATAGGGCCATTTTCAGTTTGGACCAAGGTCCAAAAACAGAGGCTCAATAGGCTAATAAATCATGCAAAAATGGGGACCAAAGAGGGGGATAATGACAAGTGGCACATGGAGGTCCCAAGAAGTGGTGGGCCCTTCTTCAATGTTGAAAAAGGGCTCAAAATAAGCCTATCTACAGTTTACATCATGCTCCAAAACAGATTACACATAGGCCAAAAATACTATGGAAAATTATGGCATAAGAAAGGGTAATGAAGCAAGTGCAAGATGGGGGTCCCAAACAGAGAAAGACCCTTAATGAAATAGAAAAATGAGCTCAAAAAAATGACATTTCCAGTTATGGCCGGAGCTCAAAATAGTAAGCAAAGAGGACTAAGAAATGGTACAAAAATGAGCTAGAAAAGGGGGGAATGGTGCTTACCCTTGAAGACCAACTCTTGGCTGCCTTTTGGCTTGAGAAATGCTGCCTCTTAGCTGCTAGAAAGCCCCTTCTTGCTGCTGGAATGGATTGGTGGAGTGGTGCTAGGTGGTGGTGTGAAAAGGGGGTAGGATCTTGGAGGTTTTGAAGCTTGAAGGGAGAGAGAGAGAAGAGATATGTATATGGGAGCTCAAAGGGGTTTTTTCTAACCCTTAAACCAGCTGGGGAGGCTGGTTTATATAGGCAAAGAGGGGGAGAAAGGGGGGGGGAAAATTGGGGGAAAAGAATTCAAGTTTCCCCCCCAAAATTTGGCCCTCCGGATACAAAATCTGGGGGGGTCAAAGAGGTCAATTTTGAACTAAACAGGGTGCAAGGAGCAAGGCCGGCCTGCTAGTGAATTTGCAGGTGGCCGGCCGGCTCTCCCCATGGCCGGCCGGCCAGAGGTCAAAAGGGTGAAGGTGATTTAGTGGCCGGCCACCACAGATTGGTGGCCTCCCATGTGTGCTCAACACAGGTATGTGGTCAAAAATTGGCAACTGTAAACCAAGAGAGAGAACAAGCCATCTTTCAAAGGGGTTGAAAAGTTCCAACAACAATTACTGGCCGGCCACCAAATATTGGTGGCCTCCCAGATGTGTATATCACAAATATGGGGGTTAGGGTTGAAGAAAGTGACCCTAGGGTGGTCAACATTGGCTTTCAAGTGTGAAAAACGGACGTCGGAGGGCGATGAAGGAAATATAACTGGTTGCTGGAACAATTACTGGCCTCCCACCCTTCTACGGCCTTCCTAGTGATGAAACAGAGGTCCCTGCCAAAAATGAACGAAAACCGATGCAAAATGAAGGTTTGGGGGCCGAGACGCGCAGTCCGAGGCCCCGAAAACTGCCTGTTGGGCACCGGGAGTGGTGTTCGACCACGAAGTTGGTCTCTCGGACCACAGTGTCCCTTGAAAGGGAGTAAATAAGACGCATGCCAAAAAACGGAGCAAACGGAGATGGTTAGGCGGTCCCGAACCGAGGCACACGGCCTGACGGCTCTGAAAACCGGGAACCGGGCTCCGAAATGGGTAAAATGGCCTGTGACCACGGAACATAGCCTACGGCCACTGAGAGATGATCTACTAGACCTCTCTCTCCCCTCAGGGAAAAGAAACAGAGAAAATCGAGCCTGGTTCACAAACTGAGGCAAAGTACAGAAAGGGTTCGGAAGTCCGGAGGCACGGCTCACGGCCGAGACTCTGAGACTTCTGAACGAGCACAATATGAAATATCACCGAGCGCTCAATCGGTGACGTCTGAGTCTTAAGGTCGGTCAAAAATGGGGTGTCTACAGTTGCCCCTCTTTGACAGAACTCGGAAGTCACAAGTGACGGGAGTGAATGTTAAAGCCCAGAGACGACCCATTTTTGACAAGGCCGAAGACTTAAACAATCATACAAGATGAACAGAGGCGTGCCCGCAAGCATGCCTGCAGGTAGGGGGGCAAAATGCAAAGCGATATGCACAAGGCCAAAGGTAACTCAATGATCATGCAAATGCAGCAGGCTGTAATGAAGCAAGTATTCGCAAATAGATGCAACAGTTTTAAGCAAGAATGCAAAGCAACAACTACATTTCATGCAGTTAGGAATGCGGAGAATTATTCAATTCTCGTCGCGTCTCACACGGAGAAAATACAATACCTGTGCGATTCGTCTGGTCACACCAGCTTCAAATGATTCGTACATACAATATCGTGCCTGCAAAAGAGAGAAACTCAACAAGCACAATATACTAACAACATATATTCAATGTGATTTCGAAAGTTTGACACACGCAGTGCCAGCGAGTGAATGCATCGCAATGCGAGAAAGGAACGTGCGTGACAACACATGCTTAAGCACAGAGGTATGGCAATATCAAGAAACGCGCATGACAATGCAGGTATGCTCATGAGAATGCAAGTTATGTGCATGACAATGCAGAACGAGCATAAACTAAGGCGTCCGTTTGTTACGAAACAACGAGCAAGGGAAATGCGCGTTTCGGCGAGGGCGACTCGATCGCGACCTCCGATTCACCTCCTGAAGAGGTTACAATATGTTCACAAAGGATACATCTCTTTTCCGATGAGATACGCATCAGGACTTGAAGCTGAAGTTCCGGCGGAGCGATTTCGCGGCAGAAAGTGCATTCCTTTTATACTTTTTTAGGTCCCGGGAACTCCAATCTTCCCCAAAATTTGCAGAGAGCTTGGGACCCACCTAGGGATCACCACCGGCCAGTTTTCTTTCCCAGGGGAGGCCACCGGCCACTTTTCCAAAAGGAGATGGCTGGCCAGCCTGAAAAGGTGGCCGGCCGGCCACTTGCCCAAATCCGGGGGCATTTTGGTCTTTTCACCTTCTTTCCTTTATATCCACTCACTCAAACACTTTGAGCTCATAACCATAGCTCCGAAATCTTCTCCTCTTGCTTCCCAAACCATTTTCTCACTCAGATCTGTGCTCCATACGCGTTTTCCAACGCCCCGCGCAAGTTGTTTTCGTGAAAACTTCCCGTTTCAAGCACTTTGAACCGATTAAATTTTGATTTCGGTGCCTCTTTTCTCATTTTCGCCACTTGAGGTGAGTTTGTCTCAACATTTGGAAGATTTTCTCGGGAGTTGACTTTTGTTGACTTTTTCATTTCCCGGGAGTTGACTTTTGTTGACTTTTTCCAATTTTGGCTCATTTTTGCTCCTTTTGCAGATTTTCCGAAATGGCGGGTCATTTTCCTCATGGTGGAGGTCCTCCGGGTGCCGGGGATGATCCCGATGTCAAGGCTCTGCCTCCGAGGGTTCGACCCTTCATACCCGAGAGGTATGCGCCATCAGCACACATCCTCCCGCGAGCTGTTTTTCATCACTTTACTGACTTTGATGAGCGGGCACCTGGGGATCTGCTTTTACGGGAGCCAGAGTATCACCTTTCTCACGAGGCACGAGAGGTATTTACTTCGTTTTCTGTATTTTTCGTGCATTTCGTGCCTTTGCCATATTTGAACACACAGTTTAGTCTATGACATAGCACTTTGTTTGCATCTTGAACACACGGTTGAAACACTTGAATTTCCGAACACTCAGCTCATAAATTGATTGTGAACACACGGCACACATTAGTTGAGAATTGAACACACAGCTCAAACACTGATTTTTCGAACACACAGCCCGAATTGATGGTGAATACGCAGCACACACTGATTGAGAGTAGAACACGCAGCCCAAACTCTGATTTTCTGAAAACACAGCTCGGATTGAGGGTGAACACACAGCACACACTGATTGAGAGTAGAACACGCAGCCCAAACTCTGATTTTCTGAACACACAGCCCAAATTGATGGTGAACACGCGGCACACACTGGTTGAGAGTAGAACACGCAGCACACACTGATTGAGTGTAGAACACGCAGCCCAAACTCTGATTTTTCAAACACACAGCCCGAATTGATAGTGAACACATGGCACACACTGATTTAGGTTTGAACACGCAGCCCAAACTCTGATTTTCTGAACACACAGCCCAAATTGATGGTGAACATGCGGCACACACGGGTTGAGAGTAGAACACGTAGCCCAAACTCTGATTTTCTGAACACACAGCTCGGATTGAGGGTGAACACGCAGCACACACTGATTGAGAGTAGAAGACGCAGCCCAAACTCTGATTTTTCGAACACACAGCCCGGATTGAGGGTGAACACGCAGCACACACTGATTGAGAGTAGAAGACGCAGCCCAAACTCTGATTTTTCGAACACACAGCCCGAATTGATAGTGAACACACGGCACATACTGATTTAGGTTTGAACACGCAGCCCAAACTCTGATTTTTCGAACACACAGCCCAAATTGGTAGTGAACACACGACACACACTGATTGAGAGTAGAACACGCAGCCCAAACTCTGATTTTCTGAACACGCAGCCCAAGTTGATGGTGAACACACAGCCCACACTTCGATGATGAACACACAGTCCACTCGCTTTACTTTGTACGCAGTCTGTTCATTTCGTTTGCACACAGCTCATTCGTTTCGTTTGCACACAGCTCATTCATTTCATTTGCACACAGCTCATTCATTTCATTTGCACACAGCTTATTTATTTCATTTGCACACAGCTTGAATGGATTTCATACTGAAGCATGTATTCATTCTAAATGCAGGTGAGCTCTCGTACTGTGCGAGGATACGACTCCACAGTAGCTAGAGATTGGTATGCTGAGCTTCCGGAGGCCGTCCGTGATTTAGTTGATTTGGCAGGGTTCGGACCCTTCTGTGCTGGACTATCTCGTTGTCCTGTCAGGAGGACGATGATTGCAGCTTTGGTGGAGAGATGGTGGGACACCACCAACTCCTTTCATTTTTCCGCCACAGGGGATCTGACCATGACCCCACTTGACTTTGCTGTGCTGACTGGCCTTGATGTGGGAGGCTGGCCTATCCCCTATGATAAGGACATGGGCCACTGGGAGGCCGCTTGGATGTAATTGCTGGGGGCTCGCCCACCTATCGATAGAGCTTCGGGGAGAGTCCGATACACCTGGTTCTCTTCCCATTTTCGGAGGGAGGAGATGGAGCCCGGGACCCCTGATGAGGCAGCACAGTATGCCGTGGTTTTCTGATGTTCCTCTTCGGGACTACTCTGTTCGCCGATAGAGGGAACACTGTTGGGCTGTATTTGTTGAGCGCTTTGGTGGACCTATCACAGGTCAGACGCTATGATTGGGGTGGCGCCGGTCTGGCTACCCTTTACTGCTACATGAGCGCGACCTCCTGCGGTCGGGGAGACTTACTTGGCGGTTACTGGAGAGCTTGGGAGGTATTTTCTGCCTTCTTGATTTATATTTCTGCCCTTCATTACCGGTACATTGCACACACACGGCGCACTTTGCACTCTGTATTTTGCCCTCAGCACTTTGCATTTACATCCTGCACTGTTTTCCGCAGCTATGGGTTTATGTGTATTTCCCGACATTAGCCCCAGAGATGATAGTGGAGGGGCCCCGCATGACCCCGTACTCATTGGTATTCAAGGGCCAGCACCGGCCGAGGCCCCGAGAGTCTCTCCTTTACCTACGGCAGTATTTCGACACTGTGCGGTCGACGGAGGTATTTCAGAACTCTCAGTTCTTTCTGTTTTCAATCTCTAATCTATCTTGTACATTCCCGATTTCTGATTGGTTTATGCACTGGTTATCCGCAGATTACCTGGCAGCCCTGGGCGCCTTTAGGTGACGGTCTCCGATTTCAGTTTGGCGGAGGGTCGGGTGCTTCCCAGTACAGGATCCTATTTGAGGGACCAGTCGGTAGAGCGTGGTTTCTGGGGGAGCGCTTCTTACGTCAGGTGTGGGGCTATACTTCTCAGGATCCTCCCTCAGCACCTCTAGTCAGTATGCGGATTGCTGATAGGCTCTCTGCTAGGGATGTTACTGGCGCTATGTTGGGCACTGATGCTTTGCTACATCTCGAGGAGGGGGACTATGCCACTTATCGCCACATATATCTGATGCCCCCATTGACGGGAGTCTGTACTCCCTCGATGAGGCCTATTGGTGTGCCGTCTTCGAGCCAGGCTCGGGCTACAGACGCTCCTTCCACCAGCAGGGCTGGTACATCGAGAGGTGGGGGTAGATCGGTTCCTCCGATTCCTCCAACTCTTCATCATCCTGGGTGGCCAGACATGCCGACTGAGCTGACGGGATGGCAATTTGGGACTCCTTATCCGATCCAGCTGGAGCCTCTCCTGCCTGATCACAGATACGTCAGAGATCCTGATTCACCACCGGTATACTTTACATCTTTGATTTATCAGTCATGCACTTGAACCTTCATTCCTTTGCTGATCATTTTGCATTTGTATCCACAGCCTCCTGTCGAGTACGTGGATGAGATGCTCGGGGTGATGGCCGCATTTGAGGGCATGATCCTGCGGAGAGAGGCACAGCTGGCCATCATGGGCGTCCAGGTATCCCCCAGTTTTTCTGCATTAATCATATCTCTGATGACATGCTGATTTCGAACATTCTATTGCATTGATAGGCCACTTGTGTAGAGCACATCTGACACACACCACACTTTATATGCTATATTTGCATTTGATTTTCATATTTGAACTGATGTATTGAACTCTTCATTTTCGGATGCCTCCAGTATATGCTCAGCCACGGGCCAGGCCACCCGGACCTTATTAGGGAGGTGGATCATTTGGACCTTTTCGAGGTGCTGGGCCATCTGGGCCTTTTCGGGGAGCTGGGCTATCCAGGCCTTTTCGGGGAGCTGGGCCATCCAGGCCCTTTCAAGGAGCTCGAGGGGCGGCGTCGTCTCGCAGGCGCAGGGTACATATCATAGAGGCAGAGCCTGATGAGGATGAGGAGGAGGAGGTTGCAGACCGTCAGTCAGAGACATCTGCTGAGGAGGGGGATTCCGGTCTTGGTTCCGGGAGTGGGGGCGAGGCTGAGGGGGATCCTGAGGATGACAGCTCTGACCCGGATAGTGATGGTGGTGCAGAGGTTGTCTCGCAGAAGAGGATGAGGAGGGCCTCTCATTCCCGCTCCCGAGAGTATTGATGCTGCTGTTCCCTGCTTTATTTTCCTTTTTGCTAGTAGTTTATAGCACATTGCACATTATTAGGCAGTTTTATTTTCTGTGAAACTTGTGCCTTGCTTGTAAAATGTTTGTCCTGATGGAATGAAACAGCTTTTGAAAAAGTGTTGTATTTTAAACATTTAGCATCATATCGCATCATTTTGCACAAAAATGAGATTGAATGGAAATGTGCATCGTGCATTTGCCCAGTCAGGTAGTGAACCGACGCAACAAACTAAACAACCTAACTCATTAAGATAAGATAAGATCTTAACACGTTTACAACTCGATAAGCAAAACATAACAATGTGGACGACTCGATTAAACAAGACTCAACAAAATTGCTTAAACAAAGAGTAACAACTCAAAATACAAAATACGACAGCTCGACAAAACTTACAACTCGATAAGCAAAACAACAACTCGATAAGCAAAACTTGACAAAACAGAGTGTATTTACGGACGATCTGGTTAACGAAACGCATCCAAAACAGAGGGAAATGGAGGCCTTCGACCCACCCGATGCTCGGAAATGCTTGGAACTTCCTCTGGAGGGTAAAACAGGACTGGAGGAACACACCAGAGCATGGCCGGCCACTTTTAGGAGCCGGCCGGCCATTTTTTTTTGTGTTTGAAAGGAGAAATGTGGCCGGCTAGCTAGAAAAGGTGGCCGGCCGGCCACTTATCTCAGCAGCCGTCAAATTTTTGACACGTGTCCCCCGAATAGTGTCCCATCCTCTATAAATGCTCCAACTTCGGGACTCATTCATTTTATCACTGCTTTGCATAAAAAATGGAGGCGTTTCTCATAGAAAATCTCACATCTTGGATCTCTTCTCTAGATGGCTCGGAAAAGTTGAATTTCCGAGGCTTCGGCTTGAATGCACTATTCCCACTGAGCCGGACTCCACTGCACCTTCCTTTCCTCAAAAGGGTTCGGAAGTCCGGAGGCACGGCTCACGGCCGAGACTCTGAGACTTCTGAATGAGCACAATATGCAACATCACCGAGCGCTCAATCGGTGATGTCTGAGTCTTAAGGTCGGTCAAAAATGGGGTGTCTACAATACCCATAACCATTTTCAATATCTTCATTTGAAAACCTCTCTTTTGATTTTAAACCAAAACCCTAGGTTTATCTAAAATCCTCAAAATCCCAACATTATTTAGATAACAACAAATAACTAAGTTAAAAATCATAGGAGAGTATAGAAAGTCCCTACCTCAAAGCAACAAGGAAACTTCAAAGATGCTCAAACACAACTCTATTCAGATAGAAATGTAGCCCTTGAGACGCTCTACCTTTTTATTGAAGAGCGTAGGGTACAGAAACCACTAGATCTAGGTGAAAATGTAGAGTAAAGGTAGGTTTTAGAGAGAGAGGGTTCGATCTAGGGTTTTGAGAGAAAAAGATATGAAAAGGTGACGTAAAAAGGTGCTGCTATGAACTGATATACGCATAGTCTGCTTGAGCATGAGAAGTGACACTCAAGCATCAGACACAATAAGATGTTCTGCTCGAGCGCAAGAAGTGACGCTCGAGCGTAGAATGCACACTCCCAGTAGTTTTGTAGACAACAGACCGACGTTCGAGTGCAAGAAGTGCCTCTCGAATTGAGCTTGATCAAGTGCAGAAAACACCGCTCGAGTGTTGAATACACTCCCCCAGTAGTTTTGCATACCTGCAAAAGTACTGAGAGCTTACAAAACTCGCTTGAGCGCAAGAAGTGCCGCTCGAGCGGAGGAGCAAAATTCTGGGCAACAAGAGTTTGGAAACTAAGTAACCAACTTGTCCCAAACACAACCACAACAGTCCAATGGCCAAATTTAAGGAGATACAAGGGAAGCAAGATGTGACCTACAACAAGAAGCCATGAAACTCGAGTCCGGGATACAACAAGGGTCGGGTCAAAATCGGAATCACTATAACCTTCCTTTAACGAATTTTGTTCCTGAAATTTGAAATCAAGTTTTAAAACTAAGTTGAAACCAGCTACAACCATAATGATAACCATTCAATTCCATCACCATGACCCATTTTCCGGTCATTCAATCCTATTAACATGATAAACGAATTCTCAATACTGAATACACAATTCATATTTCCAAAACATAAACAATGTTTATAATAAACTCGCATTTCCCAAAAATAAACAACATATACAATGTTTTCGTATTTTCAAAACATATACAATGTTTTCGTATTTCGTTAACACAACAACAATACAATACATGTTCAAACATTAACAAACAAGGCCGGATACTTCTTACGTTCCCAAGTTGCTTCCTCAACCCCATGATGTTTCCACAATACCTTAGCCAAGGGAATTGTCTTGCCTTGCAAGACTTGGTCTCGAGTATCCAGAACTCTCACCGGTCACTCCTCATAAGAGGCATCCTCATTGTAAACATCCCATTTTTGATTGCTCACAAGACTTTGGCACTTTATTCTGAGCACTCGATGATGAAAATTACATTATCAATGGTTTGAATTCTTAACGAAGGAATTCGGGTTTGAGCTCTAAAAAATCTCAACCTTCTATGTCCAAGCTTTCTATACCTCAAAAATCCATTCTTGAGCACTGTGCCAACCTATATTGAGCCTGAAATAGAGGAACGTGGGAACCACATTGAGGCCCGGTTGTGCCTTATTTGGGCCTAGCCGTGGCCATTAGAGCCTGGCTGTGCTTTTTGGGCGAGAAACACTGTTCTGGGTGGGAATTCGCCAGCTGCCTATTTTTGAAGATATTTATGACCTATTCATGTCAAATTCTATAAATACGAGCTGATGCCTCTGTGTTAAGGGTTAGAAAAATTTCAAAGAACCAAAAACATCTTTGAGATCTCCTTCTTCCTTTGCAAGCTATCGTTGAGCTAGCCTATCATCCTTAAACTATATACATGCATCATATACACCCTTAGAGAAAAAGCTTGGAGCCTTGGTTGAGCCTTGAGAACCATAATTCAACCATGAGTGTGCTCTAGGATCAAGTTTGGTTTACAACCAAAGCTTGCTCTCTTTAAGAGGTATAAGCTTGTCACCATTTTCCTCGCTTTCATTTCAATATTTTTTTATCTTTTTCTTGTGTTTTCCTACTGCTTTGGATCCATTCCAAGTGTTGGAACTTGGGGTTAAAGAGCTACCAAAGGTAGAGAGGCTTAACACCATTTCTTGCACCTTATCCCATAGCTCATACCTTTTGTTTTTTTTTTTTCCACTCTTTTCTTTCGTTTACACACTAATTTTTAGAGTTTAAAAGTGCTGAACAATATGGTTAAGAAGTCTCAAAAGTAGAGGGGTTTGCCACCCCTCCTTAGTCTTGCCTACTAGCTTTGTATCTCTTTGTATTTGCCCATATGTTGTGCTCTGCTAAACGTGTTTTAGCTATTTTTTTTTAAACATTTTAGGGCTATTTTAATTCATTTAAATAGTTTATGCTTTGAATTTTATACTTATTGTGTTGTAAGTCCTCATGGCTTTGGCTGTTTAGGCCTTAGACACCGAGTCATTCAAGTTGATAGCTTTTTCTACTTAGTAAAGAGTCCCACTTTTGTAATAATCAACTTCGCATAATCATCTCTGCACCCTCCCTCATTTCTCGATTTTCTTTGTTTGAGGGTCGTTTCAAACGAGTGTTGTTTAAGCTTGAGAAATAGACCTTTCCATGCTTAATGGTTTAATCTCTTTGGAGGTTCATTACCAAGGCATTACATCACTCTCATGCCCAAAACAACTTCTTGTTTGACACATCCCTCCTTTTAGTGGAGTTAATTCTCATTTTTCGACTAAATGATTAAAGAACGGAAAGGTAAGATGAAAAAGACTAATAAAATCGGCTTAAAATTGGATCAATCGACTTAAAGAAGAATAACAAAATTGGTTGGATTTGGTCGAACGTTATACCGAATCCATCGTTTCTAGAGTCATCACATAGTAACTTGTGATGTTTGATGATTCTTGAGGCGTGTCTACCTCCCTCCTTGAACTAACTTCATGATTGGAGGGAGGGGTCATTTGTCTTGCCTCGTATTCATTGATTTTTTGTCCAATCGTGTCCAAAACCATCACGCAATTAACTTGAACTAACTACTCTATTTGCATTGTTTTCACCTTAGAGCACAAAAATATTTTTCTGCAACAAAACAAGGCATGACCGGCTCTTTTTGGGCCAGACCGGGCCTTGTTAGGGGCCGACTGGGCTCCAATGTTTGGTAAATAGAGTATTTCGGCAGAAACAGAGGGCAGTGGCTGAGGGTGAAACAGAGCAGATTCCCAGAGGACAGACAAAATAGTTTCTGTATACTGTCTTCATTGACGCGTATACAATCTTTGTGCATTATTTAATTATTAATGTTGTAATATTGTTGTTCATATTATTGTTGTGATATTTATTGTTAATATCATTTTTGTAATATTTATTGTTAATAACATTGTTGTAATAACTTAGATAGATAGTTAATTATTCATTATTCATTCGGATTTGTAATAATTATATTAATTCAGAAACTTGGACATTCGGACCCTCTTGCATGACAGCACATATGTAATAATTTGTGTATGTCTTCCAATCCACATTTCTTTCTTCCTTTATTTATCTGCTTATAATCGTAGCATCATGTTTTACATTTTTCATATCATTACCATGCTTACAATATTCATTTTTGCATGCACTTGGCTCAGTACATCATCTAACTTTGTTGTTGTTTATTATTCAAAAGAAAAACGTGCTTAAACTGTGTACTATCAAATTGATTCACATGTCAATACTAGTAGCCGAGCCTATTAGTTGTATTGCATATGTGTTGCATTAGTCATTTTACATAGTTAGGATCATGCATTTTTTCTAACCATTTTGTTGCTTTTGGCTTGCCTTGGAGTACTAGGTGAGCATTTATTGCCTTAGCATATTGCATGTGTGTGATTGTTGCCATATCAAGCATGTTTTCCATGAGGCTAAGTGCTTAAGTGATATACCTGTTTGAATGCCACTGGATGAAGGCTTTTTACTTAAGTTGGAATAAGTTGATTAATGTAAATACAAGTTCACTTTTTCAAGTGACATGTGTTCAAAACACTTTTTCAAAACAAACATAAAATCAATGTATTCCAAATTTTGTGAATTGGTATATACTTGTGTACATCACCTAGTAAAGATAGCATAATAATCGGAACAAGAGCATACAATGTACATAAAAATCACATCATGATTAGTAGAGGCCGATCTTTGATCGGGTGAGTGGAGTGCTCAATTCATGACCTTTCCCTCTCATACCTAAGTTTCTGAACCGAGACACTCTGGTGATGACGGACTGATGGCCTTTTGGCACGAATCACAGGTTTCCTAAATTTCTCAAAAATATTTAGGTGGCAACTTTGAAATCTAGCAATGTAGTCCGATTTTGGCATTTTTGATTAAAAATTAATTTTCTAAAATGGTTTGCCGCATTTAGACTCTTTTGTGTTTCTCTATTTCATATTGCACTTGTGAAACCAGATTCAAAACCGCGGGAGTCCGAACAGCAGGGCTATTGTATTCAAAGAGACTAAACCCGTCTGAGAAGCACGAAAAGCAAGTTACAGTTTCTGGCAACTCTGCTGGGGAATTAGAGAATTTGACTCAGAATTCATGATGTGAATTTTTATCTACAATCATATGTTCTTTGCGTTGCACTTGCATTGTTACTTTAAGTCATTGTGTTTTCCATTTGCTATTCTTAGACGGTTTGCCGGAGGCTTGCCCAAAAGCTTGCCAAAAGGCTGACATGTCATGGGCTCTGCCATGTTGGAAACACAACCCTTGGATCTAGACTACCGTTGTACCGCTTGATCCTCCTTTTACTTCTCGGTGTTAGGTGTGAGAGGTATATTAGGTAGTCTTGCCAAGGTACCCCTCTTGACCATTTGTCCTAGCTGCATATAGTAAAGCCATAGTGACTGTTCCAAACTAGGATAGGATGCTTAACCATAAACAGGATGTTGTGAAAGTACTTGCTTGAAGTAGTGCAACAAGATCATGTCAAAATCTAGGATGGGTAACCCTACCCCCTCGTAGGGGTGTTTTGGTTCTTTTACATAGTATGTGGTTTTACAGTGAGACTGTACAGGAAGGTTCATATCAGTGGTACAAAGTGATATCAGTTTGGGAATAGAGTTCAGTAAGAAATCGGTGTTTCAACTGTGATTATATATGTTGCAAATTGGGTCAAAGTACTATTCGATTTTGATGGACATAACATCCACAACCTAATAGGGCCTGTGGTGGCGGAGGCGGGGGAGAAGAAGAATGCACTAGAGACGGGGTTTTCTGACACCCAAGTTATAGAGAAAGGGGTCTCCCTCGCAAAGAAATACGACCCTAGCATGTACATTGCGGCTGTTGACCAACCAAAGCCTGTAGTCATACTGCCAGACTCTCTTAGTATCAACGCCATTGGGGAAGATGAGCTAGGGTAAAATCAAAATGTTTGGCCTGAACAAGGCCTTAATGACTTGGCAGAGCTAGAGGAAGATTTGGAGAACCTTTACTTCTTTGAAGAAGAAGATGTGGGTAGTGTACAGATTGGGTGGTGGGATCCAAGCCAACTCGAAATCAACAATGGGTGGTTAAGTGAAGAGGACTTAGATACAGAGGAGCAGGCAAAGGATATTGTGAAAGAAGAGGAAGTTAGTGATAGCAGCCAGATTGAGGCCGTGCCTACGACTGAGGCCATGCTTAGAACTGACAAGGAACGAGAATTGGAACAGTTCCAACGTGAAAGAATAAAGGAAATCCAAAGGAATATAGCCCTAGAGAAGGAAATAGTGAAGGGAAAAGTAGAGGCCGAGCCGACAGCGGACGATGTCCAGGACATGGGGACGCCTAAATGGGAACCCAGTGACAGGAAAAGAATGCCAAGGAAGCTCAGGAAATATTGGAACGCCGAAACCAAAACTGTGATGAAAGAGGAGTGATATGATGACGGGGGGTGTGATGTAAACATACTCTAAGTAAAACCTGATAATAGCCTGCAATGGCTGTAGGGGAGTGGTGGGAAGACAATGATCTGAACCATTCGTATACTAACGAAGGGTGGAAAGCTGACACCCCTGATGATACATGGTATACTGACGAGATCAACCACATGAGCTAAAGTGGTCCCTGTCTTTAGATCAGCCAGAATCTTCTGGGAGAGAGGCTGAGAAATCAAAAGAGAAAGACGTTGAAGAAGACCTGGTCTTGAAACAACTCAAGAAGATTTAGGCAGACATATCAATTTGGGGGCTACTGATGGCTTCCCGGGAACATAAGCAGGCGCTGTTAGAGGCCATGAATAGAATGAAGCTGCCCATCGACACCACCATTGACCAACTGGTGTTGTTGGTCACCTCTGGGGACATTAAGCCAGTGATATCCTTTATAGATAAAGAGTTGCCACCTCAGGGCGCGAACCACAATAGACCCCTATACGTAATGTTGGAGAGCCGGAAGAAATGGATCCCGATGGTACTAGTGGATACCGGCTCGGCGGTTAATGTATGTTCGGCAAGGACTGCCTATGCCGTAGGTTTGAAACCAGTCGAGAACAACTCAAGTTGTTCAAGCCTATGACAACACCAGCCAAGAAGTCATGGGGACCTTTAAAAGCCATATATTAATCGACCCGTTTGAACATGAGGTTGAATTCCATGTTATGGACGTACCTGCAACTTTCAATCTACTCTTAAGAAGGCGATGGCTACATTAGATGAAGGCAGTGTCATCAACAGTTCACCAGCTCGTAAAATATCCATTTAAAGGTGGACTTGCTACTATCTATGGCAATTCTGTGATCCACCATCCCTAGGGAACCACCGTGCGTCTGTGACAAATAATACATAGGGAAGAGGGCGTTTTCCTCTTCGGCTTCTCCTTGGCAAAGGCCCGGCTGGTCCAATCTATCATGGCAGAAGATGATGGGAACTATGTGAGCACCCAGTCCATTTACATGATGAACAAACAAGGGCATATTCCTGGATCAGGACTGGGCATAAGTGGCAGGTAAGGGGGTACCATTGCCAAAGAGATGAATCATAACCCCCATGCTTTTGGACTGGGGTACAAGCCTACTGCTAAAGATTGGAAAAGGAAGGGAGATGAGTTAAGGGGGAGACTTAAATCAAAGAGGACTGGGAGGCAATATGAATTAGTCTACAAGCTAATTTGGGAAACTCTAAACAGACGTTTTGTCTACCAAGGGGAAGATTTCCCATTTTGTGGATTTCTAGAGCCTTGGTTTGACCGGGAAACGAAGACAAGGTATCCGGGGTTCAAGATCTTATTCGAGCACTAGTTACCAAAAGAGAAGGGTGAGTAGAAGGACCTGAGCAGCAGTATAGAACAAGGCAGGACTTCAAGCTTGTATGTTGACGAAGAAGGGCTACTGGGGAAGGCACTGGCTAACCTGCTATCAAGTTCCAATGCTGGGGCTAAGCCCATCGACTTAGGGGATAGTGTTTCTATCTTTATGATCGGAGATAAACTAGCTGTGGATTTCACTAGTCTTATCGTGGACGCATCTGAGGCTCCATGCCTGGTCCGGCAATTTGAGAAGGGCACCATCAATAATTCTAAATTGAATAGTGAGTTTGGATTTGATTGCACTGAGTCCATGGAGTCAGGATCAGATTTGAGTTCTGAGGGGTCTGAGTCTGGTATTTCCGGGGGTGGTAACCCGGATACCAAAGTCCTGTCTAGGTCTTCATTCAAATTTTCTTTTGAGTCAACTGTAACCGCAGATCTGGACTTTTTGAATGGGAATGCTATAGATTTCACTTACTTCTTTTTGCCTTTTGTTTGTTGTACTGATCTTGATTTTTGAAATTTTGACTTAAACGAAGAGGAAGAAATTCCTCAGGCTTTGAAAAATTTGGTTGACCGAGAGGAGGAGCAGCGTGTTAAGCCCTGTATGGATGAAGTCATTACCATTAATGTGGGTACTGAGGAGGATTCCCGCTTGGTCTAGATCGGGTCCACGTTGTCTTTAGAGGAACACAAGTTTTTAATTGCTTTATTAAAAGATTTCAAAGATGTTTTCGCGTGGTCCTATGAAGACATGCCTGGAATCGATCCTGAGATTGCACAACACTGGATCCCTCTTGACCCTGAGGCCCTACTAGTTAAGCAGAAATTGGGCAGAGTTCATCCAGCCTGGGCATTGAAAATTAAAGAGGAGGTCACCAAACAGATTGGTGCAGTTTTCTTGATGGTATCAAAGTACCCGACTTGGTTGGCTAATATCGTCTCAGTTTCAAAGAAGGATGGCAGAATTAGAGTCTACGTCGGCTTTCGGGATCTGAGCAGAGCTAGTCCAAAAGACGACTTTCCATTGCCGCACATCGATGAGCTGGTAGATTTCATTGCAAGCCATACCTTGCTTTCATTTATGGATGGGTTTTCCAGGTATAATTAGATTCTGATGGCATCGGAAGATAGAGAAAAGACTGCTTTCACCGCACCATGGGGTACCTACTGCTATCGAGTCATGCCTTTTGGGTTGAAAAATACTAGGGCTACCTATCAGAGGGCTACAACCATAATCTTGCATGACATGATCTATAAAGAGGTTAAGGTGTATGTGGACAACATGATTGTCAAGTCTAAGGAGCGAAAAGGCCATTACACTGCACTGGAAAAATTCTTCGAACGGATCAGGGAGTATAGGTTGAGCTTGAATCGACAGAAGTGCACATTCGGGATGACTGCAGGGAAAATGTTGGGATTTTTGATTATGCAGAGGGGAATTGAAGTAGATCCGTCTAAAATTAAGGCCATCTTAGAAATACCACCACCAAGGACTGAAAAGGAGGTGCGTGACTTTCTGGGTAAAGTGCAATTCATAAGGCAATTTATCTCAAAATTAACCTTGACTTGTGAACCACTGTTTGGTCTCTTGAAGAAAGAAAAAAAGTTCCAATGGGATAATCGATGTCAGTTCGCCTTTGAGCAAGTTAAACAGTACTTGTAGAATTCACCTGTGTTGTCGCCACCCAAATCGAGGAAGTCGCTGATCTTGTACTTGTCGGTAACAAATTCGACTATAGGTGCATGCTAGCATAGGAATCAAAAGCTAAAATGGAGAAGCCCATCTACTATTTGAGCAAGAAGATGCTAGACTATGAGACCCGTTACACTCCCCTCGAGAAAGCTTGCTTGGCTTTGGTATGGATAATGAGGAAGTTAAGGCACTACTTGTTAGCTCACTCTGTAATTTTGGTTTCGAGACTAAATCCTATTAAATATCTTTTTGAGAAACTAGCTCTTACAGGTAGGCTAGCTTATTGGTTTCTTTGTCTCTCTGAGTTTGATCTCAAGTATATCACGGGCAAATCAGTTAAACAGAGAGTCGTAGCATAATTTTTAGAGGACTACCCAGTGGAAGAAGATGAAGCGGTATAGTATCTATTCCCAGATGAAGACATTCTGCAAGTAGAAGAGAAAACACAGACAATGTACTTTGACGGAGCATCTAATCAATACGGTTATGGGATAGGTATGTTGCTAATAGCACCTGTTGATTCCAACATACCCTTAGCTTTCAAACTTTGGTTCGAAGTGTCCAATAATGAAGCCGAATACAAGGCGTGTATTGCTGGATTGGAAGTTGCCCTATAACTAGGGACGATAAGGATTGATGTCATTGCAGACTCGAACCTGGTTGTTTATCAAGGCAACGGAGACTGGAGGGTCAAGGAAGAAAACATGAAAATTTATCATCAGACCCTGAACGTTCTAATTCCCCCATTTGAAAAGTTAACATTCACACATCTCCTATGGGAGAACAACCGGGTCACTAATGCATTAGCAACTCTATCTTCCATGGTAGACATCCCGCTTGGAGTGAAGATGCGTCCAATCATCATCGAATAGAAGTACACGACTGCTTATGAAGCCATCACTGCAATAGATGAGGTTCAAGACAAAAACCTTTGGTATTACGACATTTGGAATTTTTTGAAAAAAGGATACGTATCTACCAAGGGAAAATGCTAAGGATAAATGGGAAATACAGCGTTTGGCCGTCCAATTCATTATCTGCGGAAATAAGCTGTATAAGAGGGGTCATCTGGGAAAGCATAAGCGTTGTGTCAAAGAAGAAGAGGCGAAGTGTCTCATGGAGGCCATCCATGGAGGAGAATGTGGAGCACACATGAACGGTGTGATGCTGGCCAGGAAAATCCTTAGACAAGGCTATTATTGGTCAACTATAGAGGAGGATTGCATTAGTTTTGTTTGGTGATGCCACAAATGTCAAATTCATGCAAATAGCATGAACATACTACCGTCAAAGCTTTACAACATGACTTCACTGTGGCCTTTTTCAGTCTGGGAAATCGATGTCATTGGGGCGGTCTTGCCAAAGGGTTCAAATGGACATGAATACATTCTAGTGGCGATCGACTATTTCACTAAGTGGGTGAAGGCTCAGTCTTACTCTATGTTGAAGGCGTCACACATGGCCAAGTTTATCAAGAACAACATCATCTGCAGGTATGAGGTGCCAAACGAGATCATTTTAGACAACGGTTCGCACTTCAAGAAAGAGGTGGTTGATTAGCTCGAAAAATACAACGTGGCTTTTCATAAGTGTAGACACCCCATTTTTTACTGCCCGCAAGACTTGGACACTTTATTTTGAGCACTTGATGAAAGTTACATTATCAATGGTTCGAATTCTCAATGAAGGAATCTGGTTTTTAGCTCTAAAAAATCTCAACCTTCCATACCCAATCGATTTCTATATATGCCTCTATACCACAAAAATCTATCTTTTAGCACTGTGCCAACCTGCACTGAGCCTAAAATAGAGGAACAAGGGAAGTACATTTGGGCCCGGTCGTGCCTCATTTGGGGCTGGCCGTGCCTTTTGAGCGAGAAATATTGTTCTAGGTAGAAATCCGATAGTTGTCTATTTTGAAGATATTTGTGACCTATTTGGCTCAAATTCTATAAATACGAGCTGATATCTCTATTTTGAGGGTTAGAAAAATTTCCAAGCTGGACCTATCATCCTTGAACTATATCTATACATCATATACACCCTTAGAGCTGGACCTTGGAGCTTTGGTTGAGCCTTGAGAATCATAATTTAACTTTGAGAGTGTTGTAGGATCAAGTTTGGTTTATAACCAAAGCTTGCTCTCTTCAAGAGGTATAAGCTTGTTACCCTTTTTCTTGCTTTCATTTCAATCTTTTTCTATCATTTTCTTGTGTTTTCCAACTATTTTGGATCCATTTCAAGTGTTGAGACTTGGCGTTAAAGAGCTACCAAGGGTAGAGATGTTTAACACCCTTTCTTGCACCCTATTTCATAGCTCATCCTCTTTGTTTTACCACTATTTTCTTGGCTTACACACTGATTTTTAGAGTTTAAAAGGGCAGGAAAACATGTTTTAGAAGTCCGAAAAGTGGAAGGGTTAGCCACCTCTTCTTGGTCTTACTTACTAGTTTTGTAACTCCTTGTTTTGGCTACCTTTTTCTTTGTATGTTAGGGGCTATTTTAGGGTTGTTTTACTTCCTTTAATTAGTGTATGCTTTGAATACTTACTTGTTTTGTTGTAAGTCCTCATGGCTTCGGTTGTTTAGGCCTTAGACACCGATTCATTCGAGTTGATAGCTTTCTTCCATGTAAAGAGTCCTATCATTTGCAATAATCAACTTCGCATAATCATTTATGCACCCTCCCCCCCTTTCTTGGTTTTCTTTGTTTGAGAGTCGTTTCAAGTGAGTGTTGTTTAAGCTTGAGAAAGAGACCCTTTCATGCTTAATGATTTAATCTTGTCGGAGGTTCATTATCAAGGCATTACACCTTTCTCATGCCCAAAACAACTTCTCGTTTAACACTTTCCTCCTTTTAGTGGACTTAAATCTCACTTTTGGACTAACCGATTAAGTAATGGAAAGGTAAGTAGAAAAAGGCTAATAAAATTGAATTAAAATCAATTCAACCGACATAAAGAAAATTAATAAAATTGGTTGGATTCGGTCGGACATTATGTCAAGTCCATCGCGTCAAGAGTCATCACATATTAATCCATGATGTTTGATCATTCTTGAGGTGTGTCTACTTCCCTCCTTGAACTAACCTCATGATAGGAGGGAGGGGTGGTGTGCCTCATTGCATTCATTGATTTTTTTTTTTTTTTTTTTTTTTTTTTTTTTTTTTTTTCTTCAGTGTCTCGTCGTGTTCAAAACCATAAAGTAATCAACTTACGCCTATTGGTGGTTTTGGAACCGGTTTCACTCTTCTCTTGAGTTTCATGATAGAGAAGAGTGGAAGGGACAAACATGGTTTAAAGCTGCTCTGTCTGTACTGTTTTCATTCGAGAGCACAAAAACAGTTTTTTGCAAGAAAATAGGGCATGACTGGATCTTCTTGGGCCCAGCCGAGCTCCAATATTTGGTAAATAGAGAATTTTGGTAGAAACAGAGGGTAGTGGCTGAGGGTGAAACAAAGCAGATTCCTAAAAGGACAGACAAAGTAGCTTCTGAAGACTGTCTGCATGGACGCGCATCCGATCCGTGTGCATTATTAATGTCGTTCGTGTTAATGTTGTTCATATTAATGTTATAATAGTATCGTTCATGTTATTGTTGTAACTATTATTGTTATGATATCCTTGTTGTAATAAATTAGATAGCTAGTTACTTATTTAGCATTTTATCGCTTGATCCTCGTTTCACTTTGCGATGTTAGGTGTGAGAGGTATATTAGGTAATCTTACCGAGGTACCCCTTTTGATTATTTGGCCTAGCTGCATATAGTGAAGCCATAGTGACTTTTCCAAATTAGGACAGGATGCTCACCCATGTACAGGATGTTATGAAACTACTTGCTTGAAGTAATACAGCCTAGATCATGTCAAAATCTAGGATAGGGTAACCCAACCCCCTCATAGGGGTGTTTTGGTTCTTTTTCCTAATATGTGTTTTTATAGTGAAATTGCATAGGAATGTTCATATCAGTGGTTGATATCAGTTTGGAAACAAAGTTCAGTGGGATTTATAGTTCTTTAGCTATGTGATTTTATCCGTTGCAAATTGGGCCGATGTGTTGTTCGATTTTGATTGCGTTTCTTTTTCTTTCTTTTGCTAGGTAGTTTACAATCATAGCTTTAGACAGACCTGATATCCTCCAAGTTGTTTGGACTTGTTCTAGCAGACTTTGCAAAACTCAAGACCTTGTTGGCGGTCAGCCAGTGTTAGTCTCACTTCCACCAGTTGTTCGACGAAGAAGGAACAAATAGTCAGCAGCACAAATACGAAGCACTCATCAAACACCTGTTCGTTCTCACCAAATCAGTTCACTAGCATCTAACTCACCAGACCAGTAATGACACAGAACACAGAAGAATTAGCTGCCATGATAACAACTTTTCAGAGAACCATGGATACTATGAATCAAAGGATGGTCGCACAGGATGAAATCAACGCTGATCTGCAACGCCTATTTAGGGCATCTGTATCCACTGTCCATCCAATCTCGGTTGCTCAATTGAGTCCTGATCCACCTCCACTAGTGGAAAATCCCCAAGTCCCAGATCCTCAGGAGATGTTTCCACAAACTCTGGCTTACAGGCCTCTGGTGTAGCCCCCTGCAGGACTCCTTCCTTTTTACATCAATGATATAGATCCGGCCATGATCAATATTGCCAGGTTAGAGAAAGCGCTAAAAAAGTCCCAAGCCTTCAATTCCATTCTGGATATTGAAGATAGGTACACTGAGGCTTTGGTCAGATTACTGGAGAAGTTTAAAATGTCCCACATCGACAGATTCGATGGAAGTGGGGATCTGATTGTGCATGTTTGCCTGTTTTCGGATGTTCTGAGGCTAATGGGTCTCTGTCAGGCTCAGAAATTATTGTTGTTTGGGAGAACTCTGTCAGATGTAGTGGCCATCTGGTATGCAAAACTGGAGGATTCTACGAAACGGAACTGGGAGGAGCTGTCTAAGGGATTTGTCAACCAGTACTTATATAACACTCCGATAGAGGTAACCATTAGTGAGCTAGAAACAACTACGCAGAACCCCGAAGAACCCTTCATTGACTTTGTCAGCAGATGGAGAGCAAAGGCCGCCTGGATGACAAACTAACTCTTTGAAAGGGAGCAAGTTCGGCTAATGGTCCAGAATCTCTAACCAGATATGCTGTAGAGAATGATAGTGGCACCGTTGTCTACGTTTGCTTCACTACACGAGTTGGGAGTTTAAATTGAAAGTGCATTCAAGAAAGACATCATCCAAAGAACTAGCAAACCTACAAGAAGGCCATTTACTAGGAATACCAATGCTGGCAATAACACTATTCCACGGCCTGCAGATGTCAGTACTGTCGCCATAACGGCCAAAATGGCCGATCCATTTGCCGCAACAACCACACAACCAACCTGTCTGAGCCGAAACCAAAGAACCTTTACCCCCCTCCATATGAGCCCAGCCCTCGCCCTCAAATTGTTAATGGAAAAGGGGCATCTCAAACCCGTCGATCCTCGACCTCTCCTTGACCCATTACCACCTAGACATGAGCCCATTCAGTATTGCATTTTTCACCAACAACACGGTCACCCTACTGATCGTTGCTACCGCTTGCGTCATGAGATCTAGGATCTCATTGACAATAAAATCAACGCTTCACTTGCCAAACCAAATGTAACCACCAACCCACTTCCCGCTCATAACCAAGTCCTCTCGCTCAGAAACATTAACCAAATCCACACACTACCACCCTTCTTTAACCCCAGCGCATATATTACCCCATTCTATCTACCTAAGCCAGAGGTGGTTATTCTGGGAAGCACAGACATGTGCATGATGGACATAACACCCAAAACCCAACCAGGGCCAACGGCAGCAAAGGTAGAGAAGAAGAAGAATGCATTAGAAACAGGATTGTCGAACATCCAAGTCATAGAGAATGGGGCTTGACTTGCAAAAGCGTATGACCCCAGCTTATACGTTGTGGCCGTTGATCAGCCAAAACCAGTAGTTATACTGCCAGACTTCCTTAGCATCAACGCCATTAAGGAAGATGAACTAGGGCAAAATCAGATGATTGGCCTGAACAAGCCCTAAATGACTTGGTAGAATTAGAAGATGACATGGTTGACCTGGAGGAAGATTTGGAGAACCTTTACTTACTTGATGAGAAAGATGTGGGCAGTGTACAAGTTGGGTGGTGGGATCCAAGCCAACCTGAAACCAGCAATGGGTGGTTGATTGAAGAGGAATCACATGTAGAGGAACAGGCGAGAGAGACTGTGAAAGAAGATGAAGTTAGTGATAGCAGTAAGGTTGAGGCCGTACCTTTGACTGAGAAGGAACAAGCATTGGAGCAACTCCAACGGGAAAGGATAGAAGAAATCCAGAGAAAGACAACCCTGGAGCAGGGAAAAGGGAAAGGAAAAGAAGAGACAAAGCCAACAGCAGTAGATGTCCAAAGCACAGGAAAGCCCGAGTAGGAGCTCGGTGATAAGAAAAGAATGTCAAAAAAGCTTAGGAAGTACTGGAATGCAGAAACCAGAACTGTCATTGAAGAGGAGTGGTATGATGACGAGGGGCGTGATGTGAACATGCTCCAGGTAGATCCTGATAATAGCCCGGTCATGGCTGTAAGGGAGTGGTGGGAAGACAGTGACCTAGTCATGCATGCACTGACAAAGGGTGGAAAGCTGATACCCCTGATGGCACGTGGTATACTGACGAGATTAATCATATGACCCACAGTGGCCGGTATTTCAAACCCCTGACTTTAGATCAGCCAGACTCCTTTGGGAAAGAAGCAGAGAAATCAAAAGAGATAGACATTGAGGAAGGCCTGGCCTTGAAAGAGCTCAAGAAAATTCAGGCAGACATATCAATCTGGGGGCTGCTGATGGCTTCCTAAGAACATAGGCAGCCGCTGCTAGAGGCCATGAATAGGATGAAACTGACCATCGATACCACCATTGACCAACTGGTGTCGTTGGTCACCTCTGGGGTTATGCCAGTGATATCATTTACAGATAAAGAGTTGCCACCTGAGGGTTGCGAACCAGAACAAACCTCTATACGTGATGCTAGAGAGCTGGAAGATATGGATCCCGATGGTACTAGTGGATATCGGCTCGGCAATCAATATGTCCGGCAAGGGCCGCCTATGCCATAGGTTTAAAGTCGGATGACTACACGCCCACAACCCAAGCCATTCGAGCCTATGACAATACTAGCCGGGATATTATGGAAACGTTCAAGAGCCACGTACTGATCGGTCCGTCCGAGCATGAGGTGGAATTCCATGTCATGGATGTACCGACAATTTTCAATCTACTCCTAGGAAGGCCATGGCTGCATCAGATGAAGGTAGTTTCATCAACAGTTCACCAGCTAGTGAAATATCCCTTTAAAGGTGGGATTACTACTGTCTACAGCAATTTTGCGATCCATCCTCCCCAGGGAATTAGCACACCTTTGATAGAAATCATATATGGGGAAGAGGACGTGTTCCTCTCCGGTTTCTCCTTGGCAGAGGCCTGGTTGGTCCAAACTATCATAACGGAAGATGATGAGAACTATGCGAGTGCCCAGTCCATTTACATGATGAACAAACAGGGGCATATCCCTGGATCGGGACTGGGTAGGAGTAGTAGGCAAGGAGGTATTGTTTCTAGAGAGATGAGTCACAACCCCTACGCTTTTGGGCTGGGATACAAACCTACTGCTGAAGACTAGAAAAGGAAGGGAGATGAGTTGAAGGGGAGACTTAAAGCAAAGAGGACTGGGAGGTAGTATGAATTATACCACAAGCCAATTTGGGGAACCCTAAACGGATGCTTTATTCGCCAAGGGGAACATTTCCCATTTTGTGGATTTCTAGAGCCTTGGTTTGACCGAAAAACAAAGACAAGGTACCTGGGGTTCGAGATCTTCTTTGGGCACCAATTACCAGAAGAGGAAGATGAGCAGATGGACTTAAGCAGCAATGCAGATGAAAGCAGGATGGCAAGCTTGGACATCGACGAAGGAGAGCTGTTAGTGAAAGCATTGGCTGATTTACTAGCAAGTTCTAATGCTGGGGCTGAGCCTGTCAACTTGGAGGGATAGTTTTACTATCTTAATGATCGAGGACAAACCGGCAGCAGATTTCACTATTCTCATCGTGGACGCATCTGAGGCTCTATGCATAGTCTGAAGTTTGAGAAGGGCACAATCAGCAGTTCTGAATTGGATAGTGTGAAGAAGTGGTTTGGAAATACTCTTCTGATCCTGGGGAATGCTCGTGATCCTCTTCTAGTCATCTGAAAAGGAATGAACACTCCGGTCGAGGGTGCCGAAATTAGCACTCCGACAAACAAGTCAGTCTCAATGTACAAAAATGCTTGTATTCTAAGTTTAGCACAACAATTCTCACACACCTTTCTTAGTCTGTTGTTCCTTTATTTATACTTGTTTCCTGGGCCTCGTGGCCAGGCCCACTTGTCACTCATTATCCTTTTATTTAATTGGCTCCATAGTTCAGTATCTATTCGGCCTATCTATCATATTCGGCATCCTTATCGTGCAGGGTAGAGTCGTGTAATATCTGTCTTCTAGAGTACGCTTCTGATTATTCCCATTATCCGACTCCTACAATTGCCCCCCAAACACCTCGCTAGCATTAGTTAGTCGGCGTGTTTGGCTAGAAGTCAAAAATTCGGCGGTTAATCCTCTTCCCGATGCATGTCAGAACGTGTACGTGTTTTTTTTTGTCGTTGTAACACTTTCCCGCCCCATTCGTGCTTCTCTCGCATTTATTACGATTTGAAACTTAAGTCCCTTCGAAAACATGCTTTTTCGAATATTTGAACCTCCTGGACTGCCAGTCGGTATCTCTTCTTCGACGCATTTTCTGCAACTCCTATCCGTTCTCTCCTTGTCTCCTTTGCCTTTCGTAAGTTTTCTTCTCTTCTCCTTGCAATCCTATTTTTCGTTTTTATTTTTGATTTGGAATATCCTTAAGTCCTCACTAGAATGGCTAAGCATTTGAAAGACCTCCTTTCCGAGGGTCGAATTTTTGGGTTCCGAAGACATTTTTCTATCCTTGGGGATGTCCATCTTTCTCTGGTAACGGACAATACCCTTGATATGGAGAGGGACGACCAAAATACAATCATCTTCCCTCTCCTGTCTATTGCGGAGGGTGGAGTTCGCTTTCCCCTACACCCATTTCTCAGGGCCGTCCTCCGCTACAGGAGTCTGATTCCTTCGCAACCCAATGTGAATTTTTTTCAAATCGTAATGGGAATTGTTGAGTTGAACCGGCGTCTCAGGATCAACCTTGGCATTCCGGCGATTCGGCACTGCTATGGTTTAGCTAAATCCTCCGGTCGGCTCGGGCGCTACTTTCTCAGGGCCAAGGACACCGACCATTACTTGGTAACGATGCTTGCCAGCTCTGGCAAACGAGCTGACGATGTAATGGTCAATGTCCGAGGCAACTGGGAGTTCGGCGAAGGCGAAGATCGCCTAGACCCTATTCCCAGACGGAGGGGTGAACCAGGTTGCCGTGTAACTCCTTGTTTGTTGATCTTTCTTTTATGCGGCTTTTTCTCCAAGCCTTACCCTTTGTTCTTGCAGGCAATAAGTTGAAGAGGATTTTGACCTTGGCTGACGACGCCGTCCTTGTGGAAATTAAAACTACACTAAAGTACTTTAGCCGTCCAAACGTATAGAAGCAAGGAAGGACTGCCCATAGTCTACTGCGGTACGAGCCTACCTACACTACGTTCTCGGCCGCGGACGACATACTGATCCCAACCGGCGAACAACACCTTACAGCTCTTGTCTTCCCCAGTTTCAAGATCCTTAGGTAGATTGGTCTCGAAGCTTCTGATTCGGAGCAAGGCTTAGGGCCAGTTGTCGAGGTAGATGCCGAATTAACGAGGGTGTTCGCCACCGAGGCCGAAGAGGTCGACGAAGCTCTAAAATCAGCATTTGAGGCAACCGGTCTCAACCAGCCTAACTCACCGTCCACTTCGGGTCGGGCGTAGTTTTCCTTCGGAGATATTTTTACAAACTTGGGAGACCTTTCTGGCACTTTTTCAGAAGGCATGGCTGGGGAGAATCTCACGCAGATGGCGAGAAAGAGAAATGCCAAGCGAATGGCCGCTTGAAAGAAAGCCGAGGCCGCTCGTTCTGAGCCTGCCCTGGTTGAATCTTTACAACCGGTTACTGGAGAAGAAACGGCGCAAGTTGTTATGGCCGAGACGGAGGGGGCTGAACAGCAGGTTACAGAAGAACGGCTGGTTTCAGAAGAGCGGGGTGAAAAACATTCCGCCGAGGGAGAGGCCGGCTCAGAGGATAACCCTGCTGACAAACGGCCTCACTTAGAGGAGTCCGACGTGGTTGCCCCCTTCGTTGTTTAGCCAAAGATCAAAGACATGCCAATCTCCTCTAACGCATCTACCATGAAGGATCCAGCTGTGGCATTGAGCTTGGCCTCCTCGGTTTCACTACCGGTTGACAAGGCCACCTTTCGAGAAGAGCCGGATTTGGTAACTGTAGCGTTCGCTGCCCAGTCGGCCCTTCTGGTATGTATACGATACTTTCTTTTTTGCTCGTTTGGTTTGGTTTGCATACGATGTTGCTTGATGTGGTGATCCAAACTTGTTTTGCAGACGATTGGAAGGATATCCGAACTAGGCCGCCGGCAGCGTGATGCCATTGAAAGAATTGGCCGCTTAAAGTTTGAAGCTGAAGGTGAAAGAAGCAGGGCTGAGTTCGAGGTGATGAGGGCTGTAATGGAAAGTGCTCGAGCCAAAGCTAAAAAAGAGAGGGCTCAGACTACTGACCAGCTCAGATCCGAAGCCGAGGATAGGGCGAACGCAAGCGAGGAGTCGCTCAAGTTAGCCCAAGAGGCGCTTTCCAAGGCAAAAGCCGAGTTAGAAGAATTGAAGGCGGTCAAGGAAAAAGCCGAATCTGTAGCTTCTACGGCGCTAGAAGATGGGAAGAGCGCCGCCTTGAAGGAATACATAGATGAGGTCCCCAAATTCGAGAATCGGGGATTCAAATAGGGGTGGCTCAAAGCCCTTGCTGCCGTTGGAGTTACATTGGCCTTGCCAATTCCATACGAGAAAGTGGACGTTGAGCCACTTGAGTTTGATCCCGAGGATTGATCTGGGAGACATTCTAGTTTTATTAGGTATCTTTAATTTCAATGTGCGTTTTTGTTTAGTGGATTCAAGGTAATTTTCATGTATCAATTAGTTACTATCTGCGCTCAATTTATTAATGAAAATTTCCTTCCCGTTTCACTGTTACTTGTATGCAGTTTTTGATATTAATGAAGGGTTTTGCCTTCCACTACTTTGGAAAACAGTGTAATCTTGGCCATCATATTAGTTTAAATCGACTCTTGGTGCCGAATAGGACTAGTAAATCGATTCATGAAACGGCTGCGACACTCAAGCCGAATAGATTGATGAATCTGCCTTTGCCCCAGCTGGTTCATGAACATTAAACACCGAATCACACAATATTGATGAGTCGATTCATGAAGCGGCTGCGGCACTCAAGCCGAATAGATTGAAGAATCTGCCCTTGCCCCAACTGGTTCATGAATTTGAAACTCCGAATAGTACAATATTGATGAGTGTATTCGTGAAGTGGCTGCGGCACTCAAGCCAAATAGATTGATGAATCTGCCCTTGTCCCAGCTGGTTCATGAACATTAAACGCCGAATCACACAATATTGATGAGTCGATTCATGAAGCGGCTGCGGCACTCAAGCCGAATAGATTGATGAATCTGCCCTTGCCCTAGCTGGTTCATGAATTTGAAACACCGAATAGTACAATATTGATAAGTGTATTCGTGAAGCGGCTGTGACACTTAAGTCGAATAGATTGATGAATCTGCCCTTGCAGAAGTTAAGACTACCTAAATCAATATTTGATGAGGGCACGACTTGGTCGGCTTCGGGCTGTTGAGGTTTCGATATTAATGAGATTGCCATGGAGGGTGTAGACACTCCATTTTTGACCGCCCTTAAGACTTGGACACTACTGATGGTTTACTTGGTGGTGAAAGGTGTGCAGGGCAAAGGGTCAATTTCTTCGGCAAGGAGAGAGCCAAATCCCAACTTCACCCCCCCTTTTTGGACCAAAACTATTTTGAATGGTTTTTAGACCTTAAAACCCTCTCTTTTAAAACATTTTTGAAAATAGGTTCCAACGATGTCCCGACGCTCGCATTTTGTTAAATGTCGCGCCTTTCGGTAAACCGAGCAAGGATAAAGTGGAAATGAATGAAGGAGAGATGAACTCTTTTGAAAAATCATTCAAAACACCTTGTTTAGGGGTTTGGAGTTGAAGAAAAGAGGAGAGGAGAGAAGAAAACAAGTTTAGGAGAAGTTCGGCATGAATCCGAGTAGGATCGAAACTGAGCGGCTTCACCAAAACAGGCATAACTCTTTGCACAGTTGGAATTTTGATGCAAGGCTATCACCATTGGAAAGCTTACTTCCGGGGCTTCCATTTGGACACAAGAATGACCTAAAACGGAGTCTAGATGAAGGAGATATGCTCGTTTGAAGTTGGACCTACAGAGCAGATTTCCTCTGCCAGCCACTGGTGAAGGGTGCCGGCCATGGATGATGCAGTGCCGGCCATGGATGATGCAGTGCCGGCCACCAGTGATGGCCAGCCGGCCAACAATGTCAAAAATCTGGTTTTTTGCAGATATTTAACCTCTAGCTATTATGCACAAGTCCCCAGCTCAGATATTTCGACCAAAAGCTTTGAATTGCTATATATGAAGAAAAATATCTCATTTTCAAAGAGGAGAACTTCTTGAGCAAGTTTGGGAGCCTCTCTCTCTAAAAACTCCTCTCTCTAGAATTTTCAGACCAAAATCTCTGCCTCTCTCTCTATAGTTCACTCTCTCTTCCCCTTTTGTGCATAGAAGTGCATAGAAGTAGAGAAATATAGCTAGTTTGCCTAGGCATCCTTCATCAAAGTTGCATATCCATGGGTTGAGGTCTCTTGGAACTGATTTTTGGGCTGATAGAAGGTCATTTGAGCCAAGAAAGAGGCCCTTTTGCTGCTGTGCTACAAGGGTAAGTACCTCTCCTCTTTTGTATTTGTTTTACACACTTACTTCACCATCTTTGCACACTACTTTGGGGTTGTTTTTTGGGGTGGTGTTGAACTACAAAAACCTCTGTTTTTCCTCTATTTTTCAGTCCTAAAAGTCTTGGTTTGTGCCTTGGTTGGCTAGGGGGTTGTCCTCCCTTTTGCTCCTTGGCTTGTAAGGCCTTATGAGCTAACTTTCAAACTTTTCAAACAACTTCTTTTTGGGCTTAAAACCACTGAATTCCAGAGAAATTTCAGTGGTGGAAAACCTATTTTGAGGCTCAAAATAGGAGGGGGTGGTCCCCCCTCTTGTCTTGCTTGCTTGTGTTGATGGCCAACCAAATGAGCATGTGTTTTTATTTCTTTATGGCTTTGTTTAGGCCCCTTTTTGTGACTTTTACGACCTGCCTTGACTCTGTCCATGGCTGGTTTGGTCTTATTTTGCATGCTTCTTATATGTGTGGTGTAATCCCATTTGTGGCTCATCAAAGTAGCATGTTTGCCTAGCTTATGTTGAGTCCATTTCAGCATGTTTTTGGTGATGTTTTGCCATGACATAACTCTGTCTAAAGTTGGTTTGGTCATCTTTTGCATGCTCCATATACTTATAGAACAAATCTTGCTTACTAGCCTTATGTGCATGTTGATTTGACTCATCATTCCAGCATATTTTGGCATTGCTCCAGCATGATTTTATCCTTATTTTGGGCTGTTCTAAGACTATTTTGGGCTACCATGGTCATATCACTCATGTTTTGTATAGCTATAGTGTAAATGCTTTGGCTAGCCTTGGGTTTTGAGGCCCCTACCATGCCATACATGTGATGTTTGCATACTTTGCCATCATTTCGAATGTTATTTCAGTCCATGAAATTTGGTCATATACCTACATTTGACATGCTTTAAATGCCTTGAAGAGTTTGTGTTTTATGCCTCATGAATGGATCATTGTGCATGCCATTAAGCCTAGGCCTTTGGGTCATCATATCAGTGCATTTTTGGTCTTGTTATACCATGATATAACTCCGTTTTATGCTGTCCAAGTCATTCCATGCTTGGCCTTAATAGGTGTAGTGCAATCCACCCTATTTGCCTTGCATATTCCATGTCTTATGCCTTCCATGCTAGCACATTTTGGCTTCCTTCCATACATGTTTTAGTATCATATTGACATGCTCTAGGACTGTTTTGGGTTGTCTTAGCCACATGCCTCATGTTTTGTATACTTGAAGTATAAATGCTCTTACTTGCCTTAAGCTTTGAGCACCATTGCATGCTATCCATGAGCTATTTAGATGATTTGGCATCATTTAGTACTCTATTTCAGAGATTATATCATTGCCATATTCCCACTTCATTCATGCTTTAAGTGTCTTTGAGTTTTGTGCATTGTTGCCTAATTGATTGGCTAATGTATTGTGCATGTAGGCCTTGTCTTTTGGTGCCTTTGTTTTGGTGTTTGGCTGCTGATTTGGGCATAGCTGAGGCCTACCCATTTTGTTTTAAGTCCATCTTTGCATGTTGTAGCATGCTTGTCACCTTGCATGTTGTTGCATGCTTGCATGTTTGCATGTTGTTACATGCTTATCCATTTTGCATGTTGTTGCATGCTTGGTACATTGTTGCATACTTGTTACATGCCATGTTGTTTACACATTTAGGTTGCATTGCATTGTGTATGCCATTAGCCTTGTTAGGTTGTTCATATTGCATGTTTGCATGCTTGAGTCACTTTGTGTATGCCATGCTTGTATTGCATTGTTGCTTGGGTTAAGTGTTAATCCGAGCACGAGAAATGAGGGGCGTTTCATACTTCAAGTGATGAAACGTGTCTCAATTCTCGATCGCCGACGCTCTTGATGATCCGTGATAGAGTTTTAGGCTTTATGTGTTTATTTGTACATTCATTTCACATTGATTTGCACATGTTGGATCTTTGGCCATCATGCATCGGGATGCGTGATTGATGGTCATGGATCCAATTATGCCTCCCCCTTGATGTTTTGAGGTGATATGGGGTAGCATAGTGCGTACATACCCTTGGGAGACCCTCCATTTTCTCTATTTTGTGCTCTGCTGCAGCTTGGTGTCCCAGCACATTAGTGGCCGACAGTGCCTTGCAGATGGCTGGCAGTCCTTCATTCTTGGCTAGCAGTGCCCACTCTTGGTCGGCAGGATGGTCAGCAGCATCTCTCCATGGCCAGCAGGCCACTAATGCACTCCCCAGCATGTTTTTTGTAAGTTTTAGCAGCAAGGTCTCAAGGACACCCTGTAGACAGAGCCTCTAAAGAGCATTCGGAGAGCTTACCGGGACGACAACCGAGCATGCATCCTCTTCTCCTCCAAACAGAGCTGGAACAGCATTGTTTACTGTTTTCCTTACTTGCTAATTAGCATTTGGTTTTGTAATTTAATTAGTTAATTTGTTAATTAATTAGGTTTTGTAATAATTAGTTGTAGCTAGTTATTCATTCGGTTATGTAATAATTAATTAGCTTGTTAGTTAGTTAATTAGTTGGCATGTATTATTCATTCGGACCCTCCGTTGAGAGGGCGAACTTTGTAATAAGTGTGCGTGCGTGTGTGCATGTTTTCCAACCTCCATTTCTTTCTCCCTTTTACTTATCTGCTTACAGTGGTTAGATTAGGGCATGTTTCAGTTAGCATCCTTATACTACGCATGTTTGCATCATTCATCTGTATTGCATGCACCGGGCTCGGCACATCATACTAACTGCATTGTATTTCAAATTGTCGCATCTCATATGCCATTTTAGATTAACCGAGCCTATTCTAGTTGCACTTTGCATGCGATGCATTAGCCATCTTGACATGAATTCGGATCATGCATTGATTACTAACTAGTTCTTTGTTTTGGCTCGGAGTACACTGTGAGTATTTATGCTTTAGCACACTGCATGTGTGCTATTGACTACCATGACAGCATGCTTGCCATGAGGCTATTTGCTTAATTGTTTTAACTGCCTGAATGCCTGTGGGTGAAGGTTGGATTACTTGAATTGGAACGATTCATTGAAATCCTTGTTTTAGCCTACTCGCGAGTAGCAAACTTCAAACCATTTCCAAGCAAACGGATATGCGATGCTTTGTTCCAAATTAGGCGATCTAGTCTATACTTGTTTGCTGTGCACATCACATAGTAAGACTAGCTAATTAACCGGAATAAGAGTACATGTGTTTTCAAAAACAAGATATCATGTTTAGTAGTGGCCGATCTTTGCTCGGGCGAGCGGGGGTGCTCATAGATGACCTTCCCCAATCGTACCCAAGTTCCTGAGCCGAGGCAACTTTGGTGATGACGGACATGTGGCCTTAGGCAACGAGTCAGGGTTTCCTAAATTCCCCTAAAATAAAATATTTAGATGGCGACTCTGTATCTGGTAAAGCAGTCCATGTTTGGCACTTCTTTACAAAAATCAGTTTTCCAAAATGATTTGCCGGATTTGGACTCTTTGGTGATTTATCAATCTCACATCGCACATTATGAGATCAGATTAAGAACCGTGACATTTTGAGTCCGAACTGTAGCGTGAGGCCCAAGGGCGCGTCTACAGAGGCGCTGCCCTCGTAGGGAATCAATGAATGAAGGTCCTATTTAAGTGCTCAGTGAGCAACTCAGTCCAGGTCTTTAACGAAAGACAAACAAGCGCGAATGTCGAATAGACTCTTCTTTAACAGCAAAGGGGAAGCGAGGATGCTAGCTGAGCTGGGAAGAGACATGAATCGAAGTGGCAAACCTTCGCGCTCGGGATGTAGGCTTTCGAGGGATCGGGAGAGACGTCAATCTCCTCGTCATCAAAGTAGGTCACCGAGGAGGGACAAGGAGCCACAGGGCAAATCCCCGCAACCCCGTTCTGGAAGGGAGCCTGGTGAGAACCCACGCCCATTGAGTTTTGCAGTCTTCGTGGGGAATAGGCCCATGACAGATGCGGACTTGATCGTTCGAGATTCAAGTGTGGCAGTCGAATTTGCTCGACAGATTTTTCCTCCCGAGGTCCAGCAGTCGATGGTAGGTCGACAGGACTTCGAAGTGTTTCGTGAAGGCATTCACGGTGCGGTGAAGGGGCTCTATACCGCCTACTAAATCGGCATGCGTCTCTGTGCTTCCCACCGAGAAATAGAGAAGAGGGATGAACGCATCTGAAGTTCGGAGGCTCGCACAGAAGCGGCTGAGCGTGAGCTAAGGAAGGTCAAGGCCGTTCAGGCACAACCCGTCGGATAGGCTAACCCAATCATGGAAGAAAGGGTCACCTAGCGGCTTATCAGTACCGCGCTCGCCGATAACGATACGGCGAGCATGTTCGCAATGGAATCCGCGAAGGGGAGGGCCTATGAAAAAGGCTTCCATGATGGCCGGATAGTAGGGATACAGAAGACCAAGGAAAAGCTCGCCGAGGAAGTTTGCCGATGCGAAAATCGTAGATTTAAGCATGGTTGGATTAAGGCACTTCAGGCCGAGGAAGCTCTCCAAGCAGCGATGGTCGATTCGGCATTGCCACTGTACCAACGTAACCATTTTTCGTTTTCCGCCTTTGAAGTCGAGCAGAGTGAGGATGAGGGCGACGCCGTATAAAAATATTCAATGTAACGTTCGAACGCAGATCGTGTTCATAACTATGTAATTATTGCCTGATTGAATAAAATGTTCTATTTTAAATGTTTCATTGTAATTTTCATTCAGCACACACGTGTTTGCATGCGTTTTATTGTATAAACATTGACCGGCTCGAATCAACTAGGCGTTTTAATTCCGAACGGTTATATGCCGGCTTGTCATGAGCATTCTTCACTAAATATATTTTTGGCGTGTCACGCAAGGTCAATTGCGCCAATGAGGTTCCGAATTCGGAGGCTTAATCGGCCCAAAGGTGTCATGCACCAGGGGCTCCGAATCCAAAGACAGTCAGCCCATCTATAATTGCTGTTTATATAATTAGGCCATTTTAACTCCAAAAAAGAAAGCCAAAGATTAATACATGGAGTGGCTGTGGCCAATATTGCTCGGCGTCCATCTTTTGGAGTTCAATGTTAATGAAATCGCCTCGGGGCCACTGCAAGGATTTTAGAAATAAATCGCCTCGAACTGTTCGCTCCAGTGACTTCGCTTACTGTGCTCAGACTCAATTTAAAACGATTTTGTTGCGTGGGGTTAGATAAATGTGAATGTCGAATGGAGTTTTTCTTCAGCAGTAGAGGAGAAGCTCGGACTCTGGCTGAGCTTGACATTGCAATGAATCGCAGCAGAGAACCCATTCGCACGAGAAGTAGGGCGTTCAAAAATGGGGGAAAACGTCAGCCTCTAAGTCGTCAAAGCAGATCACCTCGAAGGGAGAAACAGCAATGGCAAAGTTCTCCGATATCGTGACTGAGAAATGAGGCCGACGTAGCGCCGCGACCGTTGAGCATTACTATTTCCATGGGGAATTCCTTTCTTGTCTTGGATCTTAGCCTTGACGTTGTCTATGGTGTCAAAGGTCCCCACCTCAAGGATGATTGTATCGTCGTTGCGAATCGTGGATTCAAGTGCGGTCAGATCAAAGCATTTCAAGTTGCAGGTGCTCTCTGATCAGTGGGCGTTGATTTGGGGCTGCCGCTTGTACCAACGCGACGCCGTATGAAACAAACATTGTAATGCTTTGAATGCGGATTGCGTTTTTTGCAATTACTGTTTGATCGAATAAAAAGTTTCATTCTAAAAGTTTATCTCATTCTGAATTTTTGTATGCTTAACTAAGCATCTTATTTTGAATGCTGGAACGTCTTGTCTTGTTCCTGCTTTTGTACTGGTTCAACCTACATATCCCTGTTTCGATGTGTAAATGTTTTCATTCTGGAGGGCGCTCCGAATTTGGAATATTACTCGGCCCTTGAGCATCGTTCGGTCACTATTTGGTCAGCCGAATTTGGAGGCTTTATTGGCCTGAAGACGTCGTGCACCGATGGGGCTTCGAATCCGGAGGCTGGGCCCAAAGGTGCCATGCGCCGATGGGGCTCCGAAACCGGAGGCTTTATCGGCCCAAAGACATCATGCACCGATGGGGCTCCGAATCCAGAGACTATTTGGCCAATCGTGACATCCACGAAGGGCACTTCGAATCCGGAGGCTTTCTCGGCCCAAAGACATCATTCGTCGATAAGGCTCCGAATCCAAAGACTTTATTTGGCCAATCGTGGCATCCACGAAGGGCGCTCCGAATCCGGAGGCTTTTTTGGCCCAAAGACGTCATGCGCCAATGGGGCTCCGAATCCGGAGACTTTCTCGACCCAAAGACGTCATGCGCCGATGGGGCTCCAAATCCGGAGACTTTATTTGGCCAATCGTGACATCCACGAAGGGCGCTCCGAATCCGGAGGCTTTCTCGGCCCAAAGACGTCATGCGCCGATGGGGCTCCAAATCCGGAGACTTTATTTGGCCAATCGTGACATCCACGAATGGCGCTTCGAATCTGAAGACTTTATTTGGCGAATCGTGACATCCACGAAGGGCGCTCCGAATCCGGAGGCTTTCTCGGCCTAAAGATGTCATGCACCAATGGGGCTCCGAATCCGGAGACTTTATTTGGCCAATCGTGACATCCACGAAGGGCGCTCCCAATCCGGAGGCGTTCTCGGCCCAAAGACGTCATGCACCGATAGGGCTCCGAATCCGGAGACTATTTGGCCAATCGTGACATCCACGAAGGGCGCTCCGAATCCAGAGGCTTTTTCGGCCCAAAGACGTCATGCGCCGATGGGGCTCCGAATCCGGAGACTTTATTTGGAACACTTTTGAGCTGGATTGCACAACGAGTAAACAAGAGTCTTTGCATTACAGAAGTGGAAAGTGTATATGGTGAGCCATTCAGAACCAATATCATTCCCCACAGGTCGGGTATAATGATAGAATTTGCGCAAGTGCATTAGGAGCAAGGCCGCGTGCCTAATTTTCCATCAATCGGCCTCCTATCATCCGAAAATACCTTCAGGAGCAACTTTCTTGGCGTGTAGCGGCGCAGCTAGACGCGTTGAGCATATGTCTTGGGAAGCTGCTGCTGGTATCGCCTAGAGCTTCCGTGGCTTTTTGTCAGGGAGCCATCCGATGTTGTCGAGACTGTCTCGATTCGACACTTCAGTGGAGTTGACCTACATCTCCGTTGGTGTTTTTCTAGAAAGGAGATAGCATGCTTGTGCGGATTGCCAGGAACCACGGATTTGCTTGACGCCCTGTTCGGTCGGGAAGCGTAGCAGCTGATGATAGGTGCTTGGCACGGCCTGAATAGTATGCAACCAAGTTCACCCCATGATGAGGTTATACGGCGATGGGAGCTTGACGACCAAGAACTCCACATCCACTGTTTGGGAGCCCGCCCGAATAAGTAACGTGATTTTCCCCAACGGGTACTCCGGATTTGCGTTGAAGCCGAATAATGGATGAGGAGCCGAAGACAGGTCTAATTCATTGAAGCTGAGTTTGAGGAAGGTCTCATAATACATGGCCTCCGAAGTGCTCCCTTGGTCTATGAGGACGCGTTCAACGGTAAATCGGTTCACGTGTAATTCAATGACCAATGGATCAATATGGGGGAGTGTTATGCCGATAAGATCAGAATTGTCGAAGGTAATACTCGGAGCTTCGTGGGACTGTTTCGTTTGTGTGCATTGCTTCTGGGAGGCTGAATGAATTGTGTGTATGGTACGTGGCGTTGGAAGGCTGTATATCATATGTATAATGCCGAGGGGAGGTGACTCCTGCCGAAGGGCAACAGTTTTGATTGTGCTCTTCCGGACGTGTTGCTGGAGCCGACCATCTTGCACCAATTCCTCAAGGTGGTCTTTCAAGGCATAGCAACTGTCTGTATTATGACCGTGATCTTTGTGACATTAAGAACGCCTGTCCCGCCTTCTCGTGTCAGGAGGTCCCACCATCTTGGATGGCCATTTGAAGAACGGAAGATGTTGGATTTTGGACATAATCGAGTTGATTGGCTCTGACAGCTCCGTATATTTCTTGTCAGCGCGCTTTGTGCGCCTGCTATCGGCCTGCAGTTGCTTATTTGCTTGGTGTGAGCATTGATTGCTGGAACGGCGAGAATCCCGTCTCTTGTCTCGTTTAGCCCGCTGTCATGGTTCAGGGCTCTGAGGTGGTGCAGAGCTTGTTGGCTGAGCGATTTCGGGAGGGGCCATTTTGTTAGCCACGCGTCCGGCTTTAACCCGCAAGGCGTCACCTTCCACTTTGCAGTATTCCTCTACTTTCTTCATCAACCCCTAGACTGTTTTGGGGGGTCTTCTAGTCAAGGAACTGCGGAGGGCACTATCTGGGTGTAATCCCATTTTGAAGGCAGTGATGGCCATAGAGTCGTTGCAAGCGTCGTTAACAAGATTAAGGCATTCCCAATATCGTGCCGAATATGCTCTTAGTGTTTCTCCTGGCAAGATTTGCATTGCCCAGAGAGAGTCGGCTTGCTTCGGCTGGACTTCGTTGGTGATGAATCTGGCCCTGAAGGATTTTTGTAGTTGGTGGAAGGTTTTGATCGAAGCCAGCTCCAGTTTATAATACCACCTGACCGCCAATGGTCCCAAATTGCTGGGAAATATTCAGCACATGAGGGCCTCGTCGTCTGCATGCAATGTCATGGCCTGCTTGTAGTAGCGGATGTGGTCGGTGGGGTCAGATTTGCCGTCGTACAAGGTGAACGACGGTGCTTTGAATTTCTTGGGTAGCGCAGCCTTTGCAATCCGTCGTACGAAGGGGTTGTGTTAGTCTTCGTCTGAACTGTTCCTTCTTCGCTTGTGCATTGTGCGGGGACTTTCTTCGGAAGAACTGGTGGTTTCATGTCGTCCCTTATTTCTGGGCTCCGGGGATAATGAGTCGGAGTTGCTATCAGTGTCTTGTCGTGCTCGAGGTTGTCGACCACCTGCCTTCGGAGATCGTTCCGGATTTAGGCGCCCAGCTTGCTACCATTTCCAAGGCCAGATCTTCACGAAGATGTTCGTTCTCAGCGATCATATTCTCCAACCTCTGTTCATTTTGCTTTGCTTGTTCCATGATCGCCTGCATTGTCTCGTGCTCCGAAGTCGAGGGTGAGGAGAAATTCAAGGCAGGTCTTGCGGCGATAGTCTCTGTTCCAAGCAAGTTTGTTGGAGTGGTTTCATCTTGTAGTATAGGGTCGACAGTGACTGTCGGAGGATCTTCCGTCACGCTCGCTATGGATGTGCTTGAGTATTCCCACAGACGGCGCCAAATGTGGAGAAGTGGCTTGGAAATACTCTTTTGATCCTGGGGAACGCTCGTGATCCTCTTCTAGTCACCTGAAAAGGAATGAACACTCCGGTCGGGAATATCGAAATTAGCACTCTGACAGACAAGTCAGTCTCAATGTACAAAAATGCTTGTATTCTAAGTTTAGCACAACAATTCTCACACACCTTTCTTAGTCTGTTGTTCCTTTATTTATACTTGTTTCCTGGGCCTCGTGGCTAGGCCCACTTGTCACTCATTATCCTCTTATTTACTCGGCTCCATAGTTCAGTATCTATTCGGCCTATCTATGATATTCGGCATCCTTATCGTGCAGGGTAGAGCCGTGTAATATCTGTCTTCTAGAGTACGCTTCTGATTATTCCCATTATCCGGCTCCAACAGATAGTGAGTCCGAATCTGGTTCTACTGAGTCTGTGGAGTCAGAGTCAGATTTGAGTTCTTCTGAGTGTGGTAATTCCGAGAGTGGTAACTCGGATACCAAGGTCCTGTCTAGGTCGTCTTTCAGTTTCACTTTTGAGTCAATTGTAACCGAATATCCAGACTTTTTGAATGGGAATGCTGTAGATTTTGCTTATTTCTTTGTGCCTTTGGTTTGTTGCACTGATCTTGATTTTCAAAATTTTGACTTAAACGAAGAGGGAGAAATTCTTCAAGCCTTGAAAAATTTGGTTGATCACGAGGAAAAGAGGCGTGTTAAGCCTTGTACAGATGAAATCGTTGCAATTAATGTGGGTACTTAGGAGGATCCTCACTTGGTTCAGATCGAGTCCACGTTGTCTTTGGAGGAACGCAAGCGTTTAATTACTTTATTTAAAGATTTCAAAGATGTTTTCGCGTGGTCCTACGAAGACATGCCTGGAATCAATCCTGAGATTGTATAACACCAGATCCCTCTTGACCCTAAGGTCCGACCAGTCAAACAAAAACTGCGTAGAGTTCGTCCAGATTAGGTGTTAAAAATCAAAGAAGAGGTCACCAAACAGATTGAGGCATGTTTCCTGATGGTGTCTGAGTACCTAACTTGGCTAGATAATATCGTTCCAGTTCCAAAGAAGGATGGCAGAATCAGAGTCTGCGTCAACTTCCAGGATCTGAACAGAGCTAGTCCAAAAGATGACTTTCCACTACTGCACATCGACGAGTTAGTGGATTTCACTACTGGTCATGCCTTGCTTTCGTTTATGGATGGGTTTTCTGGGTATAACCAGATTTTGATGGCACTAGAGGACAGAGAGAAGACTTCTTTCACTACGCCGTGGGGTACTTACTGTTACCAAGTATGCCTTTTGGGTTGAAAAATGCTAGGGCTACATACCAGAGGGCTGTGACCACGATCTTGCACAGCATGATCCACAATGAAGTTGAAGTATGCGTGGACGACATGATTGTCAAATCTAAGGAGTGAGAAGGCCACTGCACCGCACTGGAAAAGTTCTTTCAACGGATTAGGGAGTACTGACTAAGGTTAAATCCATAGAAATGCACCTTTAGGGTGACTGCAGGGAAAATACTAGGATTTCTGATGACACAGAGGGGAATTGAAGTAGAATCGTCCAAAATCAAGGCCATCTTAGAAATGCCCCCACCGAGGACTGAAAATGAGGTACGTGGCTTTTTGGGTAAAGTGCAATTCATAAGGCGGTTTATCTCAAAATTAACCTTGACTTGTGAACCGCTATTTGGTCTCTTAAAGAAAGGCAAGATGTTCCAATGGGACAATCGATGTCATTTTGCCTTCGAGCAAGTCAAGCAATACTTGCAGAATCCACCTGTACTGTCACCACCAGAATTGGGAAAGCAATTGATCTTGTGCCTGTCAGTGACAAATTCAATAATGGGGTGCATGCTTGCTCAGGAATCTGAAGCCAATGTGGAGGAGGCCATCTATTATCTGAGCGAGAAGATGCTAGATTATGAGACCAACTACACTCCCCTCGACAAAGCTTGCTTAGTTTTGGTATGGGCTACCAGGAAGTTGAGGCACTACTTGTTAGCTCACTCTGTAATTCTGGTTTCGAGATTAGATCCCATCAAATATCTCTTTGAGAAACCAGCACTTACGGGTAGGTTAGCTCGTTGGTTCCTTCTTCTCTCCGAATTTGATCTCAAGTATGTCACACGCAAATCAGTTAAAGGAAGAGCAGTAGCAGAATTCTTAGCAGACCACCTAGTAGAAGGAGATGAGGCAGTAGAGTACCTATTCCCAGATGAAGACATTCTATATATAAAAGAAGAAACATGGACAATGTACTTTGACAGAGCTTCTAATCAATATGGCTATGGGATAGGTGTGTTGCTCATAACACCCAATGATTTCCACATACCATTGGCTTTCAAACTCTGATTCAAAGTGTCCAACAATAAAGCAAAATATGAGACATGCATTGCGGGTTCAGAAGCTGCCCTAGAACTAGGGGCAATAAGGTTGGATGTCATCGGAGACTCGAACCTGGTTGCTTCTCAAGCCAATGGGGATTGGAAGGTCAAGGAAGAAAACACGAAGGCTTATCATCAGGCCCTAGATATTCTAATTTCGAGGTTTGAAAAACTAACATTCACACATCTGTTAAGAGAGAACAACCGGTTTGCTGATGTGCTAGCAACTCTATCTTCCATGGTAGACATCCCACTTGGAGTCAAGATGTGTCTGATTTTTATTGAACAGAAATATGTGCCTGCTTATGTGACCCTTTCAGTAACTGCAATAGATAAGGTGCAAGACAAGAACCCTTGGCATTACAACATTTGAAATTTTCTGGAAAAGGATACGTATCCACTAGGGGCAAATGCCAAGGATAAGTGGGGAATACGACGTCTGCCCGTCCAGTCCATCATCTGCGAAAACAAGCTGTACAAAAGAGGCCATCTGGGAATGCACAAGCTCTGTGTTGAAGAAGAAGAATCGAAGCGTCTCATGGAGGCCATCCATGGAGGAGAGTGTGGTGCACACATGAATGGTGTGATGCTGGCTCGGAAGATCCTCAGACAAGGCTATTATTGGTCAACTATGGAGAAGGATTGTATTAGTTTTGTTCAACGATGCCACAATTGTCAAATCCATGCTGATCGCATGAACATACCGCCGTCAAAGCTCTGCAACATAACTTTGCCATGGCCTTTTTTAGTCTAGGGAATCGACATCATTAGGGTAGTCTTGCCAAAGGGTTTAAGTAGACATGAATTCATTTTAGTGGCAATCGACTTTTTCACTAAGTGGGTGAAAGCTCATCTTGCTCTATGTTGAAGGCATCACATGTGGCTAAGTTCATCAAGAACAACATCATCTGTAGGTACGAGGTGCCAAATGAGATCATCTCAAACAATGGCTCGCACTTCAAGAAAGAGGTGGTCGATTTGCTTGAGAAATATAACGTGGCTTTTCACAAGTCATCAACATATAGACCACAGACTAACGGAGCTGTTGAGGCCGCCAATAAGAATGTGAAGAACATTCTTCGGAAGATGGTTGAAACCTACAAGGACTGGTCAGATAAACTTCCATTTGCACTTCGGGGTTATAGAACGTCAATTCGGATATCCACGGGGGCTACTCCCTATTCTCTAGTGTATGGGATGAAAGCTGTTTTGCCAATTGAAATTCAAGTACCGTTGTTGCGAGTTATGGCAAAGTGTCAAATAACGGAGGCGGATTGGCAACAGAGCAGGTTCGAAGAGTCGATGTTATTTGATGAAAGGAGGTTAAAGGCATTATACCACATCTAGGGCTACTAGCACAGAATTGCTAGGGCTTTTAACAAGAAAGTTAAGTCTAGGAATCTCGAGGAAGAAGATATGGTACTGAAAGATAACTGAGCCCCCGTCCATGATCCTAGGGGCAAGTTTAGACCCAATTAGATTGGTCCTTACATCATCAAATCTATTTGGTCGGGAGGAACGATTATCCCTATGGATCTAGATGGCTTGGAGTTTTCACAGCCAATCGATATGGACGAGTTAAAGAAATTCTATCCCTAAGAGGCTCGCTAGGTCGAAAACCTGAAAAGGGGGACCTAGGCAAAAGTTAGAGCACGAAAATTAGAAATCAAGAAAAATTGAGCTCGCAAGGTTGAAAACCCGAAAGGACAGCTTTGACAAAAGTTAGAGTGCACAAGAAAAGAGTTAATAATTGAGTGAACCTGAACTGAAGTACGTAAGGCCTGATTCCCATCTTTAGGATATGTAGGCAACTTCATCCTGAAGTTCGGCCATAACCATCTCTAACTCAACAGTTCTGTCTATTTGTTTGCTCAGACCATCTCTATCAATGGTCTTCTAGCTGGGTTGTGTCATCTCCATTTGGTAGAAAGGCTAGTTGCAAAATAGAGCAGTGATGATGAATGCATTCGTAGGCAGTTATGATCTTCTGATTTGGGGTTGTACACTTTAAGGATTGATTTTGTGTGTGTCTGGTGGTGATCGTTTCTGAAAATCAATTTGAAAAGTTTTAATAAATTAATTTTTCTCAAAATTTTACCTTTTACAACTTAGACCATTTTTGGGACCGAAAAGGAAAATTTTTAATGATCACAACTTTAATTCCATTGATTTCAACAAGTATATTCTCCAACTCTCTGATTAAATCAAAGTTACTTTTACATAATAAAAAACTTGAAAAGAAAAGACAAAACAATAAACTAGGGGCACAGATGTAGACACCCCATTTTTTACAGCCCCTTCAAGACTTGGATGTTATTGCAGGTACATTCGATGACGAGTCTGTTTGCTCGCCGAGTGGTCGAAGTCCTTAGCGGAATGCCATAACTTTGAGCCTTTCAAACCCTGCATCCATTTTGTCTCATTTTTGGACCATGCCTTGGTCTTTCCAGCTTGCAATCTTTGGTGGCTTGCTGGCTATCCTTGGAGGCTGTCGGCCATCATTTCTTGTCTGTCGGCCATTGATGTACCTTGCCGGCCATCACTGATGACCGGCTGGCCACTAGTGTTTTCTGTAGATATTTTATACCAGCTGTGCCAGCTGTTTGCATAGATGCTTACATCTCTCCACACGTGGAGGGCTGGATCTCCTTGTATAGATTTCATGTTTTCTATATGTAGAGACCACCTCTCTCATGTTTAGAGGTTAGAAATTTTGGAACAAAAATTCTCTCTCTCTCTCTCTCTCTCTCTCTCTCTCTACATTTCTCTCTCTATCTTGAAATTTTGTGCTTAGTTGCTAGATACACTATACTTTGCATATCAACCCTTAACTAAATCTCCTAATCTTTGAGCTGAGGTGTTCTTGGGCTTGGTTTGAGCTTTAGAAGGTGGTTTTTGCTTGGTTTGTTGCCTAGAATTACTCTTCCCTTCAAGAGGTATAACACTTGTCTTGTACACTTTGTTTTTCATACTCATTTTGCTATCTTTTCCCACTGTTTTGGGACTTCTTTTGAACTATAAAAAAACCTATTTTGGTGGACTAAAAGTGTTGGTTTGAGATCATTTTAAGTTAGGGGGTGTTCTATCCTTCTTTCTTTCTTGTTTAAAAGGCTTTTGCACCTTCGTTTTCCACTTTCAAACCAACTTTTTTGGGGCTTTTAACCACTGAATTTTAGAGTATTTTCAGTGGTAAAAAATATGTTTTGAAGTCCAAAACTGGAGGGGTTAGCCTCTCCTCCTTATGTCTTGTTTGCTAGCCTAGTTAGTTTTATATGTTAGCATGATTTTCTAGCTTTTTGTAGTTATATTCCAACATGTTTTTGCCTTTGTTTTAAACTGCTTTAGCTTTGTTTTGGGCTGTTTGGGTCAGTTAGGCCTTGTTTTGCATGGTTGTAATGTAAAGGTCCTCACAAGCTTGGTGTTTTAGGCCATTAGACACCCCTTGTTTGAGTTGATTGCATGTTTTGGTGATGTTTTGTACTTCATTTCAACACCTAATCACCTCTGCAACCTCCCTCTTTTCTTATTTTTTTCTTTTTTCTTTGAAAGTGGTTTCAAGTCACTAGTTTGCCTAAGTGTGAAATTGAGGTTTCATACTTAATGGCTTAATCCCTTAGGGGGTTCATTACTAATGGTATGAGACTTCTTTCATACCCAAAGCAACTTGTGTTTTGGGCCTTCTTTCCATTAGAGGACTTTAACTCGCCTTTTGGACTTAATTTGATTAAGGAATAGTTGGTAAAGTGAATTGAGTAATTAAAACTTGGAACTAAAAGTGAGCCAACATAAGAATTTGGTTGTGTTTTTGGTGTGTTCAATCGGACTTTAATTGAGCACATGGAACTTGGACCATTTCATACTTGTTTGTGATTAAATGATCAGTCTCCAAGGTCAACTGCTTCCCTTGATCTTTCATGAAAATGAGGAGGTTTGTGTTTCATTTCGCATTTATTAAGCTTGCACATCTTGAATCACAAGCCATCATGCAATGAAATTGCTTGGATTGGTGGTTTGTGGCTTGAGTTCACAACTCCTTGGATTTGTTCATGAAAAGGATGGGTGAGTTATGCAAACAATCTATGGGAATACCCTCTTTTTGCTCTGTTTGTTCTCTGTTGCAGCAAGTTGAACCAGTGGATCAGTGGCTTGCAGACCACCATCCATTGCCGGCAGGTGGCCGGCAGAGCACTATTGATGGCTAGCAGGCCACTTCCATGGCCGATACCTGGCCAACAAGCTTTACCAGTGGCCGGCTGTCCACTGATGCAAACCTCAGCAGAATGTGGTAAGGTGGAGCAAAATGGTTATGGAAATGTTCAACTCGGCAAACAGAGGCTTTTGAGAGCAAAACTGAGGTCTTTTCGGGTGGTATCTGAGCATGTGCATCTTCCATTTCCTGAGGTGGATTGTGGCAGTGTAGTTAGAGACTTTAATTACTTAGTTTGTTTACATTTGTGTTGTACCTTAATTAGTTAGCTTACTAGTTAGTTAAATTTAAAAATATTGTAATAATTAGTTAATTAGTTTAGCTATTTATTTCATTTTGGTTTGTAATAATTAGCTTAATAGTTAGCTTAATTAGCTTAGCTCTAATTAGCTGCTAGTTAGTTTTTCTTTATTCATTCGGACTCTGCTTCGTGAGAGCAAAATGTAATAATGTGCATGTCTTCCAATCTCACGTCTTTCTCCCTTTTATTTACCCGCTTGTGATGGTTAGATTAGGGACATGTTTCAATTAGCATACCTTATGTTTGCATCCATTCATCTTGTCTTGCATGCACCGAGGCTCAGCTCATCATTCAAATTGCATTCTCATTTCAATTACTTCGTTGAATACGTGCTTAGACCACATGTCTTGGATTAATTCATATGTCATATTAGTAGCCGAGCCTAGTAATTACATATTGCTTGTGTTGCATTAGACATTTTGTATAGTTAGAAATCATGTATGTTTTTCTAACTCATATTTTCTTAACTTGGAGTACTCGGTGAGTTTTTAGTGCTTTAGCATACTTGCATAAGTGTGAATGTTGCCATGTCTAGCATGCTTGCCATGAGGCTAAATGCTTTACTTGATAAAATGCTTGAATGCCTGTGGATAAAGGGTTGTTGCTTGAATTGAAACGATTCAACAAATGTACGTTTTGAGCCCACTATGTCTAGTGGCAAATTCACGACTTTTAAGCCCACTTTGTTGAGTGGCAAATCCACAAACTTTAAGCCTATTTGAGGTGGCAAATTCAAACCCCTTTCGCAAAAACAAACATGCAATTGAGTTGTTCCAATTTGAGCAAACTAGTCTATACTTGCTTGTGCGCATCACATAGAAAGGCTAGCTTAATAATCGGAACAAGTGCACATAATGTACATAAAAATCAGATCATGATTAGTAGAGGCCGATCTTTGATCGGGCGAGCGGGGGTGCTCAATTCATGACCTTTCCTTCTCGTACCTAAGTTCTCGAGCCAAGACAACTTTGGTGATGACGGACACGTGGCCTTTGGCACGAGTCATGGGTATCCTAAATTTCTCTAAAATAAAATATTTAGGTGGCGACTCTGTATCTTACAAAGCAGTCCATTTTTGGTATTTTGATTCAAAATCGATTTTCCAAAAGATTTACCGGATTTGGACTCTTTGGTGTTTATCAATTTCACATTGCACTTGTGAGATTAAATTCAGAACCACAGGAATCCGAATTGTAGGGCTTTCCTTTAAACCTTCCGAAAGGGGGCGAGAAAAAGGCGAACTATAGTTTCTGACGACTCTGCTGGAGATTTAGAGAACTTGACTCGAACTCATGATATGACATTTTCCTTATCTACACTTATGTGTTTCTTTGCATTGGTGTGCCTAAGTCACTGTGTTTGCCATCTGCTATTCCTACACGGTTTGCTGGAGGCTTGCTTGTAAAAGTTTGCCAAAAGGCTGACCGGTTGCGGGCTCTACCACAATGGGAACACAACCCTTGGATCTGGACTACCGCTGTACCGTTTGATCCTCCTTTCACTTCTCAGTATTAGGTTTGAGAGGCAAATTAGGTAGTCTTGCTGAGGTACTTTTTTTGACCAATTGGCCTAGTTGCATATTGAAAGCCATAGAGATTGTTCCTAACTAGGACAGGTTGCTCACCTGAATGCAGGATTGTGTGAAACCACTTTGCTTGAATGGTTAACCCTACTTCCTAACAAAACTAAGACATGGTAACCCTACCCCATCATAGGGGTGTTTTGGCTCTCACTTAATTAGTATGTGCTTTTAGAGTGAAACTCTACAGGAATGTATGTATCAGTTGTAAGTTTGGGTATCAATTTTTGGGGGTAGAAATCAGTGTTGAGTGCAGTTCTACAGCTTATGTTTGCAACTGTGTGTTGTCAGCATCTGAGCTGAGGTGCTGTACAGTTTCTGATTTTTGCTTTCTTTTGCTTTATTTCTTCTTGCAAGGTAGTTTTTTACAATTGTTTCAGACAATTCTGTTACCCCCCAAGCACTCTAAACCCATGTAAGGAGACTTTACAGATCCGAGAATCTTGTTAGAGGACAATTAGTGGTTGCTTCACTCCCACCGTTTACCAGACGAAGGAGGGTTAGGCATAATTCACTAGTCCAGCAGTCACCTTTTACTTCGCCTATGCCTAGTTAGGCTCAATCTTCTACTTCCATTCTAGTGAGAGATTATTCGCCAGTTCTGATGGCTCAACATCCCTCGGTTAGCATGGAAGACATGCTTCGTCATCTCCAGCAAACCATTGAAACCATGCAGCCAGATGCTATCCGCCAAGATGAAGTCACAGCCTACCAAGCGGAAGTGATAAATAGGCTGTAGCAACAGCAACCATAGCAAGGAGCAGCTTCTGCTTCCCATGCACCTCCTGCGGGTATTCCAGCACTCGGAGTCACTGTCAATGTCCAAGAGAATCTATGCATTCAAGTAGATCCGATTCCACTGTAAACCTCTAAGGCACCAGTGCACCAAATTGAGGCGCTATTTGAATTTGAGGTTGACCCTACTGCACTGAAGGTCAACAAGCTAAAAAAGCTTTTCAAGCGGGCACAGGGTATGAACTCAATCCTTGACATCGAGGATGGATACACAAACTCCACAATAACTCTGCCAGACAGATTCAAGATGCCACACATAGACTGGTTCGATGACTCTAGGGATCCCATGGTCCATTTGCGGTTATTCTCAAATATTCTGCGGCCAATAGGCCTCACCAGACTTCAAAAGCTGTCGCTGTCCAGCCAGACCTTGTCAGGGATAGCGGCTATCTGGTATGCAAAACTTGAGGACTCTGTCAAACTAAGTTAGGAGGAAATGGCTGAGGCCCTTCATCGCACAGTACTCCTATAATACCTAGATCGAGGTCACAACCCGTGATCTTGAAGCAACCCGTCAGGAGCCAAAGGAGGCCTTCTCAGACTTTGTGACCCGATGGAGGGTTAAGGCTTCAATGATGACTATCAGGCCATTCGAGGAGGATCAAATCAGAATGGTGGTCCGCAAACTGCAAGGAAAATTATTGCAGAAGATGATAGTCTTGCCATAGTTTACATTCGTTGAGCTCCATGAGATATTGGTCCAGATTGAAGATACGATGAAACAGGGGCTGATAGCTGATGAGAAGGGACAGCCCAAGAGGCCCTTTACACGCAGTTCCAATGCAACCACAAATGGTAGCACCTCTACATGGCCTTCGGATGTGAGTATGGTCACCACCACACCCAAGACCGCCAACCCTTTCGCCAGTACATCCAACACAACTCCACAAACCTCAAACAACCAAGCCCGATCCTAGAGGGTCTTTACCCCCGCTTTACATGTCCTTATCCAAAGCCATGGGCATGTTGATCAAAAAGGGGCATCTTAAGCCATTAGGGCCTCGCCCTCTACCCGATTCTCCTCCCCCCCGAAACACAACATAGCCAAATACTATGCTTTTCACCAGCAGCACGGTCATGACACTGATCAATGCTATAGGCTGCGTCATGAGATTCAAGATCTCATCGACAATAGGATGATAGCACCTCCCAAAAAAACCCAACGTCACTACAAATCCTCTCCCACCACATAATCAAGTCCTTCCACCCTGGCATATAAACCTCATCCACACACTGGCCATCCCTTATGACCTCAGTATATATATCACCCCTTCCCACCTACCTAAACCGGCGTTGTTCATCCCTGAGAGCACAGACTTGTGCATGATGAACATGTCTACACTCTAACCTGAACATGCAGTGGTGACAGTGGTAGATGAAAGGAGGTTGGCCTTGGTGGAAAATGTCAGTTCATTGCCTGAGGGCTCTGAGGACTTATCTGAATGGATGTACAACCTGTACTGCTATATTGTGCCAATCAATCAAGCCAAGATGAAAGTGGTGTTGCCGGCTGGGATGTAGGTCAATGTAGTTCGAGAGGATTGCCCAAGTTAGGGATTAGATGATTTGGCCGACTTAGAGGAGGACATTGACAATTTGCAGTTATTTGATGAGCAAGATCAAGGGGACGTGTATATTGATTGGTTTGATCTGAATGGATCAACAGACAATTCTGGGTGGTTAAGTAATGAACCCGATAGAGATGAGGGAACTGAATTGAAGCCGGAAGAACAGAAAGCGGGAACCGCTGCAATGGCCAGAATGGCTGATGGAAAGGGTAAACTGCCGAAAAACACCAGTGTAGAACAATTGGCTTAGGAACTGGGCATTATTAGTACTGTACATATAGAGCAAGAAGACGCATTGAAGCGTTTTGAGCAAGAAATGGGTGAATACAACCAGAAAGCTAGAAAATCCCAACACCCTATGGGGGAGATTTGTGACATGAAGATAATCCGAATGAAGCTGGACAACTACTTGTCGGTTGCCGAAGAAATCTGGTGAGATGACGATGACCTACACGCGGCTCATACTGATGAGGATTGGGGTGAAGACCTTCCTAACAACACTTGGTATGTGGAAGAGGTCGACTATATGACGAGAAGTGGATATTTCAAACCATCGCATCTGGACCAACTTGAGGCATCCAAGAAGGAGAAAGAAGTCGAGAAGCAGAAGGAAAAATAGTTGGAAGAAAAGGCTATGTTGAAACAGTTGAAGAAGATTCAAGATGATATATCTGTCTAGGGTCTGCTTATGGCTTCGCGAGTGCACAGACATGCTGTACTGTCAACGATGGATAAAGCTAAGTTGCCCATCGACACTACCCCAGAACAACTGGTAGGGTTAGTTTTCCCGGGAAGTGCTGCGCCAACTCTAACCTTCTCGGACAACGAACTGTCGCTAGAAGGCTCTGGACACAACAAGCCTCTATATATATCAATGAAGTGTCGAGAAAAGTGGGTACCAGTGGTATTGGTCGACATCGAGTCAGCAATCAACGTATGTCCTTCTCGTACATCATATGCCGTCAGTTTGAAACTTGCAGATTTCATGCGTATAGCTCAAGTGATTCGAGAGTATGATAACACAAGCAGAGAGGTGATGGGCATAATACAGATCAGAGTTCAAGTGGGCCCAGCTCAACAAGATATTCAGTTCCATGTCCTGGATATGCTGGCCACTTTCAATCTACTGCTAGGGAGACCCTGGCTGCACCAGGTGAAAGCTATCTCTTCTACCCTCCACCAAATGCTGAAATACCCCTATAGCAAGGGGGTGGCTATTGTATTCGGGAATTCATCTATGCATCCTCCGCCAGAGGTAACTATGCCTGTCTTGGAAATTATTCATGGCGAGAAGGATGTTTTCCTCTCTGGATTTACCCTAGCTGAAGCCCGGGCAGTGCAAACCATCTTGGCAGCTGACGAGGGCTTGTATGTCAGTGCCCAATCAATCTATTTCATGAACAAGCTTCAACACATGCCAAGAATGGGGTTGGGAAGAAGTGGCCGGAAGGGCATCACAGCACTGGCCGACGTGCCACATAACCCACATGCCTTTGGTCTTGGCTATACGCCCACCAAAGAGGATTGGATTAGGAAAAGGAAAGAGATAACCGGCAGAGCCAAAGCTAAGAAGACCGGGAAGCACTATGAACTTGTGCACAGACCTATCCGAGGAACCCTGAAGGGTCATTTTCTTCGGGAGGGTGAAGACTTCCCATTCTGTGGTTTCCCTAAACCCCTGGTTCAACTCAAAGAAACAGTGTGTTCTCGGCTTTGAAATCTTCTTTGAGTTGTAGCTGCAAGACAGTGATACGGAGGAAATGGCTGAACAGACTACTGAAGCTGAGCGAAGAATAGAAAGTGACCCAGATAGCAATGAACTCGAAGTGAGCAGCACTGGCATGTCTTCTTTCTGATCCTCCAATCGACCCAGAGAGCTTGGGCGATAACCTGACTACTTCCATGATCGGGGAACAACTGGGTGTGAACCTTTCTAGCAGCATCTTGGATGCATCTGACGCACCATCCCTCGTTTGGCAGCTAAAGGAGGGTTACCTATCTAGTGGTTCTGAGTTGGGTAGTGAGCCAGAATCTGATTCCACAAAGTCTGTGACGTTGGAATCAGATTCCGGTTCTTCTGAGTTTGGGTCCGGTATTCCTGGGGTTGATAACCCTAATACCAAGGTTTTGTCCAGGTCATCCTTTTCTTTTTCTTTTGAGTCGGTTGTAACTGACAAAACTAGATGAGCTTGACCTTGTAAATGAGAATGCCACTACAGATTCTGAGTATTTCACTCTGTCGCTTGTTTATTGCATTGATCATGATTTTCAAAATTTTGATGAAAACGATGAGGAAGGAATTCCTTTGGTTTTGAAAGATTTGATTATTAGGGAGGAGGAGAGGTTTGCAAAACCCCTCACTGATGAAATCATTACTTTTAATGTGGATACTAAGAAGGATCCACGTCTGGTCCAAATCGAATCCACGTTGTCTTCGGAGGAGCGCAAGCGCTAAGTCGCTTTATTAAAAGATTTCAAAGATGTTTTTGCATAGTCCTACGAAGATATGCCTGGAATCGATCCTGAGATTGTACAGCATTGGATCCCTCTTGACCCCGAGACCCAACCCATCAAATAGAAGTTGCGAAGAATATGCCCAGATTGAGCTTTGAAGATTAAGGAAGAGGTCACCAAGTAGATAGACGTAGGGTTTTTGCTAGTATCTGAGTATCCTACTTGGTTGGCCAACATCGTCTCAGTGCCAAAGAAAGACGGCAGAATTTGGGTGTGTGTGGACTTCAGAGATATAAACAGAGCTAGTCTGAAGCACGACTTTCCCTTGTCGCATATCGATGAATTGGTGGACTTCACCGCAGGTCATGCATTGCAATCCTTCATGGATGGATTTTCCGGGTATAACTAGATTCTGATGGCACCCGAGGACAGAGAGAAAACCATTTTCACTACGCCATGGGAAACCTACTGCTATCGGGTGATGCCGTTTGGGCTGAAGAATGCCGGGCTACCTATGAAAAGGCTGCAACCACAATTCAGCATGATATGATCCATAAAGAGGTTGAGGTGTACGTGGATGACATGATTGTCAAGTCCAAAGAAAGAGAGGGCTACTACACCGCCTTGAAGAAATTATTTCAATGGATCAAAGAATACAGACTGAGGTTGAATCCAAAGAAGTGTACTTTCGGTGTAACATCAGAGAAAATGATAGGTTTCTTGATCACACAGAGAGGCATTGAGGTAGATCCTTCTAAAATCAAGGCCATCCTAGAAATGCCACCACTAAGGACTGAAAAGGATGTGCGAGGCTTTCTGGGTAAAGTGCAATTCATAAGTCAGTTTATTTCTAAAGTAATCTTGACTTGTGAACCACTTTTTGGTCTCCTAAAGAAAGGAAAGAAGTTCCGATAGGATGATCGATATCAATTCGCTTTTGACCAGATCAAGTAGTATCTTCAGAATCCATCTGTGTTGTCGCTGCCAGAGCCTGGGAAGCCCTTGATTTTTTATCTGTCGGTAATTGACACAACGATGAGATGCATGCTTGCTCAGGAATCTGAGGATAGGGTGGAGAAAGCTATCTATTACTTGAGCAAGCAAATGCTAGATTATGAGACTCGATACACCTCACTGGAAAAAGCTTGCTTAGCCTTGGTATGGGCTACCAGGAAGTTGAGGCACTACTTGTTAGCTCACTCCATAATTCTGGTTTCAAGATTAGATCCGATCAAATATCTCTTTGAGAAACCAGCTCTTACAGGTAGGCTAGCCCGTTGGTTGCTTTTTCTCTTCGAAGTTGATCTGAAGTACGTCACTCGCAAGTTAGTCAAGGGGAGAGTAGTAATAAAGTTCTTGGCAGATCATCCAGTAGAAAGGGATGAGGTAGTAGAATACCTGTTCCCAGATGAAGTTCTATGAAGTCCCAAACGAGATCATTTCAGATAATGGTTCCCATTTCAAGAAAGAAGTGATCGACTTATTGGAGAAATACAACGTGGCTTTTCATAAGTCATCTACATACCGGCCGCAAACTAACAGAGTTGTTGAGGCCGCCTATAAGAACATCAAGCATATTTTGCAGAAGATGGGTGAGACCGACAGGGACTGGCCAGACAAATTGCCATTTGCACTTTGGGGTTATAGAACTTCAATCCGAACGTCTACTGGGGTAACTCCTTATTCTCTTGTCTATGGGATAGAAGCTGTTCTGCCAATCAAAATAGAAGTCCCATCGCTACGAGTTATGGCTGAGTGTCAAATAGCAGAGGCGAACTAGCAACAGAACAGTTTGAAGAACTGATGCTATTTGATGAGAGAATACTGAAAGCATTGTAAGATGTTCAGGGTTATCAACACAGGATTGCCAGGGCTTTTAACAAGAAGGTTAAGTCCAGGAATCTCAAAGAAGGGGATTTGGTGTTGAAAGACAACCGAGCTCCCATCCATGACCCTAGGGGCAACTTTAGAGCCAATTGGACTGGTCCTTACATCATCAAAACTATCTGGTCGGGTGGAACTATTATTTTCATGGACCTGGATGGCCTAGAATTTTCCCAACCGATCAACATAGACAAGTTGAAGAAATACTATCCTTGAGAAGCTCGCTAGGCCAAAAACCCGGAAGGGCGACCTAGGCAAAAGTTAGAGCACAAAAAATTAAAAATAAAGAAAAACTGAGCTTGCAAGGTTAAAAACCCTAACGGGCGGCCTTGGCAAAAGTTAGAGCACAAAAGGAGAGCGTTAATACTCGAGTGAACCCGAATCGAACCACGTAAGACCTGATTCCCATCTTCGGGATACATAGGCAACTTCATCCTAAAGTTCAGTCGTAAACACCTCCAATTCAACTGTCCTATCCATATGTCTGATCAGGTCATCTTTGTCTGTTCTTTACCTGAAAGTTTGATTGTGTTCTCTACTCTGAGAGAAAAGCTGGTTACAGTGCTGAGCAGTGCTATTCAGTTAAGGGGCAATTTGTGATCTTAGGATTTGGGGTTGTATATCTTGAGGATTGATGCCGTGCATGTCAAGTGGTGATTCTTGTCGAAAATGGTTTTGAAAAGTTTTGATAGAAGTATATTTTTGTTCAAATTTTCCCTTTTATAACTTAGACCATTTTTGGACCAAAAGAAAAACTTTCAGTGCTCACAACTTTAATTTCATTGATTTCAATACAAAGTTCTCCAACTCTCGATATAAATCAAAGTTGCTTTTATTACATTCGTAAAACTTGAAAAGTAAAGATCAAAGCAATAAACTAGGGGCATAGATGAGTCAGGTGCTCCGGCGTCCCCCACTTGTGCTTGTGGAAGCTTCTGATGTGAACCTCGGATGGGGAATGAAGTTGGGTACTCTACCCCCTCCTTTGGGAAAGTCTGATCATGTGCAAATTGACACCTGAACTGGAACGAAAAGTAGAATACACAATGTGTCAGGCCAATTAGTTGAATGCCAGGTTGCCGAGTCATGCTGTAACTCATTTCGGTCAGATTAAGCTAGGGGCAACGCCAAGCAATGTCAGCAGCAAACTTGTTGCACAATCCAGTGGCACCCCCATCCTTCATTCAGGAAATCCACTAGCCGTGGGCGGAAAAGGTATGCTTGAGCTGAGTATGTAGGGAAGGAGTCTACTATCGTCAGCTTATCTATTAGCCACACCTGGGGAGGGATGAAAGAAAAGAGAGATTAAAGAATAGAGAGATGTATGTTAAGAGAAAAGTGAGAAAAGGGCTTTGAGAGAAAAGCAGAGCATGAATGCCGAGTGATGTGAGAAACACATATTAGAGAGGGTGGGAAACATTACTTGAAGAAATAGTGGACTCCCTGCGAATTTGTTTGTCTCTCGCTGATGGAAGGCATCTAAGCCCATCAAAGTCTCGGCAACACAAAACCAATGCAACTCTTGGCCTCTTTCAAACCTTGGGCCACTTCAAAGAGTCGAATGCTAGACCCACCGAAACAAGGGGCAATAAGAAAATAAGCCAACATGCACAAACAAAGGGCGTGTTACCGAAAACCTTGCCAAAGAAAATTATCTTGGTCGCCAACTACGGAAAATCGATGGATCAGGCTGGGAATATCTAGCTTTCCATTGTGAACCAAGGATCGAGCCTCGTGTAGAGTAAGCCCATACATCCGTCCCAAAGCTTGGATGTGGCCAAAGCGGGGTTGAGGTAGGATTTCCTCATCGTGCTAGGATTCCATTAGCACTTGAAATTCTTCGATTGTAGGGCATATCTCTTATCCCCCAAAGCTAAACATGTGTGTAATCGGGTTCCAACATCTAGCCACGGTATGTAGGAATAGAAAACAAAGCGAAGAACGACTTAGCGGGAAAAGTACATTTATGCCGAAACCCCAGAAATTCACCTTTTCCGAGCCATCCAAAGTCGCAATCCAATTCGAGAGTTTTTCGGCAAAAAAGGGATCCATTTGTGAAGAATTTGCAGTTGAAATGACGAAATTACAAAGCTCAACCTTTTGTAGAATATAAGGTAGTGAGTGGAAGCCAGGTGTCAACAATTTGGAGGTCCTGTACATTGATGACCGGTAAGCTACATTGATGGCTAGCAAAAGGCATTAATGGCTGGCAGGCCCTTTTTCATGGCCGGCACATGGCGGGCAACAACCACTTATGGCCGGCAGTCTCTCACTCTGACCTATTGTCCTTCTTTGTGCTGAACAGTGCTGAATGCATGTGTTTTTGTTATGCTCTTTGTGTGTTTTAGAGTCTTTTTTTTGAGTCCTTTTGGGCTTTAGCAAGTTTGAGCAAGCTTGTTAAGTTCTATTCGATTTGTTTCACTTATCGAGGTGTATTCGTGTTGTTTTTGTTTATCAAGTTGTGGTCATTTTGTTTTATTGAGTTGTTGTCATTTTGTTTATCGAGGTGTATATTGTTTTTTTTTTTTATTTATTTATTTCAGTTGTTGGTCGGCTTATTACCCGATTAAGAACGTTGTGCCAATACAACTGTAGCTCAGCTTTTTCGCGCCCCTTTTCGGAAGCTTGAAAAGAAGCCCTACAGTTTGGACTCCTGTGGTTCTGAATCTAATCTCACAAGTGCAATGTAAAACTGATAAACACCAAAGAGTCCAAATCCAGCAAATCTTTTTGGAAAATTGATTTTGAATCAAAAGTGCCAAAATTGGACTGCTTTGCCAGATACAGAGCCGCCACCTAAATATTTTTTTTTTTTGAAAAATTTAGGAAACCCATGACTCGTGCCAAAGGCCATGTGTCTGTCATCACCAAAGTTGCCTCGGCTCAAGAACTTAGGTACGAGAGGGAAAGGTCATGGATTGAGCACCCCCGCTCGTCCGATCAAAGATTCGCCTCTACTAATCATGATATAATTTTTTATAAACATTATGTGCTTTTATTCCAGTTATTAGGCTAGCTTTACCATGTGATGTGCGCACAAGCAAGTATAGACTAGTTTGCTCAAGTTGGAACAATTCAATTTCATGTTTGTTTTGCAAAAAATGTTTGAATTTGCCACCTCAAGTGGGCTTAAAGTTTGCGAATTTGTCACCAAACATAGTGGGCTTAAAAAAAATTGATTTGCCACTCAACAAAGTGGGCTTAAAATGTGCATTTATTGAATCGTTCCAATTCAAACAGCAAGCCTTCATCCACATGCATTCAAACAGTTTAGCAAGTACGCATTTATCCTCATGGCAAGCATGCTAGACATGGCAATCACTCATACTCATGCAAGTATGCTGAAACATTAAAAACTCATCTAGTACTCCAAGTTAAGAAGATATGAGTTAGAAAAATATGCATGATCCCTAACTATACAAGATGTCTAATGCAATACATGCAAAGAATGCAACTAATAGGCCTGGCTATTAATATGGCATATGATTCAATTAAATAACATGCGGTCTAAGCATGTATTCAAAGAAAGTATTGAAATGACAATGTAGTTTGAATGATGCGCTGAGCCTCGGTGCATACAAGACAAGATGAATGGATGCAAGCATACAATATGCTAATTGAAACATGACCCTAATCTAAACCATCAAAAGCGGTTAAATAAAAGGGAAAAAGACGTGCGGTTGGAAGACATACATGTTATTACATTTTGCTCTCACGAAGGAGAGTTTGAATGAATAAAGCTAAGCTAATTAGCAACTAGGCTAAGCTAATTAAGCTAATAAAGCTAAGCTAATTAGCAACTAGGCTAAGCTAATTAAGCTAATTAGACTAATTATTACAAACCGAAATAAGAAGCTAAACTAATTAACTAATTATTACAAGAATTAAGTAGTAAGCTAACTAATTAATTTACAACACAAATGTAAACAACCTAAGCAATTAAGATGTTTAACTACGCTGCCACTACTATGCCTCGAGAAATGAAAGATGCACACGCTCGGTTTCCGCCTAAAAAGACCTTCGTTTTGCTCTCGAAAGCCTCTGTTTGCAGAGTTGAACATTTCCAAAACTTTCTACTCCACCTTACCAACATTCTACTTAGGTTTACATCAGTGGCTAGCCGGCCATGGATGAATGCTACCAGCCATTTGCCGGCCAAGAAGGTGGCCTGCTGGCCATCAATAGTGCACTACTAGCCATGGATGGTGGCCTTTTGGCCACTAATGCACTAGATCACCATGCTACAACATAGTACAAATAGATCAAAAAGAGGGTTTTTTCAAGGATTGTCTACATAATTCACCCCTCCTATTCACAAACAAATCCAAGGAGTTGTGAACTTAAACCACAAACCACCAGTCTAAGCAATTTCATTGTATGATGGCTTGTGCTTCAAGGTGTGCAAGTTTAATGAATGCAAAACAAGACACTCAAGAACCATCACCCTATCATTCATGATCAAGGGGCAATGGAGACCTAGGAAACTTGAGACATTTCATCACTTTAAGTATGAAATGTCCTAATTTTCCTTGTTTTCAATTAACGTCCGATTGAACACACAACACACAAGTTATTATCTTGCTCAATTTTAGTCCCAAGTTGTTAGTTACTCATTTTAACTCACCAACCATTCTTTAGTACAATTAAGTCCAAAAGGTGAGTTAGAGTCCTCTAATGGAAAGAAGGCTCAAAATACAAGTTGCTTTGGGTATGCAAGAAGTCTCATACCGTTGGTAATGAACCCCCAAAGGGATTGAACCATTAAGTATGAACCCTCAATTCCACACTTTGGCAAACAAATGACTTGAAGCAACTTTCAAAGGAAAAAGAAAAACCAAGAAAGGAGGGAGGTTGCAGAGGTGATTAGTGCTGAAATAAAGTGCAAAACAACACCAAAGCATGCAATCAACTCAAACAAGAGGTGCTTAATGGCCTAGAACACCAAACTTGTAAGGACTATTACACAACAACCATGAAAAACAAGGCTCAAACACAACAAACACTTAAAAACAGTCTTAAATAGGTCTGAAAACATGTTGGAATTAAGCTAACAAAAGCTAAAAAAATAAGCTAAAACATGGAGCATGCTAGGCTAGTAAACAAAACATAAGGAGGGGAGGCTACCCCCTCCATTTCTGAACTTCAAAACATGTTTTTGGCCATTGAAATAACTCTAAAAAACAATGTTTAAAAGCTTAGAAAAAGATAGTAAAATGGTGGGAAACACAAGGGCAAAGGCCTTAAAAGCAAGATGTAAAGAAGGGTGAACCACCCCTCAACCCTTATTGGCCTTAAACCACAAGTTTCAGCCCAAAAATATAGAGTTTATACAGTCCAAAAAATAGTACAAAAATGTGTTGGAATGAAGACAAAAGTAGCTAAAATAATAAGGAAAGACATGGCAATTTAAGCTAATAAACAAGCTAAAAGAGGGGTGGCTAACCCCTCCATTTTTGAGACTTCAAAACCACTTTTTTTAGCCTTTGAAAACCTCTGAAAATCAGTGGCAAAAAGCTCAAAAGAAGTTGATGAAAGAATGGGAAACACAAGTGTAGAGGCTTAGGAAATAAGGTGTAAAGAAGGGTGGCTAACCCCTCTACCTTTAATAACCTTAAACCATAAGCTTTAGCCCATAAAAACAGGTTTTAAAGAGCTTAAAAATAGCAAGAAAAGATGGAAAAACAAGTGGTGTAAAGATGGTGCAAAGGAAAGAGAAGTTATACCTCTTGAAGAGGAATGAACCCTTAAGTCAAAAGCCACCAATTTCACACTCTCAAGTGCGTCAAGAGGTCAAATTCAAGCTCAAATCATCTCAGCAAGAAGCTCTCTAGGTTTGGTTTAGAGTGCTTGAGTAAAGGCTATGCAAGTTATAAAAGAGAGAGAGAATTGTAGAGAGAGAGAGGATATTTTCCAAAATTTTCCTAACCCCTAAAATGTTTCTAACCTTGAAATATGAGAGAGGGGCCAAGTATATATAGAAAAAATGAGCCTATCTCAAAAATATCTAAAAAGGGATAACTAGAACTCTGTGGAAACAGCTGGAGCAAATATCTGGGTTTTACATTGGTGGCCGACACATGGCCGGCCCGGTCAGAAGTGTCCATTGCCGGCCATCAATGATGCATTGCCGGCCATCAAAAATCTACTTCCAGGCCTGACTTCAAGTAGGCATAACTCCTTCATCCAAACTCCTTTCTAGGTCATTCTTAAGTCTCAATTGAAGCCCCCGAAAGTCTAGTTTCCAATGGTGCAAGCCTCATATCTAAATTCTAAGTGTGCAAAGAGATATGCCTATTTTAGTGAAAGTTGCTTAGTTTTGGCTTAATTGGATTGATGCCTAACTTCAAACAGCCATATCTCCCTCATTCGGACTCAGCTTTGGGAGATTCTTAAGTGCAAAATGAAGCCCCGGAAGTCCACTTTCCAATGGTGGTGGTGTCATGACTAAATTCAAGGTGTACAAAAGGATAGGCCTGATTTAGTGAGGCTGCTCAATTCTCTCTCAACGGTTTCTAGCCAAACTTCTTCCCCAACTAGGTTTCCTTCCTCCCCTCCTATTTTCTTCAACTCCAAACCTTTAAATAAGATGTTTTAAAGATTTTTTTTTTCAAAGAGTTAACCTCTCTTTCATTTATTTCCACTTTGTCCTTGCTCGGTTTACCGAAAAGCGCAATATTTTAACGAAATGTGAGCCTCAGAACATCGTAGAAACTGTTTCAAAAATATTTTGAAAGAGGGGGTTTTAAGGTGTAAAAAAGAAAGTTTCGGTCCGAAATGGGGTGTAAGGTTGGGATTTAGAGCTCTTCTTGCTGAATAAATCGAATGTTTGCATAGCACAACTTTCATCGTCGAGTGATCAATCAGTGGCGCCCAAGTCTTAAGGGCGGTCAAAAATGGGGTGTCTACACAAGTGTTCAGTTTTCATTACCAAATTCAATCTCATTTCCATACTAAGCGGTGCTCATAATGCAAAATACAACACTTTTTCAAAAGAAAAATTGGTTTTCATTCCGATCATGGTTGTTTTTTACAAAAGTGCAGTACAAGTTTTTCTTAAAGCAAATAAAACTTTTCTGAAGCTATACAATATGCTAAAACTATAAACAAAAAAGAAACTAAGCAAAAATAAAGAAAATCAGCGCTGGTCGCCTCAGGCTCGAGAAGCCCTCTTGGTCTTCTTCCTCGGAGGAGAGGACTCTGGGGCACTGTCCCCGTCTGTACCGCTGTCTGAACCTGGACCGGAACCCAAGCCAGTGTCATCATTGCTCTCCGCCTCAGAGCTCGCCTCGGCATTGCCTCCACTCTCAGAACTCGAGCTGATGTCTTCACCTCCACTCTCAAATGACTTTGAATGCTGACTTGCTACCTCCTTAGAGTCGCTCGTCTCAGCATTATCATCACTCAGAATGGGCTCTGAAGGGCCGATCCCATCTCAGGCGCCCCTGGCTCTGCCTCGGCCGCGTGCTAGAGCCTATCTCTCTCTCATTCCTGCTGCTGGAGGAAGTACTACTGGTGTGGGCACTGCAGTTGCAGTTGTCGCTGGTGCCATCGGTATGAATGGAACCTAAAAAAGACAGTTGTTGCATATCAGTTAGAGCATGTGTATCAGATATAAGCATAGTATGCAAAATGAGTATATGCAGAAGTTAGATACAGTGTGAATACAGTATGCAAGCACAGTGTGTCGGATGTGGTCAATCGATGCAATGCATCAGTATAGTTTGGAAAATTTTTAGTTGAAATGTTAGTGTCAGTGTATCAGTGGAAATTTGATGCCTGGAATGTAAAACTGAAGAAATAACCTGAACACCGTAGAGGCTGAGTAGCGCCTCTCTCTTCCGTACCATCCCCATCAGCGAGGCTATCAACTCAAGGGCGCCTCATGTATACTCGATTGATGCCTGTTAATGCAGTTTGAATGATTAGTATTTGCAAATGACTATATCTGAAATGACATATGGAGTGCAAGTGCAAAAGTGTGGTTCATACTGGAATTGGGCCTCGGACCCCGACAAGTTCATGACTAGCTGTTGCGGGCTCAATCGGGACCTGGTAGGCATCCCCGATGTGTCGCCAGCAAGTTAGTGTGGTGGAAAGCTCTGGCCAATCAGCCCTCTACCTCGTTTAGGAAGCCCCTTTGCCACGGGCCCTGCTCGCCTGGGCCACTTTAGCCCTTGTTCTCGCGGTAGGAACTCTCGCCTCCTCAGCTCCACAAACACCCGTCAGGGCGGCATCAAGTATGTCTAGATGAAAGCTGCATAGTTGCCCTCCACTCAGAAGAAGTCGGTGTCAAGGCCCACCATGAACTGGATGACCTCTTCAATAGATAGGCTCTCTATAGACCGTATGGACTCTAGTGGAGCCATCGGGACGACCGGGTCGGGCAGGCCAATAATCTGGCGCACGAAGCGCTCGCCCAAGAACTAGGCCCTACAAGCCGGGCCCTCAAGCAAAATGTGGTAGTAGGAAATGGCCCAAGCACCGGTAAATTAGTCTCGAATCTCCTTTAGCATCGTGGCCTATGGCTGCCACATGATCTATAAACAAAAGTTGTACAGATTATTAGCTGCTGTCAGTTGCTAAATGTGTAAAGCAAAACAGTTTCAAAGAAAAAATGACTACGTTTCGGATTACCTCACGAGCAGCTACTGTGTCGAAGTATTGCCTAAAGAATGTGAAAGGCTCACGGGGTCCTAAGGCGAAGCTAACCGTTATATATCCGTGAATAGGGGACTGTCAACGGAAGCTCCTCTACAGGCTTCGGGGCGAGAGTCGGAAAGTATGCATATACCCATAGCTACAGGGAAAATGCAGCGGTATGTGATCAGTATAGTATTGAGTAGATGCAGAAAGTGCAAAACAGGAAGCACAGTGAATGAACAGTGTTGGAGCATATACGAAAATGTTAAGTAGAAAGCATGCCTTGAAATAGATATAAAGCAAAAACTATAAAGAAAATACAAGGTACTAAAAGGAAGTTAAGATGTGTACCTCCCAGGCTCGCCAATAGCCTCCAATCAAGTCTCCTCGCAGATGAGAGGTAGAGCTCATGTATCCGTATAGCATGGTGAGGCCAACTCCACTCCAGTCATAGAAACGAACCCAAAGAAGGGTCACGAGGGCACTCAGCAAATGCAGGCCTACGATGTTCCACCTGTTCGAAAATAAGGTGGTACCAAAGACAAACATCAGGAAGCCCCTAGGATACTGCTCGATCTCCTCTATCGTCTCAGGCTCAGTCCCTCTTAATCGCTCAGCGAACCAAGTGTATTTGACCATCCCCATCCGGTATATGGGTGGGTATGCCCCCAGCAGCTCGAGCCAGGCTGCCTCTCACTCTTCTATATCTGTGTCAACAGGGATCGAATCACCCCCTACGTCTAAGGCGGTGATCATGGCAAAGTTGTAAGGAGTCATCGTCATCTTCCCTGCGGTGGAAAAGTGGAAAGAGTTGGTCGTATCCCACCACCTCTCCACCAGCGCTCCTAAGAGGAGACGGCTCACGGTGACCTGAGTCGTGCCAGAGTAGAAGAGACCGAAGCCCGCCTCGTTAATGATATCTCGAACTCCAACTGGGAGCTCGTCATACCAGTCTCGAGCTGTCATAGCACCGTAGCCTCTAAAGGCACGAGACTCGCCCTGTGGCAGAGAAGAAATGCAATCAGAAATGAAGGCAGTGCATGAAATATAATCAGATGAAGACAATACATGAAATGCAATCAAATGAAGGCAATGCATGGTCAGATACAAGGCAGTGCATGAAATGCAGTCAGATATAAGGTAGTGCATGAAATGCAGTTAAATATAATGCAATGCATGAAATGCAGTCAGATACAAGGCAATGTATGAAATGTAGTCAGGTGAATTCAATAAAGGCAGTGTAGGAAATGCAAATAACTAAAGGCAGAAGTGCATAAAAACGGAGTTCATACCTCAATAGCAATCGCTGACAAGTGAGAATTTGGCCCCCTCAGTAGGAGGTCCTCCAGTGCACCGCGGGCAAACTCGGTGAAGCGTCTGATGCCTCCGGAAGTGGGCAATATATATCTCTTTAGGTGATATCTCGTTGGATCAAAAGGCCGTACCCTCAGTGGTAGTGGCTCTGGCTCGGCCTCAGGCTTGAACTCCGCCTCCAAGTCAGCCTCAAGGTCAACAATCGGCTCCTCTACCTCCGGCAAAGGTAGAACTACTAGGGGAACCTCCGGAGGAGCCCTGTCATGAGGAATCTCATCTACCATCTAAAAATAGGTATGAGATGGATGAAAAGTGAAGAAGAATGAAGAAAAAGGGTAAACTTGGAAAAAGTCAAACCCTATGAGAGAGAAAATGGAGAAAAAAGTCAAATACGGGAAAAGTGCACAAAACTTAAGAGAAACTTGAGGGGAACAAGCCAAGAATGGTGGAAATGAGGAAAGAAGCATCGAAATCAAATTTCAATCGGTTCAACGTGAAAGAAATAAAGAGGGTTTAGCGAATCAAATTTGTGTGGGCCGTTAGAAAACACGTAGAAAGTGAAAATCTAGAGAGGAGTGTCTAGAGAGAGAAGGAGGAAGTTTTCAGACAAGAGGGTGTGAGGAAATGAGCCCTAGTGGCTCATATTTAAAGACCCAAACCGAAAATTCAAGTTTACTCTCGATCTACCATCGATGCTTCGCAAGGCTCGTCGATGGTCGGCAAGGTTCACCAATGGCTGGCACCTGGCCGGCGGCCTTTCTTGTGGTCGGCAGGTGCACCGGCAGGTGGCTGGCAGCTTCCTTTGGGTTCTTAATGATGTTTTGTATCCTTGGTTCCCAAGAATTGAAGGAATTGTTCACTATTTGGTTCAGAATGTCTCTACGGAAGCTCAAAACTGTGTTTTCAGTGCGCGATGTTCGTCACTTGTCAACATGAGCGAGGTGCATCATTTAAATACATTGTAATTCTTTCGAGAGGTGAATTGGAAGTTGCTATTGAGTTTGTTTTCGTCAAATCATGCTTTGGTATCTTACATGGAACATGCATTTCTTATTCGTTGTTGTATGGAGCATGCATTTCACTCTGTGGCATAGAATGTGCATTTCACATATGTTGTTGTGAGATGTGCATCTCACAGGAATTTCATGCACGTCTTGCATTCGCACTTGAGTCATGCATGGAATGTGCATCCGCTTTTGTTTCACACATAGAATATGTTCCCGTTACGAATTATGCATAGAATATGCTTATGGTTTCTTGCATAGAACATGCCATTAACATTGTATCTCGATTGTTTGTCTTGCATAGAAATGCATTCTTACTGTATCGCACTTGTTAAGTCTTTTTCCTACACATGCACGATATTGTATGTATGATTCATTCGAAGGAGTTCTAAGTTAAATCATTCGTGGCCTTTGGTTAAAAACATTCGGGTGCATCCCGGTGTTCACACCACCCCCTTTGGTTAAAAACATTTGGGTGCGTCCCCGTGTTCACACCAGCCCCCCTTCAGTTAAAACCATTCAGGTGTGTCCTGGTGTTCACACCAACCCCCCTTTCGATTAAAAACATTCGGGTGCGTCCCAGTGTTCACACCAACCCCCCTTCGGTTAAAAAATTTGGGTGCGTCCTGGTGTTCACACCAACCCCTTCGGTTAAAAACATTCGGGTGCGTCTCGGTGTTCACACCACCCCCTTTGGTTAAAAACAATCGGGTGCACCCGGTGTTCAACACCACCTTTCCTCCTCTCACGTGAAATGTGTTAGGATTGCTTCGGTTAAAAGCATTCGGGTGCGCCCAGTGTTCACACCACCTTTCCTCCTCTCGCATGAGACGTGTTAGGATTCCTTCAGTTAAAAACATCTGGGTGCGTCCGGTGTTCACACCACCCTTCCTCCTCTCGCGTGAGATGCGTTAAGATTTCAAATCGGTTAAAAACATTCGAGTGTGCCTGGTGTTCTATAGACACCCCATTTTTGACCGACCTTAAGACTTAGACGTCATCGTTTGTGCGCGCGATGATTGTGCATGTTTGTGCTCGTTTTGAGTGCCCGAAGGTCTCGGTCGAATGCCTTGTCTTTAAGCCTCTTAACACTCTGTGTTTTGGCCTTGTTTTTGGGCCAAGTTTTGGTGTCTCTTGCCTGGAGGGGAGAAGGGCTTTGCCGGCCAGTTTTGGCTATTGCCGGCCAGTTTTCCTCCTTGCCAGCCACTTGAAGTGGCCGGTCGGCTAGGAGAGGTGGCCGGTCGGCCACCTTAAGTGGTCGACGGCCAATTTTCTCCTTTTTCAGATATTTTTAGATCTTTTGAGCCAGCTGTTGGCCACTGACTTCATCCTCGATACACGTGTATGGAGGGATGAAGCAAGCTTTTTGCTTGCTTGTTCTATATAAGGGGAGCTCCCTCCCCCTATTTGAGGGTTCTGAAATTTTAGAGACAAAATTTCACTCTCTCTCTATATATATATATTGATTGAAAGTGAGTTTTCTTTGCATTTTTGCACATAACCCCCTTAGCCAAACACCACTACCTTGGATCTGAGGTTCTTGAAGGCTTTGTTTGGGTTCAAAAAGCTGGTTTTTGGCTCAGAAGTTGCTTCTTAGTTGTTGTGCTTCAAGGGTAAGGCTTTACCCCTTTTAAGCTTGTTTTTGTACACTACTTTGGGCCACCTTTGCATGTTGTTTTGGCCTAGTTGTCAACTACATTTTTAAGTGTTAAAAGTGGTTGTTTGAGGCCCTTTTGGAGTTAGGGTGGTCCACCCTCATTTGTAGCTTTATTTGCTAAGCTTGGTGCCATCCTTTAAAGCTTTTAAGGTACTCTTTGTTTGGCCTTTCTGCCATTGAAACTCAGAGGAATTTCAGTGGTGGAAAGGTGGTTTTGAGGTCTAAAATGGAAGGGGCTGGTCCCCTCTGCTCTTGTCATGTTTGCATGTGTTGATGGCCTACCAAATGAGCATGTTTTTAGCCTTATTTTAACATGTTATAACTCTATTTTTGGCTGGTTGGAGCACCTCTTGTTTGCTTCTTACACTTGTAGTATAATCTTGCTTACTAGCTTAACATGCTTAATGAATTGGCCTATCATTTTAGCTTGTGTTAGCTCTATCTCAACATGTTTTTGATCATATTTTAACATGCTTTAACTCTGTTTTGAGTGTTCTTGAGCATATGAGGCTTGCTTTGCATAGCGATAGTGTAAATAACCTTGAGTAGCTTTGAGTTTCAAGGTCTTTAACATGCTATGCTTGAGTTGTTTTGCATGTTTTGGCATCATTTCACACATGATTTCAGTGCATGTAGCCTTGTCACACTCTCACATATTCCACTTCTTCATTGCTTTTGAAGGTTGTGTGTTATACCTTGTTTATGAGCCAACATGTGAGCATGTTTCTCCTTTGCCTTTTGTGCCTTAGTTTCAACATGATTAGGCCACTGTTTTGGCATGGTACAGCTCTGTTTTGGGCTCATGGTTTGCATTGCATGCTTCTAGCGTTGTGTCCTTCACTAGTTTTATTGTTTTGGCCCTTAACATGTTGTGTATGCGTTACTTGCATGTTGTGATGTTATTTCTCATGCCATTTCAGCATTAAAAACATCTGCAACCTTCCCCATTTCTTCATTTTTCAATTTGTTTTGAGGGGTTGTTTGGCCTCAAGTTTGTGTTTAAAACATGTGGAAGGATTTGAGCTTAAATGGCTTTAACCCTCTTTGAGGGTTCCTCCTAGTGAAAGGCATAATTCCTTCCATGCCTTAAACCACTCTTTTGGTTGACCCATCTCATTAGAGGACTTTCACATTGAACTAAATCGGTTAATAAATGGCTCGGTAATGTAAAATGTGTAAACAAGAAATGGACCAAGTAAAACTTGTGAAAGATAAGCATGTTGTTTTGCATTGCATATGTTTGGATCGGACGTTAATCCAAACATAAGAAATGTGGGACATTTCATACTCATAGTGATGAAATGTGTCTCATTTCTTGGTTGCCCAACACCCTTGATCATGCATCATAGGGTGGAGGCATTTTGTGCATTGTTTGTGCATTCACTAAGCTTGTACAAGCTCGGTTCTCAGGCCATCATGCATTGAGAAGCTTGGTTGGTGGCTTGAAAGCCGAGCGGCCACACTCCTTTAAGCTTGAGAAATGATGAGGAGTGTGGCAGTACACACATTTCCTTGCAAATACATTGTTGTGCCTCTGTTGTTCTCTGTTGTAGCAAAACCAGAAGCCTGGAAAAGCAGGTGGCCGACCGGCCAGTTCAAGTAGCCGACCGGTCCACTTTCACTAGCCGACTAGCCAGTTGAGGTGGCCGGCACCCACTTTTTGTGGCCGACCGGCCACCAGTCCATTTTTTGTGCAGAAATGATCCTATTTTGGAGCAGAAACAGTGTGGAGGTTGGTTCAATGTTCAGAAACCAAGGCACGTGCAAACAGAGGCAATTGACGGCAAAGCAATGGATTTCCCGAGCTGAAGCCAACCGAGCATGCATGTCTCCCTCGTCCGCGAGGCCACTTTATCGCTTTAATTAGTTAGCATAGCTAATTATTCGAGTGTTGTAATATTTTAGCTAGTTTGTGTAAATTAGTTATTTCATTGTGTTGTAATAATTAATTAGCTTAGATTAGTTAATTAGTTGGTTTGTAATAAGTAGCTTAATTAGCGTAGCTAGTTAGCTTATTTATTCAAACCCTCCTTCGAGAGAGCGCAATGTTGTAATAAGCGTGCGTATGTGTGTGCATGTCTTCCAACCCCATGTCTTTCTCTCTTTTATTTAACTGCTTTCAATGGTTAGATTAGGGCACGTTTCGATTAGCATACCTTATGCCTTGCATGTTTGCATTCATTCATTTGTCTTGCATGCACCGGGCTCGGCGCATCATTCAAACTGCATCGTATTTCAATACCTATTTGAATGCATGTATCAAAGTGTTGCATTCATATGCCATCTTAGATAGCCGAGCCTATTTAATTGCATTTTTGCATGTGTTGCATTAGGCATCTTAACATAGTTAGGATCATGCATGATTTCTAACTAGTTTTCTGTTTTGGCTTGGAGTACACTGTAAGTGTTTACGCTTTAGCATACTTGCATGAGTGTGAGTGTTGCCGTGATAGCATGCTTGCCATGAGGCTATTCGCTTAATTGATAAACTGCATGAATGCCTATGGATGAAGGCTGGATTACCTGAATTGGAACAACTCGATGATTGTGAGTTTTAAGCCCACTTTGCAAAGTAGCAAAATCATGTTTTAAAGCCCACTTGAGGGTGGCAAATCCGCACTTTAGCCTACTTGCGAGTAGCACTTTCAAACCATTTTTCAAAAACAAACATGAGTTATTTTGTTCCAATTCTCGTGATTGAGTCTATACTTGTATGCTGTGCGCATCACATAGTAAGTTAGCTAATAGCTGGAATAAGAACACATGTGTTTATGAAACAACATATCATGCTTAGTAGAGGCCGACCCTTTGATCAGGCGAGCGGGGGTGCTCATTTCAGGACCTTCCCCTCTCGTACCCAAGTTCCTGAGCCGAGGCAACTTTGGTGATGACGGACACGTGGCCTTTGGTACGAGTCAGGGTTTCCTAAATTTCCCAAAACAAAATATTTAGGTGGCAACTCTGTAATCTGGCAAAGCAATCCAGTTTTGGCATTATTTGATTCAAAATCTGATTTTCCAAAATGATTTTCCGGATTGGACTCTTTGGTGTTTATCAGTCTAGCATTGCACTTTGTGAGATTAGATTTAGAACCGTGACAGGAGTCTGAACTATAGTAAGACTTATTTGCGCCCTCTCTGAAAGGGGGGCATGCGAAGAAAGTCGGGTCTACAGTTTCTGGTGTTCACACCATCCTTTTTCTGCTCCCACGTGCAACGCTTAGAATCTCGGTTGAGACCTAGGGTGTGCCTGACGGCTACGTTACCCTTCGCCTTTCCTTCGCGTCGCGTAGTTAAGCTTGCATAATTTTCTTTTATCCTTTCTGCATGAAATGTTGTTTGGCTCATGTTTCTCGCGCGTGCTCCGTAGTTTTCTTTTCATGATTAGAATTGTTGTGCCATGTTTCTGTTATGTGGTATTTTCTTTACATAGCATTTGCATTTAAAATGTTTCATTGTACTGCCTCATTGCATGATCATAAGTTATGTTCTTGCATCATGCATATCATTTGCACCTTGCCCTAAAAGTATCCTAGTTTGATTCCTTGCAAAAGGATAGGTAGGCAGCTTGCGGGCGCAACCGTTTATTTTTGTTTTGATTGTTTGTCCAAGTCTTGCGGCCTTCTCAAAATGGGTCATCTCTGGGCTTTGACATTCACTCATGATATTTTACAATTTCGAGTTCATTCAAAGAGGGGCAACTGTAGACATTCTATTTTTGACAGCCTTTCTAGACTTGGATGTTCTTGTATGTACATCTGATGATGAGTCTGTTTGCTCGCCGAGCACTCAAAGTCCTCAGCGGAATGCAACAACTTTGAGCCTTTTAAACCCTGCATCCATTTTGTCTCATTTTTGGACCATGCCTTGGTCTTTCCAGCCTGCAATCTCTGGTGGCCTGCGGGCCATCCTTGGAGGTTGCCGGCCATCACTTCTTGTCTGCTGGCCATTGATGTGCCTTACTGGCCATCACTGATGGCCCACCAGCCACCAGTGTTTTCTGTAGATATTTTATACCAACTGTGCCAGCTATTTACACAGATGCTTACATCTGTCCACACGTAGAGGACTGGATCTCCTTGTATGGATTTCATGTTTTCTATATATAGAAACCCCCTCTCTCATGTTTAGAGATTAGAAATTTTGGAACAAAAATTCTCTCTCTCTCTCTCTCTCTCTCTCTCTCTCTCTCTCTCTCTACATTTCTCTCTCTTTCTTGAAATTTTGTGCTTAGTTGCTAGATACATTATACTTTTGCATATCAACCCTTAACCAAATCCCCTAATCTCTGAGCTGAGGTGTTCTTGGGCTTGGTTTGAGCTCTAGAAGGTGGTTTTTGCTTGGTTTGTTGCCTGGAATTACTCTTCCATTTAAGAGGTATAACACTTGTCTTGTACGTTTTGTTTTCCATACTCATTTTGCTATCTTTTCCCACTGTTTTGGGGCTGCTTTTGAACTATAAAAAAACCTGTTTTGGTGGACTAAAAGTGTTGGTTTGAAACCATTTTAAGTTAGGGGGTGTTTTATCCTTCTTTCTTTCTTGTTTGACAGGCTTTTGCAGCTTTGTTTTCCACTTTCAAACCAACTTTTTTGGGGCTTTTAACCACTGAATTTCATATTATTTTCAGTGGCAAAAAATATGTTTTGAAGTCCAAAATTGGAGGGGTTAGCCCCCCTCCTTGTGTCTTGTTTGCTAGCCTAGTTAGTTCTATATGTTAGCATGATTTTCTAACTTTTTGTAGCTATATTCCAGCATGTTTTTGCCTTTGTTTTAAACTGCTTTAGCTCTGTTTTGGGTTCTTTGGGTCAGTTAGGCCTTGTTTTGCATGGTTGTAATGTAAAGGTCCTCACAAGCTTGGTGTTTTAGGCCATTAGACACCCCTTGTTTGAGTTGATTGCATATTTTGGTGTTGTTATGTACTTTGTTTTAGCACCTAATCACCTCTGCAACCTCCCTCTTTTCTTGTTTTTTTCTTTTTGCTTTGAAAGTGGTTTCAAGTCACTTGTTTGCCTAAGTGTGAAATTGATGTTTCATACTTAATGGTTTAATCCCTTGGGGGGTTCATTACCAACGGTATGAAACTTCTTTCATACCCAAAGTAACTTGTGTTTTGGGCCTTCTTTCCATTAAAGGACTTTAACTCACCTTTTGGACTTAATTGGATTAAGGAATGGTTGGTAAAGTGAAATGATTAATTAAAACTTGGAACTAAAAGTGAGCCAAGATAAGAATTTCGTTGTGTTTTTGGTGTGTTCAATCGGACGTTAATTGAACACATGAAACCTGGACCGTTTCATACTTGTTAGTGATGAAATGATCTAAGTCTTCAAGGTCAACTTCTTCCCTTAATCTTTCATGAAAAAGAGGAGGTTTGTGTTTCATTTTGCATTTATTGAGCTTGCACATCTTGAATCACAAGCCATCATGCAATGAAATTGCTTGGATTGGTGGTTTGTGGCTTGAGTTCACAACTCCTTGGATTTGTTCATGAAAATGAGGGGTGAGTTGTGCAAACAATCTATGGGAATACCCTCTTTTTGCTCTGTTTGTTCTCTGTTGTAGCAAGTTGAACCAGTGCATCAGTGGCCGGCAGACCACCATCCATGGCTGACAAGTGGCCGGCAGAGCACTATTGATAGCCGACACCTGGCCGGCAAGCTTTACCAGTGGCTGGCTGGCCACTGATGCAAACCTCAGCAGAATGTTGGTAAGGTGGAGCAAAATGGTTATGGAAATGTTCAACTCTGCAAACAGAGGCTTTCAAGAGCAAAATGGAGGTCTTTTCGGGTGGTATCCGAGCATGTGCATCTTCCATTTCCCGAGATAGAGTAGTGGCAGTGTAGTTAGAGACTTCAATTACTTAGTTTGTTTACGTTTGTGTTGTACCTTAATTAGTTAGCTTACTAGTTAGTTAAATTTAAAAATGTTGTAATAATTAGATAACTAGTTTAGCTATTTATTTCATTTTGGTTTGTTATAATTAGCTTAATAGTTAGCTTAATTAGCTTCACTCTAATTAGTTGCCAGTTAGTTTCTCTTTATTCATTCGGACTCTACTTCGTGAGAGCAAAATGTAATAATGTGCATGTCTTCCAATCCGACGTCTTTCTTCCTTTTATTTACCCGCTTGTGATGGTTAGATTAGGGACATGTTTCAATTAGCATACTTTATGTTTGCATCCATTTATCTTGTCTTGCATGCACCAAGGCTCGGTGTGTCATTCAAATTGCATTGTCATTTCAATTACTTCGTTGAATACGTGCTTAGACCACATGTCTTGGATTAATTCATATGTCATATTAGTAGCCGAGCCTAGTAATTGCATATTGCATGTGTTGCATTAGACATTTTGTATAGTTAGGAATCATGCATATTTTTCTAACTCATATTTTCTTGGCTTGGAGTACTAAGTGAGTTTTTAGTGCTTTAGCATACTTGCATAAGTGTGAATGTTGCTATCTCTAGCATGCTTGCCATGAGGCTAAATGCTTACTTGATAAAATGCTTGAATGCCTATGGATGAAGGCTTGTTTCTTGAATTGGAACGATTCAACAAATGTACATTTTGAGCCCACTATGTCTAGTGGCAAATTCACGACTTTTAAGCCCACTTTGTTGAGTGGCAAATCTGCAAACTTTAAGCCCACTTGAGGTGGCAAATTCAAACCCTTTTCGCAAAAACAAACATGAAATTGAGTTGTTCCAATTTGAGCAAACTAGTCTATACTTGCTTGTGCACATCACATAGTAAGACTAGCTTAATAATCGGAACAAGAGCACATAATGTACATAAAAATCATATCATGATTAGTAGAGGCCGATCTTTGATCAGGCGAGCGGGGGTGCTCAATTCATGACCTTCCCCTCTCGTATCTAACTTCCTGAGCCGAGGCACCTTTGCTGATGATGGACACGTGGCCTTTGGCATGAGTCATGGGTTTCCTAAATTTTTGCAAAATAAAATATTTAGGTGGTGACTCTGTATCTGGCAAAGTAATCTATTTTTGGCATTTTGATTCAAAATTGATTTTCCAAAAGCTTTGCCAGATTTGGACTCTTTGCTGTTTATCAATTTCACATTGCACTTGTGAGATTAGATTCAGAACCATGGGAGTCCGAACTGTAGGACTTTCTTTTAAACCTTCCAAAAGGGGGCTCGAAAAAGGCAAGCTACAGTTTCTGGTGACTCTGCTGGGGATTTCGAGAACTTGACTCGAACTCATGATATGACATTTTATCTACACTTATGTGTTTCTTTGCATTTACATTTGCATTGGTGCGCCTAAGTCACTGTGTTTTCCATCTGTTATTCTTGAATGGTTTGCCGAAGGCTTGCTTGGAAAAGCTTACCAAAAGGTTGACTGGTTGCGGGCTCTGTCACAATGAGAACACAACCCTTGGATCTAGACTACCGCTATACTGTTTGATCCTCCTTTCACTTCTCGGTGTTAGGTGTGAGTGGTATATTAGGTAGTTTTGCTGATGTACCCTTTTTGACCAATCAACCTAGTTGGATATTGAAAGCCATAGAGACTGTTCCAAACTAGGACAGGTTGCTCACCTGAATGTAGGATTGTGTGAAACCACTTTGCTTGAATAGTGAACCCTAGTAACTAGGACAGGGTAACCGTACCCCATCATAGGGGCATTTTGGCTCTCACTTAACTAGTATCTGCTTTTAGAGAGAAACTCTACAGGAATGTATGTATCAGTTTTGGGGGGCAGAAATTAGTGTTGAGTGCAGTTCTACAGCTCTGGTTGAATACACGGGGCAAGGGTCTGCCACTTTCAGCTTATCCATGAACCATACCTGGGAAGGGATGAAAAATAAGAGAGATTAAAGAATAAAGAGATGTATGTTGAGAGAAAAGTAAGAAAAGGATGTTGAGATGAAAATAGAGAGTGAGTGCCGAGTGACATGAGGAATCATAAATAAGAAAGGGTGAGAAATAATACCTAGAGAAGCAGCGGACTCCCTGAAAATCGAGTGGTCTCTTGCCGATGAAAAGCATCTAAACCCATCAGGGTCTTGGCCAGTGCCAAACCCATGCAACTCTTACCCTTTTTCAGGCATTGGGCTACTTCAATTAATTTAATGCTGGCTCCACCGCAACTAGGGGCAAGTAGGAAGTGTGCAAGCAAACATAAACAAAGAGCGTATTGGTGGTAGCCTCACCAGAGAAAGTCAGTCCTGTCTCTAATATCGGAAAACCAATAAATCCAACTGGGTATGTCTAACTCCCCATCATGAGCCAAGGACCGAGCCTGGTGTAACGTAAGCCCACACATCTGATCAAGTGCCCATACATGACCCAAATGGGGTTGAAGCATAATTTTTTCTTCACGCCGGGATTCCATCAATGCCTGAAATTCTTCGAGCATCGGACATATTTCTTGTGATCTAAAGAAAAATACGTGTGTAACTGGGTTCTAGCATCGAACAGCGGCATGGAGAAGCGAAAAACAAAGCAAAGTACGGCTCAAAGGGAAAAGAGCATTCATGCCAAAACTGTGAAAATTTACCTTTTCCGAAATGTCCAAAGTGACTATCCAGTCTCGGAGTCTATTGTTGAGTAGGATCTCCATTTTGAGAGTAAATGATCAAAGACTTGCTATTCTGCCAGGAAAATAGCATGGGAGCATCATTTATAGAGGTTAAGAAGAGGCAGTGCATGACAGCTGGATCATACCCACCAACATAATTTTTGGGCCCGATCGTGCCTCATTGGAGCCTGGACGTGTCTATTTGGACCCGGTTGGGTCTAAATGTTAGCCCAGAGTAGATTAGTTGCAGAAAAGGCTAGCTCTTACCTTGGCGTACTGTGGCTGTATTTTGAGTTTTGTTTTGTTTATATCAAGTGTTTTTTGGCATTTTTAGGTTGTTTTCATTGTGTTTTTTCTGTTATCGAATTGTATTTTACATTTTGTTCGGTTGTAGGTTATTATCTGATTCAAGAATAAATGTAAGAGCGAGCATTTACAGTTGCAAAAGTCTTGTACAAGGTTGTTATGCAAGGATTATGTGATTCATCATATACTATGCGAGGAGATCATCCAAAATCTTTCTTTTCATAAACTAGTGGGTCCAACCCCAATCATTGTTTTACAAAAACCAAAACAAAAGGAAAGTCTTCAAAACACAAAGGTCTATATGAAGCTACATAGTTCCTAACTACAAAGCAAATGAAAAGAAAAGTAAAAATCAACCCGTCCTTGTTATCTTCCTCCTCGGTTGTGGAGGAGGTGCGTCGCTATCATCACTAGGGCTGCTGGACTGGATGCCGACCTCGTCTCTCTCATCCTCAGGGGTCGTGTACTCATCTAAGGAATCCTCAGAAGGCGAGTGTTGTCTTACTCTACCTCTCTCCCAATCAGTCCATCATCTGCCTCTCTCTGGGCCCGTCTCCCTCTCTCCTCCTCCTAGTTAGAGGAGGTCCTACAGGTGCAACTGGTACTAGCTCAAGTTGAAAAGAGTACAGATATCAGAACATATTCAACAAAATTGTGGGCAAGATTGCCACAATAGTAGACTATGGCCAAAGTGTACCTCAATCCTGTGAGTGACCAAAGCAGTCTATCTCCTCCGCACCATGAGAAGTAATCAGTCAACTGTTCGGAGGAGGTCATCAACATACCCCGCGGGCACCTACAAAAGAGAAGACTTAAGAATGTGGAACAAAGAAATAATAAAGCACAATGGGGAGAAATAAAAGCACAATAGGGGAAATAATAAAGCACAATGGGTGGAAATAAAAGCACAATGGACGGAAATAAAAACGCAGTGGGCAGAAAATATAGAGAAGTATGTACCTGCTCGACGCCGAGAGCAACCACCAACCTGCGATTTCTCTAACCAATGTGCTCAAGAGGGATCTGCTTGATCACCCCTATCAGGTCACATGTATACCACCTCTGTCGATATGGCAAAAAGTCCGAGAATAGGAGCGGCAACGGGAACACCTCCGGCAGCGGCGGTAGCAGCCTCAAGAAGTGCACGAACCACACGCCTAGTAAGAATGGACATCACCCTAGTCTGCAAGAAGGCAAGGAAGTCACCGGCTCCGTGATATCGGTTACCGTCCTCTCCCTGCATAAGGTGATCAATCAGGGGCTCGTTGTGTATATCATCGGCTATCCTCATGCCTGAATGAGGTAGATGTAGAATATCAGAATTAGCTCGGCCCAGGGTTTGGTGAATGAATCGCTCTCCTAAGTGGTATGCCCTGCCAAAGGGGCCCTCGAATAGAATCCGCATGGTAGAGGCCCTCCCGTGCGGCAACATAGGCTATCCTCGTTGCCTGAGGAAAGCCTACCCAGGGGTGCTAGTCAATCTACGAGTGGAAGATGCAAGTCAAGTATCAGATATCAAGGGTTGAACAGTATGGAAACAACAGCATAGAAATAGTAAAAGCAGTAAAAGATGAAGACTAGTGTCAGATTTGTTACCCTCTCCGCAGTGACGATGTCAAAGAAATGGCAGAAGTAAGGGAAATCACGGTCTACGCCCCCGGTGCTGCTTAAACTGGGAGTTGTAGTACCGAGAGTGGAGTATTGATAACTCAATCAGCCTTACCACTGGGGCAAGGGAAGTGAAATACGTGTAAACCCACAGCTGCAAAAGGAAAACAAGTTGAGCAATTGCAAGTGAATAAATGAACGCAGTTATACACAGGAAAGGCAAAGCATAAATTGGAAAAGCAAAGCAAAATAGGAAAGGTGTACCTCCCAAACTCTCCAGTAACCGCCAAGTGAATCTACCTTTTGGTGGGATACGGAACTCATATAGTAGTACATGGTAACTAGGCCAATGCTACCCCAGTTGTACTCCACCACCTGTGGTAGCTGCACTAGTGCGCCCAAGATATACAGCCCCACGGTATTTTCCCTGTTCGCAAACAGGGTAGTACCGAGAAGATCCATGAGAAATTCGTAGGTGTACTGAGCGATCTCGTCAGAGGTAGCTGGCTGAAGGCCAAAGAAGTGATCCAAGAACCAGCTGTATCGCACCATCCCATGACCGGCAGCATCTGGGATTGCCTTGAGAAGCTGAAGCTATGCAGCTCTCCGCTATGTCATATCAGGATCGAACAGGATCGGACTGCCAATCCCGACTCGCAGGCCGGTGAACATCGAGAAGTCATACAGGGTTAGAGTCAGCTCCTCAATCGATGAGAAGTGGAAAGAGTCAGTGGTTGTCCCACCACCTCTCCACTAGGGCCCTGTAGAGCAGTGGCTCAACCATCATCTGTATATGCCCTAAGTAGAAAGGCCCGAAGCCGGCGGCATCGACTAGTGTGCGAGCCTCTACGAGGAGCCTCTCATACCAATGTCGAGGGCTGGAAACAAACCCGTAGCCACCTATCCTCCTGGTTATCACCTGTGTTGTGGGAATGTTGTCAGTATTTACATTAAAAGACAATCAGAGATTTCTTTACGAGATTCAAAATTTGTTCAAAACCAAAAAAAGATTTCTTACTGTTTCTGCGAGCTCCCACAACAAGACATCCTCATCAATCCCTGGGATGAGGCCTTCGAATCTCAAGATGCCGCCAGGGGTCAAGGTGTGTGCGTGGCTGGCAGGTGGCCACATCGAAATGTCTATCAGCAAAAAGGAGCAACTCGGGCTCAAGAACAGGATGGAGAACATCCTCGACTTCCATGCCCTCACCTAGGATGGCTTCAATACCACAGCAGGATCAAGAATGGAGATCTCGCCACCAGCCATAGAGGGAAAATGAGGAAATGTGAAGAAAAGTGAGTGGGTAGGTGAGTTTGAGTGAAAATTTCCAAAAACCCAAACCTAGGAGAGAGAAAAGAAAGAGGAAAGTGAAAATCAAAGGGAGAGAAGGAAAAGTTTGGGTAAACACGTGAGAAACTAAGAAAAACAAAGAGAAATCCCAAAACTCAACCAAAAACAAATTTTGATTCGTTCAAAATATAGAGGAATAAAGGGGCCTTACCAAAAAAAATTAATGAGGGAGGTTGATAGGTTTTGTGAAGGAAGGGAAAATCTAGGGAGAACAGGAGCCTAGAGAGAGAGTGAGAGGGGTTTCAGCTTTAGGTGTGTGTGGAATGAGGGTTGGGTTGTGTTTAATTTAATCACAGGTTGTGGTTTCCCCGATCTACCCTCAGTCGCCATCATGGCCCGACCGTGCTTCTTTGGGACCCGGTTGAAACACATAATGAAATAAGCACTCTTCGTCAAAATCATGTTTACGCTTTGTACCTTGATTTGAGTTATCTCTGTGGGCTTCATTCTCCAAGGCCATCCCCAAGGATGAGATAATCTTGCACTATTCTGAAAATTTGTTTGCTCTTTCGTTGATTTGATTTCCTCCTCTAGTGTGAGACGCGTTAGGCTATGATTTCCCCTCGGTTAAAAACATCAGGTATGCCTGGTGTTCACATCATCTTTCCTCCTCTCGCATGAGATGCGTTAGGTTATGATTTCCCTTGGTTAAAAACATCAGGTGCACTTGGTGTTCACACCATCTTTCCTCCTCTCACGTGAGACACATTAGGCAGTTGATTTCCTCGGTTAAAAAAAGTCAGGTGCATTGGGTATTCACAACATCTTTCCTCCTATCGCATGAGACATGTTAGGTTGTGATTTCCCTTGGGTAAAAACATCAAGTGCGCCTGGTGTTCACACCATCTTTTCTTCTCTCGTGTGAGACGCATTAGGCAGTTGATTTCCTCGGTTGAAAACATCAGGTGCGCCTGGTGTCCACACCATCTTTCCTCCTGTCACGTGAGACGTGTTAGGCAGTTGATTTCTTTAGTTAAAAACATAATGTGCACCTGGTGTTCACACCATCTTTCCTCCTTTCATGTAAGACGCACTAGGCAGTTGATTTCCTCAGTTAAAGACATCAAATGCACCTGGTGTTCACAACATCTTTTCTCCTCTCACGTGAGATGCATTAGGATATTGTTTCTACTTGGTTAAAAACATCAGGTGCGCCTGTTGTTCATATCATGCTCTAAACTCGCTGTGTGAAACGCAGTTTGGAATGGAGCTCTTCCCCTCTCTACGTGAGACGTAGCTTGGCTTGCATTTTTTGTTAACCCTTTCTACGTGAGATATAGTTTGGCTTACATTTTCTTATATCCTTTCTACGTGAGACATAGTTCGGTTTGTATCTTTCATCCTCCTCTCATGTGAGACATGTTTGAAATTGTTGTTTGCTTACTCTTCCCGTGTGAAACATGATTGGATTTATTTTGCTTGCGGCTTGTTTCATTCTTATGCCTTTATCTTGTCATATTTATTATCTCATTGCATTATCTTGTATGCTCATGAGTTTTTCAAAAGTAGTCGGCTTCGTGCAGCGTATAAATCCAACTTGCAAAATGCATAGCATTTTATGTCTTGGGGTTTTTTTTTTTTTTTTTTTTTGCCCCTGAACTATACAAGTTTGATTCCTTGCAAAGGGATATGTGGGAAACCCTCGGGTTCAACCATTTGCTTCCTTGCCCTCGGGTTCAAATGGGTCGTCTTTGGGCTTTGACATTCACTCACGTCATTTCATGACTTTAAGCTCTATCAAAGAGGGGCAACAGTAGACACCCCATTTTTGACCGCCCCGCAAGACTTGGTGCTTTATTCTTAGCACTCAATGATGAAAGTTACATTGTCAATGGCTCGAATTCTCAATGAAGGAATCCGGTTTTTCACTCTAAAAAAATCTCAACCTTCCATACCCAAGCTATTTCTATACCTCTATACCACAAAAATCCATCTTTTAGCACTGTGTCAACCTACACTGAGCCTGAAATAGAGGAACATGGGAACTACATTTGGGCCGACTGTGCCTCATTTGGGGCCGGCCGTGCCTTTTGGGCGAGAAATACTTTCTGGGAGGGAATCCACCAGCTGTCTATTTTGAAGATATTTGTGATCTATTTGACTCAAATTCAATAAATACGAGCTAATATCTTTGTTTTGAGGGTTAGAAAAATTTCCAAGAGTGTAAAACATCTTTGAGAGCTCTTTCTTCCTTGGCAAGCTATTTTTGAGCAAGCCAATTTTCTTGAACTATATCTATACATCATATACACCCTTAGAGCTGGACCTTGGAGCCTTAGTCGAGCCTTGAGAATCATAATTCAACTTTGAGAGTGTTCTAGGATCAAGTTTGGTTTACAATCAAAGCTTGCTCTCTTCAAGAGGCATAAGCTTGTCACCTTTTTCCTTACATTCATTTCAATCTTTTTCTATCCTTTTCTTGTGTTTTCCAACTATTTTGGATCCATTTCAAGTGTTGAGACTGGGGTTAAAGAGCTACCAAGGGTGGAGAGGTTTAACACCCTTTCTTGCACCCTATTTCATTGCTCATCCTCTTTGTTTCACCACTATTTTCTTGGCTTACACAGTGATTTTTAGAGTTTAAAAGGGCTAGAAAACATGTTTTAGAAGTCCCAAAAGTGGAGGGGTTAGCCACCTCTCCTTGGTCTTGCTTACTAGTTTTGTAACTCTTTGTTTTGGCTATCTTTTTTTGCTCTTTAAACATATTTTTGGCTACTGTTTTTTTGTATGTTAGTGGCTGTTTTAGGGTTCTTTTACTTTCTTTAATTAGTGTATGTTTTGAATACTTTGCTTGTTATGTTATAAGTCCTCATGGCTTCGGTTGTTTAGGCCTTAGACACCGAGTCATTCAAGTTGATAGCTTTATTCCATGTAAAAAAGTCTTATCGTTTGCAATAATCAACTTCGCATAATCATTTATGCACCCTCCCCATCTTTCTTGGTTTTCTTTGTTTGAGAGTTGTTTCAAGTGAGTGTTGTTTAACCTTGAGAAAGAGACCCTTTCATGCTTAATGGTTTAATCTCGTCAGAGGTTCATTACCAAGGCATTACACCTCTCTTATGCCCAAAACAACTTCTCGTTTGACACTTCCCTTCTTTTAGTGGACTTAAATCTCACTTTTTGACTAACCGATTAAGTAATGGAAAGGTAAGTAGAAAAAGGCTAATAAAATTGAATTAAAATCAATTCAACCAACATAAAGAAGATTAATAAAATTGGTTGGATTCAGTTGGACATTAGACCGAGCCCATCGCGTCAAGAGTCATCACATATTAATCCATGTTGTTTGATGATTCTTGAGGTGTGTCTACTTCCCTCCTTGAACTAACCTCATGATAGGAAGGAAGGGTGGTGTGTCTCATTGCATTCATTGAAATTTTTTATTTTTTTTTTGTCTCATCATGTTCAAAACCATCAAGTAATCAACTTATGCCTATGGATGATTTTGGAACTGGTTTCACTCTTCTCTTGAGTTTCATGATAGAGAAGAGCAAAAAGGACAAACATAGTTTAAAGCTGCTCTATCTGCACTGTTTTCACCCCAAAGCACAAAAATAATTTTTTGCAAGAAAATAGGGCAAAGTCGGATCTTCTTGGGCCCGGCCGGGCCTCATTATGGGCAACTCGGGCTCCAATATTTGGTAAACAGAGCATTTTGGAAGAAACAGGGCGCAGTGGCTGAGGATGAAACAGAGCAGATTCCCAAAGGGACAGACATAGTAGCTTCTGAAGACTGTTGGCATGGAAGCGCATCCGATCCTTGTGCATTATTAATGACGTTCATGTTAATGTTGTTCATATTAATGTTATAATAGCATCGTTCATGTTATTGTTGTACTTATTATCATTATTATTGTTGTAATTATTATTGTTATGGTATCCTTGTTGTAATAACTTAGATAGCTGGTTATTTATTTAGCGTTCATCTGAATTTATAATAAGTAATTAGTTTAGCCAATTTGGGTTTGTAATAATTAGTTTAGTTTGGACACCCGGACATTCGGACCCCCTTACACGAAGGCAAAATATGTAATAATTGTGTATGTGTTCCAATCCCTATTTCTTTCTCCATTTTATTTACTCACTTATGATGGGTAGCATAGAGCATCATGTTTATTTAGCATTTTTCTTGACTTGCATCCATTTGTTTTATATGCATACGGGTTTGGCTCATCATACTAACCGATGTCAATTTCGAATTCTTTTCCCGAACACGTGCTCTCTTACATGCCTTGAATTAACTCACATGTCATGCTAGTAGCCAAGCCTAGGAGTTACATTTTGTATGTGTTGCATTAGTCACTTGCATATTTGAGCATGCATTTTTCTAATTATTTTTGTTTCCTTTGCCTTGCCTTGGAGTACTAGGTGAGCGGTTTTGCTTTAGCAAATTGTATGCATGCGAATGTTGTCGTGTCAAGCATGTTTACCATACGGCTAAGTGCTTAGTTGATATACTTGTTTGAAAGCCGGTGGATGAAGGCCTTTTTACTTAAGTTGGAATAGTTTGACTAATGTAATTACGAGCTTGCTTTTTTTTAAGTGACACATATTCAAAACACTTTTCCAAAACAAACATAAAATCAATACGTTCCAAATTTTGTGAATTGGTCTATAATTGTGTGCATCACCTAGAAAAATTAGCCTAATAACCAGAACAAGAGCATATAATGTAAATAAAAATCACATCATGATTAGTAGAGGCCAATTTTGATCAGGTTAGTAGGGTGCTCAATTCATGACCTTCCCCTCTCATACCTAAGTTCCCAAGCCGAGGCGCTTTGGTGATGACGGACTAATGGCCTTTGGCACGAGTCACGGGTTTCCTAAATTTCCTAAAAATATTTAGGTGGCGACTCTGAAATCTGGCAAAGCGTTCTATTTTTGGCATTTTTTATTCAAAATTGATTTTCCAAAGGATTTGTTGAATTTGGACTCATTTGTGTTTATCTATTTCACGTTGTACTTGTGGAAACAGATTCGAAACCATAGGAGTCCGAACTATAGGGCTAATCGTATCTAAGAGAAGCACGAAAAGCAATCTATAACAAGTCATCAACATATAAACCACAGACCAACGAAGCTGTTGAGGCCGCTAATAAGAATGTCTAAAACATTCTGTGGAAGATGGTAGTGACCTACAAGGATTGGCTGGATAAACTCTCGTTTGCACTTTGGGGTTACAGAACGTCAATTCGGACATCCGCGGGGGCTGCCCCCTATTCACTAGTATATGGAATGGAAGTTGTTCTGCTAATTGAAATTAAAGTACCGTTGCTACGGATTATGGCTGAGTGTCAGATAGTGGAGGCGGATTGGCAACAGAGCAGGTTTGAAGAATTGATGTTGTTTGATGAGAGGAGGTTGAAGGCATTATATCACATCCAAGGGTACCAGCGCAGAATTGCTGAGGCTTTTAACAAGAAAGTCAAGTCTGGGAATCTCAAGGAAGGAGATATGGTACTGAAAGGCAATCGAACCCCCATCCATGATCCTAGGGGTAAGTTCCAACCCAATTGGATTGGTCCTTACATCATCAAACCTATCTGGTCAGGGGGAGCGATTATTCTCATGGATCTACATGGTTTAGAGTTTTCGCAGCCGATCAATATGGACAAGTTGAAACAATACTACCCTTGAGAGGCTCACTAGGCTGAAAACCCGAAAGCGCGACCTAGGCAAAAGTTAGAGCATGAAAAATTAGAAATAAAAAAATAAAATAAAATAAAATAAAAAACTGAGCTCGCAAGGTTGTAAACCCGAAAGGGTGGCTTTGGAAAAAGTAAGAACCAAAACACCCCTATGAGGAGGTAGGGTTACCCTGTCCTAGATTTTTGGCATGATCTAGGCTGCACTATTTCAAACAACAAGTTTCACGACATCCAATAAATGGGTGGCATTCTGTCCTAATTTGGAATAGTCAATATAGCTTCATTATGTGCAACTAGGTCGAATAGTCAAAAGCGTACCTTGGCAACATTACCTAATATACCTCTCACACCTAACACCGAGAAGTGAAAGGAGGATCAAACGGTACAGCGGTAGCCCAAATCCAAGGGTTGTGTTCCTAACATTACAGAGCCCATGACCGGTCAGCCTTTTGGCAAGCCTTTCAGGTGAGCCTCCGGCAAACCGTCCAGGAAAAGCAGTAAGCAAACACAGTTATTTTTAAGCGCACCAACGCAAATGCAAACGCAAAGAAACATATAAGTGTAAATAAAAGGTCACATCATGAGTTTCAAGTCAAGTTCTCTAATTCCCCACCAGAGTCGCCAAAAACTGTAACCCGACTTTTCACGCTCCTTTCGAAAGGCAAATAGCCCTACAGTTCAGACTGCACTTGTGGTTCTAAATCTGATTTCACAACTGCAATGTGAAACAGCAAAAACACCAAATCCGACAATTATTTTTGGAAAATCGATGTTTTAATCAAATGCCAAAAATTGACTGCTTTGCCAGATTTCAGAGTCGCCACCTAAATATTTTTGAAAAATTCAGGAAACCTGAGACTCGTGCCAAAGGCCACTTATCCATCATCACCAAAGTTGTCTCGGCTTGGGAACTTAGGTATAAGAGGGGAAGGTGATGAGTTGAGACCCCACTCGCCCGATCAAAGATCGGCCTCTACTAATCATGATGTGTTTCTTATTTACATTACATGCTCTTGGTCTGATTTATTAGCTATATTACTATGTGATACGCACAAACAAGTATAGGCTATATCGCAAGAATTGGAACACTTGATTCATATTTGTTTTGAAAAATTGTTTGACATATGTACCACTTCAAAAATTGATCGCATATAAACATTACTCAAATTATTCCAATTCAAGCAATTAGCCTACATCCACAGGCATTCAAGTAGTTATAGCAATTAAGCATTTAGCCTCATGGCAAGCATACTAGTCATGGCAACAAGCGCACTCATGCAATTATGCTAAAGCTAATAAAAGCTTAGCTAGTACTCCAAGCTAAAAGAAAAATGAGTTAGAAAAATACGTGATCCTAACTATGCAATTATGACTAATGCAACATATGCGATATGCAGTTTAAATAGGCTCGACTACTTAACATGGTGTATGAATCAATTAAATAGTATGCTGTCTAAGCACGTATTCAAAGAATTATTGAACTAACAATGCCGTTAGAATGATGCGCCAAGCCTCGGTGCATGCAATGCAAATGGATGCAAACATGGAGAATGCTAATGAAACGTGATGTTATTAACTAACCATCGTAAGCAGTTAAATAAAAAGGAGAAAGATGTGGGGTTCGAAGATGTTCACATTATTACATTGCGCTCTCACGAAAGAGAGTCTGAATGAATAAACTAGCTAACTAACTAACCAATTAAAGCTAGGATAATTATTACAAAACAAATGAACTAAATAGCTAAACTACTTAACTAATTATTACAACAAATGAATTAATTAACTTGTCTAGTTAACTAACTAATCACAAAATGAAATTGAATAACTAGTTGAACTAACTAATTAAATACAACACTTTACAAAATTAACTAGCTACAACTATGATAATTATACCACTAATGAAACAATTAATTACATTCGTCAAAATGCATAAGTGAAAGATGGATGAAGGTTGCATGCACAGCGCTTGAGAGCTACTCTACCTGTCCGACCCAACTCTATTTGACCTTCAGCCACTGCCTCTGTTTCTTGCAAAACTGCACTGCTGGTCACACACTGAGGATCAACAACGCATCACTGATGGCTGGGCGGGCCTACAGATGGCCGGTCGTGCATCAATTTGGTGCAAGACTCTGTTCTTGTGTTCTGAGGTGAACCAGTGCAAACAGAGTGTCCTCCAGCTCTGTTTGCCCCTTTCTTCCTCCTTTGTCATGGGAAAGCCTCGAGAGAAGGTTGAAATTGATTCCAAAGCCATCAATGAGCAAATTAATTACTTGATGGTCGTGGATACAATTTTGGACAAAAATCAATGAAATGCAAAGAATATGACCACCTATCCCTCTTGTCATGGATTAAGCTCAAATAGGAAGGTTGCAATGCTTCAAGAATCATCAAAATTCCATGAATTAGCATGTGAGAACTCTTGACACAAGGAACTTCGCATAACGTCCGGCCAAGTTCAAGCAATTCCAACCATTTTCTTTATATGTGTTTATCCAAGTTTTAAGCCAATTTTATGAAGCCTTGCCATTCTTTAGTCCATTTGTCCATGGTGATGCTAAAGTCCTCTAAACAAGAAATAATATCAAACGAGAGGTTCTTCTAAAGCATGAGAGAAAGACTATACCGTTGACAATGAATCTCCAAAAAGATTAAGCCATTAAGTAGGAGTCTTTCTTAAATGTTTTGAGCATCCTCAATCGGTTGAAATCATTCTCAAGAATGAAAGAGATGGATGGTGGATTGATTGTTAAAATTAGACTTTTAGAGATGGAAAGGAGTAAAGAAAAGCTTGGAATAACATGTAACAAGTTATGTATGCAAACTTATGAGACACCAAATAAACTAAACAAAGCTTAAACTAATTAAACAAGTTAGAACAGCCCCAAAATAGCCATGAATGAATAAAAATATAGGCCAAAATGCATGAAAAGAAGCCTAAAATGCTAAACAACAAAGAGAAGAATCAAGACTAGTAAGCAAGAACAATGAGGGGTGGCTAACCCCTCCACTTTTGAAACCTCAAAAGATGATTTTTAGCCCTTTTACAACTCTAAAAATCAATGTAGATATCAAAGAAAAAGAGTGTAAAAGAAAGGTTTGAGCTATAGGTAAAGATATAGAAAGTGTGTAAACTCTCTCTACTCTTTTGGTAGCTATTCAAACTCAATCTTGAACACTTAAAATAGATTCAACGCAACACAAAATAGTAAGAATCATGTAGTAAATGAAAGAAATGAGAGCAAGAGAGAAAAAAACAAGCTTATGCCTCTCAAGGGGTAAACTTTTTGTTTGTGATCCAAACTTAGTCTCAACCCACTCTCAAGCTTGAATTATGCTTCTCAAAGATCAACCAAGGCTCTAAGATGGTGAGACATGGTTATGTATGGTGTATGGAGCTGACACAAGCGAGCTAGGTTAGCTTAAAGGTTCCTTGCTATAGAAGAAGAAGGATGGAGAAGCTCTCAAGGTGTATATAGGCTTTCTAAATTTTGTTCAACCCTCAAAATAATAACACGGCTTCATTTTTATAGAATTTGAGCTCAAAAGGTGATAAATATCTTCAAAAATGAACAGCTGGTGGCCTCCTGCCCAATGGCCGGCCATTCATAGCCACGGCCGGTAATCACTGATGCACGGCCGGGCTTTGATGCCCTCCACTATTTTTTTGGTTCAAACTCAGCTCAGGGTGAAAATAGGTCCAAAAATTGGACTTAGGGGTTCAAACAAGGTAAATATTGAAGATTTGAGGTTATTCCTAGAGCCTGACTGAATTTGAATCGTTGTGAATTCAAAGCACACAATTCAACTTTCATCGTCGAGTGTATCGAACCAAGCACCTAAGTTTTGCAGAAGGCCAAAATAGGGTGTCTATAGTTGCCCCTCTTTGATAGAGATGACCTAATTTGATGACCCAAAGACGACCCAATTTGATGAGGCCGCAAGACTTAGGCAAGAAAGCAAGACATAAATTAAATTGGTTGCGCTCACAAGCTGCCTACGTATCCCTTGGCAAGGAATCAAACTAGCGTAGTTTAGGGGCAAAATGCAAACATATGACGCAAGAACATAACTTATGATCATGCAATGAGGCTGTGCAATGAAACATTTGAATGCAAATGCAATGGAAAGAAAATGCCACATTTAAACAAACTGAAACAAGGTACAAGAATTCCAATCATGAAAATAAGTAAGTAAATAAAAACGCCTCGCGTGGGAAACACGAGCCAAACCTCATTTCACGCAGAAAGGATGTAAGAAAATTATGCAATCCTAACTACGCACCACGCAGGAAAGGCAAAGGGCGACGTAACCATCAGGCACACCTGAGTTCTCAACCGAGATCCTAACGCATTGCACACGAGAAGAGGAAAGGTGGTGTGAACATCGGGCACACCTGATGCTTTTAACCGATTTGCAATCCTAACACGTCACACGCGAGAGAAGGAAGGGTGGTGTGAACACCGGGTGCACCCGAATGTTTTTAACCAATCTGCAATCCTACCACATCACATGCGAGAGGAGGAAGAGTGGTGTGAACACCAGGCGCACCTGAATGCTTTTAACAGATTTGCAATCCTAACGCGTCACACGCGAGAGGAGGAAGGGTGGTGTGAACATCAGGTGCACTTGAATGTTTTTAACCGATTTGTAATCTTAATGTATCACACGCAAGAGGAGGAAGGGTGGTGTGAACATTGGGTGCACCTGAATGTTTTTAACCAATTTGCAATCCTAACGCGTCACACGCGAGAGGAGGAAGGGTGGTGTGAACAACGGGCGCACCTAAATGTTTTTAGCCGATTTGTAATCCTAATGCGTCACACACAAATGAGGAAGGGTGATGTGAACACCGGGCATATCCGAATGTTTTTAACCGATTTGCAATCCTAACGCGTTACACGCGAGAAGAGAAAGGATGGTGTGAACACCAGCGCATTCAAATGTTTTTAACTGATTTGAAATCCTAACGCGTCACACGCGAGAGGAGGAAGGGGTTGGCGATTGACTAAGAATAGACAAATCGCATAAGTAGGAGTCAAAACAAGGATTCTACTCAAAGACGCGCGAAATCAAAACCATGCCAATGTGTTAGAACAATGGGCTCAACGCGCCGCGTTTCAATCCGGTTGTAAAATGGATGTGATCCTAATGTAGCACAAATGATTTTATCTGGAACTCCTCTGAATGAACTGTACATACAATATCGTTGAGTTACGGAATAACAAAACTAATTACGTAGACAGAACAAGTTATAAATTATCAGAACAATTTAAACAAAGTAAAAGTCTTAAAACAAATCATATCATGAATTTAAACTATGAGTTACACAAATAAGTTTAAACAATTTAAACAAAATCAATCAAGAATAAAATAAATCAAATTATGCAATCACGCAACAAAACAAAACAATATTTTTGCTCACTCTCTTTATTTCTTCTTTTTTGCTTTTCTCTTTTTTTTCTCTCCTTTCTTTTTTTTTTTCACTCATTATTATTATTATACACCCAAATTAAAACTCAAACAATACCAGAACTAAAATAATAATAAAAAAAACTAACATAACATAATATAAACAACAAACAATATACAACAACAGAAAAAAAAACAAAAAAACAACAAAATTAAATTCACTAAGGGTCGGCCGAGCCTCGGTGAAGCACAGCCGAGCTTCAACAGCGCTGGCCGGCCTTCGACACCGGCAAGGGCAGAATCAGAAAGCCTCAGCCCATGGCTATTTAAAACACATTTCAAGCTTCATTTCACCCACATCCTAGGTCAAAATCCCCTCCCCCTTCTCTCTAAACTTCATTTTTCTCTAGATTTCCTTTTTTCTTGAGTTACTCAACAACTTTTGCAAAATTTTTCCTTGAAACTCTCTTGATCCCCCACCTTTTAAACTAATTGGATTTTGATTTGGTGAAGTTTTGAGTTTTCCCTTGGTTTTTCTTACATCCTCACACATTTTCCCATACTTTCCCTTTACTCCCTTTGATCTTTTTATCTTCTCTTTATTTTCTCTCTCATAGGGTTTGAGTTTTGTGATTTTCTACCCATTTTCACTCATCCCCTCACTTTTTCTTCACTTTTTCCTCTCCTCTCTATGGCTAGTGATGAAATACCCATTCCTGACCCCACCGCAGGTATCGGTGTTGCCCTCGGTGCAGACATAAAGGTAGAGGAAGCTGCTGCATTGCTTCCCCTTGCCAAGAGACCCTTTGATACGGCTACATACTAGCCACATACACATGTGCCACCCCCAGGCAACATCTTAAGATTTGAGGACTTCATTCTAGGGCTAGATGAGGACACTCTACTACGAGAGCCCATGGAGCATGTATCTGCCGATGCCTCCATGGTACGCAATTTTTCCCTTCTTTTACTTTGCACACAAGTTAAAACTAATGAGCAAACCATTCATCTCTGTTGTACATATACTGATAAAACTTTCAATTGATAAGTGATCGCCAGGAGGATAGGCGGCTACGGCTCTATATCCAGCCCCCAGCATTGGCATGAGTGGCTTCCCGTAGAGGTCTGTACTTTAATTGATGTTGTTGGCTTTGGACCCTTCTACTCCAGGCTCATACAGATGAGGGCCGAGTCATGGCTTTATGGGGCCTTAGTAGAGAGATGGTGGGATACCACCGACTCATTCCACTTCTCGTCGACTAGGGAGATGACGCTGACCCCATACGACTTCTTGATGGTGACTGGTTTGCAAGTTGGGGTTGGCGACCCAGTCCCCTTTGATTCGGATATGACCCAGTGGAGGGATGAATAGCTCCAGTTTCTCAAGGCGATCCCAGACACCACCGGCCACGGGATGGTGCGCTACAACTGGTTCTTGGAGCACTTTTTTGACACTCAGCCAGCTACTGCAGATGAGATTTCCCAGTACACCTACGGCTTCCTCATGTGTCTCCTCAGTACTACCTTATTTGAAAACAGGGAGAATACCGTGGGGCTATATCATCTAGGGGTACTAGTACGCCTTCCTAGGGTGGTGGAGCACGATTGGGGTGGCACCGGCCTGGCCACTTTATACTACTACATGAACTCCGTCTCCCCCTGCAAGGCAGATTCACTAGGCGGCTACTGGAGAGTTTGGGAGGTATACCCTACACTCACTTTTCTGATATGCTTTACATTCCGTTCACTGTTGCATTTCTTGTTCATCTAATCTATTTTCTCATATCTTTGTTTGCAGCTTTGGGTCTACACATATTTCACTTCCTTGGCTCTATTCCCAGTGAGGCCGATCGAGTTGTCAGTACCCCGCTCTCGATACTACAACTCGTGGTTCGAGCAACGCCGTCTTGTAGATCGAACCTTCCCGTATTTCCATCACTTTTTTGACACGATCACGGTGGACCAGGTAACAAAATATCAGTCTTTAGCTGTTAGCTACTATAAGCATATTACATTGTTCCACACTACATGGTCACTCACATGCTGTTGCATCTGTACCATCTTGCCATTCTCATACTGTACTGACTTCTGACATTGATTTGATTCTTGACATCGCCATTCTGACACTGCACTAGCATCTGACATTGCACTGATTTCCCCATACTACACTGACCTGACATTGCACTGATTTTCTTATACTACACTGATATCTGCAGGTTAACTGGCACCCTTGGATGGGCATTCCCCAAGTGTCGAGGGTGACCTATACCATTGCATGGCATGCCTCTACCATTAGGATTCTATTTGAGGGCCCTTTTGGCCAGGCATACTACTTAGAAGAGAGGTTTATCCGCCAGATGCAGGGTGTTGTTGACCCCGACATTCCACATCCTCCTCCTCCCGGCATGAGGATAGTGGATAATCTGCAGGATGATCCTGAACTCGACCTCTTGACGATAGGCGAGGATGGCAATCGTCATCATGAGCCTGGCGACTTCACTACCTTCTTACACACCCAGGCGATGGCATCTCTTACCCCAGGCGTGGCTCGAGCTATGCCGGAGGTTGCTGTTGTTGCTGCTGCTAGGGCTGGCGATGCGCCTGCAAGAGGTGCCCTTGTCGTTGCTCCCATTCTTGGATTTCATGTGATCCCTACTGAGATCATATACATACGTCCAGATGGAGTGATCGAGCAAATCCCACTTGAGTACATCAAGGAGAGGGACTGCAGACTCGTGTTTGCCCGTGGCGTCGAACAGGTACACATTCCTTTCTGCTAGTCCATATTGCACTTCAACTAGTTTTCTATCATTTCTTTGCATTGTCCGCTATTACTTTTGTCTACTTTTCTCAAATTCTGTTCTTTTGCAGATCCCCCTAGAGTTCAGTGATGACCTCCTTCGTACGATCGACCGACTCCTCTTGATGGTACGGAGGAGGCCGAATGCCTTAGTCACCCATGGGATCGTGGTACATTCTATCTACGGTTTACTATTGTTGCCATACTATACTTGTTGCCATACTGATATCTGTCCTTTTTTCAGCTTGAGCCTGTACTAGTTGCACCTGCAGGACCTCCTCCAGTAAGGAGGAGAAGGAGATGGGGCCCGGTGAGAGGCCGAGGAGGAGCTGACCGGGAGAGAGGTCGAGTGAGGCGGCGCTCGCCTTTTGAGGAGTCTTTTGACGGGTCCACGACCCCTGAAGATAAGGGAGAGGAGATTGACTTGCAGTCCAGCAGCCCTAGCAGTGACAGTGATGCACCTCCTTCGCAGCCGAGAAGAAAGAGAGCTATGATGGGCTACTGACGATGATGATGATTTGTTTGTTTGTTTGTTTGTTTGTTTTATTTATTTATTTATTTATTTATTTATTTATTTATTGGCATTTTGCTACGCAGTTGAAGACTAGCTTCAGATAGACCCTTTCATTTTTGAACACTTTTTCTTTTGTTTTGCCTTGTAAAACAATGATTGGGGTTGGACCTGCTAGTTATAAAAGACAAGTTTTTGTTTAATGATCTCTTTGCACAATGTGACGAATGGCATTTGCATGTGATGAATGGCATAACTCTTGCATTGTAACCTTTAGAACTGTGAATGCTTGTTTTTGAATGATTCATGAATCGGATAATGACTTACAACCAATCAAAATGTAAAATACAACTCGACAACTGAAAAATGAAATGAAAACAACTTGAAAATGCTAAAAAAATACTTGGTACAAACAAAACAAAATTCCAAAGTGCAATCGTGGTCCACCCGAACAAGGGCTAGCTTTTGCTGCAGCTGCACTGAACTAGACCAGCACCAAGACCCAAGCGGGCTTCGTTGATGCACGGCCGGCCATCAGTGTGATGTCGGTCAGTACTGTCCAGGTAATAGGCACAGCTCCTTCTCAAACTCTATAAATAGTGCTCCCATGTTGTTTTTCTGGTAGAATCACAAGTCTTTGATATTTTTCTCTTAAGATGGAGATGTTACTTGTCAATAGGCTTCGAGACTGGATAGGCACTTTGGATGGCTCGGAAAAGGTGAATTTCCACGGTTTCGGCTTAAACGCCCCTTTTTCTTTAAGCTGCACTTCTCTTTGCTTTCTGTTCCTCCATGCCACGGTTCGATATTGGAACCCGGTCACAGATGTATTTCAATTTGGATCCCGCAGAAATGTGTCCAACATTCGAAGAATTTCAAGCACTGATGGAATCCCGGCGTAATGAAGAAATCATACCGAAGCCCTGTTTTAGCCATGCCCAGGCTTTGGGTCAAATGTGTGGATTATCATTGCACAAGGCTCAGTCTTTGGCTCATGACAAGGAACTGGACATCCCTAATTTAGTTCATCGATTTTCCGCTATTGGAGATAGGAGCGATCTTCTCTGGCACAGCCACCGACAACATGCTCTCTGTTTATCCCTTCTTACACAACTCCTAATTGCCCCTAGTTTCGGCGGAGCCAGCATCCGGTTGATTGAAGTAACCTAAGGCTTGAAAGAGGGTAAGAGTTGCATAGGTTTAGAACTGGCCGAAACTTTGATGGGTTTGGATGCTTTCTGTCGGGGAGAGACTACCCACTTTGCCGGGAGCCTACTACTTCTCCAGGTATGATTTTCCACCCACCTAATTTATGATTCTTACATCACTCAACACTCATTCTCTGTTTTTCTTTCAAAACCCTTTTCTTACTTTTCCCTTAACGCATATCTCTCTATTCTTTAATCTCTCTTATTTCTCGTCTCTTCCCAAGTATGGTTGATGGATAAACTGCAAGTAGTGGGCCCTTGCCCAAATATTTGGCTAGGGCTTACTACTTTTGACAACGGCTAATTGATTTCCCTTCAGAGGGTTTATGGTGTGATTGGATGTGCAGCCGGTCCGTAGCTGATATATCTTGGCGTTGCCCCTGGTTTAATTTAGCCGGGATGAACTATAGCATATCCCGACAGTCGGGTGTAGAGTTAGTTGGCCTTACACATTGCGTGTTCTATTTTCCTCTTCGGTTCCGACGCAAGTTTAGGCTTGATCAAATACGTCCAGATAAGGGAGTGGAATACAAGCTTTATTTCTGGTTTGCGCCTTGTACCTACCTCGGTATCTTGAGGCCTAGAGAACGAGAGAAATTCTGGCCCCTACCATCAGTTTCAGTTACACTCTGTCTAAGGAGTGTTTGGCTTGGCTTGAAGAGGAGGCAGAGGTTGGACCATCTTTGCCATAGAGCCACCTGACTCAACTGTGCCTCTAGCTTTACTGCTTCGATATTTTCTTTTCAAGTTTAAGATGTAAAAAACAACTTTGATCTGAATCAAAGAGTTTGGAGAATGTAGTTATGTTGAAATCAATAAAATTAAAGTTGCGAATACTGAAAATTTTCCTTTTGGTCCCAAAAATAGTCCAAGTTGTAAAAGGGGTAAAATTTTGAACAAAATCAACTTTTATTAAAACATTTCAAAACAATTTTCGGAAGCGATCACCACCTGACACGCATAGAATCAATCCTCAAGATGTACAATCTCGAATCAAAAGAAATCATTACTGCCCCTGGCTGCGTGTCATTACTGTTGTTTCTGCACGAAATACGGAGCACAACCGAACTAATAGATGATGAACAAGGATAACCTAAAAACGGATAGGACAGTTGAATTGGAGATAGTTACGGCCGAACTTTAGGATGAAGTTGTCTATGTATCCCAAAAAAATGGGAATCGGGCCTTATGTAGTTCGGTTCAGGTTTGCTCGGGTATTAACTCTCTCGTTTTACGCTCTAACTTTTGCCAAAGCCGCTCTTTAGGATTTTCAACCTTGCGAGCTCAGTTTTTCTTTATTATTAATTTTTCATGCTCTAACTTTTGCCTAGGTCGCCCTTTTTGATTTTCGGCCTAACGAGCCTCTCAGGGGTAATATTTCTTCAACTTGTCCATCTTAATTGGTTACGAGAACTCCAGGCCATCCAAGTCTATAAGAATAACCGCCCCTCCTGACCAAATTGACTTAATGATGTAAGGACCAATCCAGTTAGGTTTGAACTTGCCCCTAGGGTTATGAATGGGAGCTCGATTGTCTTTCAGCACCATGTCCCCTTCCTTGTGATTCCGAGAGTTAACCTTTTTGTTAAAAGCCCTAGCAATTCGACATTGGCAGCCCTGGACATGATACAAGGCTCTTAGTCTTCTTTTGTCAAATAACATCAACTCCTCAAGCCTACTTTACTGCCAATCTGCCTCTGCGATCTGACACTCTGCCATAATTCATAGCGAGGGTACTTCAATTTCGATCGGCAAAATAGCCTCCATCCCGTAGACCAAAGCATATGGGGTTGCCCCTGTAGATGTTCGAATTGAGGTTATATAGCCCCAAAGCGCAAAAATGGTAATTTATCTGGCTAGTCTTTGTAGGTTTCCACCATCTTTTGCAAAATTCTCTTAATATTCTTGTTAGCAGCTTCAACAGCCCCATTAGTCTACGGCCTGTAGGTTGATGACTTATGGAAAGCCATGTTATATTTCTCGAGCAAATCTATCACCTCTTTCTTGGAGTGCATTCCATTATCGGAGATAATCTCATTAGGCACTCCATACCTACAGATGATGTTGTTCCTGATGAACTTAACCACGTGCGATGCTTTCAATACAGAGTAAGACTGGACTTCTACCTATTTTGTGAAGTAATCGATTGCTACCAGAATGAATTCATGCCCATTTGATCCGTTTGGCGTAATTGTGCCGATAACGTCTATCTCCTAAATAGAGAATGGCCACGGTGAAGTCTTGTTGTAGAGCTTTGACGGCAGAATGTTCATATGATTAGCATGAATTAGGCATTTGTAACAGCGCCGAACAAAACCAATACAATCCTCTTCCATGTTTGACCAGTAGTAACCTTGTCTAAGGATTTTTCGGGTGAGCATCACACCATTCATGTGGGCTCGACACTCTCCTTCGTGAATGGCCTCCATAAGGCGTTTTGATTCTCCTTCCTCGACGCATAGCTTCTGCATTCCTAGATAGCCTCTTTTGTACAACTTGCCTCCGCAGATAATGAATTGAACGGCTAGACGCCATATTCCCCTTTTGTCCTTGGCATTTGCTCCAGGCGGATATGACTCCTTTTCTAGGAAATTCCAGATATCATAATACCAGGGGTTCTTATCTGAAGTTTCATCTATTGCAGCAATAGTTTCGAAGGCCGGCGTATACTTCTGTTCAATAATGATTGGACGCATCCTGACTCCCAATGGAATGTCTACCATGGAAGATAGAGTTACTAGTGCATCAGCACATCAATTGTTCTCTTTTTGCAAGTGGGTAAACGTTAACTTCTCAAACCGTGGAATCAGCATGTCCAAGACCTGATGATAAAACTTCATTTTCTGTTCTTTAACTTGCCAATCTCCGTTGGCTTGAGACACAACCAAATTCAAATCCCCGATGACGTCAAACCTTTTTCCCTCTAGTTCTAGGGCAGCTTCTAAACCAGCAATACACGCCTCATATTCTGCTTTGTTATTGGATACTTTAAACCAGAGTTTGAAAACTAAGGGTATATGGGAGTCATTAGGTGCTATTAGCAACACACCGATCCCATAACCGTATTGATTGGCTGCTTCGTCAAAGTACATCGTCCATATTCTCTCCTCTATTTGCAGAATATCTTCTTCTGGGAAAAGGTACTCCACCGCTTCATCCCCTTCTGCTGGGTGATCTGCCAAGAATTCCACTACAACTCTACCTTTAACAGACTTGTGTGTAACATATGTAAGATCAAAGAAGCAACCAACGAGCTAACCTAACTGTAAGTGCTAGTTTCAAAGAGATATTTGATGAGATCTAATCTCGAAACAAAGATTACAGATTGAGCTCACAGGTAATGCCTTAACTTCCGGGTGGCCCGTACCAAGGCTAGGCAAGATTTCTCAAGAGGAGTGTAATGGGTCTCGTAGTCTAGCATTTTCTTGCTCAAGTAGTAAATGGCTTTCTCTACTTTGTCCTCCGACTCTTGAGCTAACATACACCCTATGGTTGAGTTTGTCACTGACTAGTAGAAGATCAGTGGTTTTTCTTGTTCTGGCAGTGATAACACAGGTGGATTCTGCAGGTACGGCTTGACCTGTTCAAAAGCGAAACTAATAGCGATCGTCCACTGGAACTTCTTTCCTTTCTTCAGGAGACCAAATAGTGGTTCACAAGTCAAGGTTAGTTTTGAAATAAACTGCCTTATGAATTGTACTTTACCTAGAAGCCGTGCACCTCCTTTTCTGTCCTTGGTGGTGGCATTTCTAAGATGGCCTTGATTTTCAAAGGATCTACCTCAATTCTCTCTGTGTGAAGAATCGAGCATTTTTCTCGTTGTTACACCAAAAGTGCATTTTTGCGGGTTCAACCTTAATCTATACTTTCTGATCCACTAAAAGAATTTTTCCGTGGCAGTATAGTAGCCTCTCGATCTTCAGACTTGGCAATCATATCATCCACATACACCTCAACCTCCTTATGGATCATGTCATGCAGAATGGTAGTTACAACCCTCTGATAAGTGGGCCTTAGCATTCTTCGGTCCAAACGGCATGACTCGATAATAATAGGTGCCCCACAGAGTAGTGAAAGCAGTCATCTCCCAGGTGCCATCAACATCTGGTTATATCCAGAAAATTCATCCACAAACGAAAGCAATGCATGGCTTGCGGTGAAGTCTACCAACTCATCAATATGCAGTAGTGGAAAAATCATCATTCGGACTAGCCTTATTCAGATCCTGAAGTCGACACAGACTCTGATTCTGCTATCCTTCTTTGGAACTAGAACAATATTGGCCAACCATGTTGGATACTCAGATACAAGCAAAAACCCTGCCTCAATCTGTTTGGTAATTTCTTCCTTAATCTTCAAAGCCCAATCAAGTTGAACTCTACACAACTTTTTCTTAACCGGCTAAGCCTCAAGATCGAGAGGGATCCGGTGCTGTACAATCTTAGGATCGATTCCAAACATGTCTTCGCAGGACCACGCGAAAACATCTTTGAAATTTTTTAATAAAGCGATTAAATGCTCGGGTTCCTCCGAAGATAGCGTGGACCTGACCTGGACCAGGCGAGGATCTTCCTCAGTACCCACGTTAATTGATACGATTTCATCTATACAGGGCTTAACATGCCTCTCCTTCTCATGATCAACCAAATTTTTCAAAACCAGAGGAATTTCTTCCTCTTCGTTTATGTCAAAATTTTGAAAATTAAGATTAGTACAACAAACCAAAGGCATAGAGAAGTAGGCAACATTCACAGCATTCCCATTCAAAAAGTCTGGATCTTCGGTTACAGTAGACTCAAAGGAAAAGCTAAAAGATGACCTGGACAGGACTTTGGCATCCGGGTTACCACTCCCAAAAGTACCAGACTCAGAGGAACTCGAATCTGACTCCTACCCCACAAACTCGGTGGAATCAGATCCAGACTCACTATCCAATTTAGAATTGTTGATGATGCCTTGCTCGAACTTCCAGACCAGGTGTGGAGCCTCAGATGCATCCATGATAAAATTGGAGAAATCCACTGCTGGGGTATCCCCAATCATTGAGATAGTAAAACTATCCCCTAAGTTGGTGGTCTCAGCTCCCGCAATGGAACTCATCAGTAAGTCAGCCAGTGTTTTCCCAACAACTTCTCTTCTTCGATTTCCAGGTTTGCAGTCTTTCCTTGATCCATTTCAGTGCTTAGATTTCCTGTTTATCCTCCTCTTCTGGTAACTAGTGCCCGAAAAAGATCTCGAACCCCAGATACCTTGTCTTTGTCTCCCAATCATACCAAGGTTCTGGGAATCCACAGAATAGGAAATTTTCTCCTTGGCAGACAAAGCGTCCGTTCAAGGTTCCCCGTATAGGTTTGTGGACTAACTCATATTGCTTTCCGGCCCTCTTTGCCTTCAGCCTCTCCTCTCAACTCTTGCCCCTTTTCTCTGCCAATCTATAGTGGTAGGTATATATCCCAACTCAAAAGCATGGGGGTTATGACTCAACTTCTTAGCAACAGTACTTCCTTACCTGCCACTTTGGCCTAGTGCTGACCCGAGCATATACCCTTATTTGTTCATCATGTATATGGATTGCGCAGTTACATAATCTCCATCGCCTTCTACCATGATGGTTTGAACCAACCGGGCTTCCGCCAGAGTGAAGCCAGAGAGGAACACATCATCTTCCCCACGTATAATCTCAATAATGGTGCAGTGGTTCCTTGGCGAGGATGAATTATAGAGATACTGTACACGGTGGCGATCCCACCTTTAAAGGGGTACTTCACTAACTGATGGACTGTTGACGACATAGCCTTCATCTGATGGACCCAGGGCTTTCCCAATAACAAGTTAAATGCGGCTAGAACATCCATGACATGGAATTCTACCTCATGTTTGGACGGGCCGATTAGGATATTGCTCTTGAATGTTCCCGTGACATCCCGGCTTGTATTATCGTAAGCCCGGACAGCTTGGGTCGTAGATGTAAAGTCAATTGGCCTCAAACCGATGGCATAGGCAGTTCTGACTGGGCACACATTGATTGTCAACCTGGTATCCACTAATACCACAGGGATCCACTTTTTTCGGCTTTGCAAGGTTACATACAAAGGCCTGTTATGATTGGCACCCTCGAGAGGGAATTCTTTATTTGTAAAGGATATTACTGGCATAACATCCCCAGATGTGGCTAACGACACCAATTGGTCAGCAGTGGTATCAATGGGCAGTTTGGTTCGGTTCATTACTTCAAGCAGGGCTTGTCTATCTTCCTGAGATGACATTATCAGTCCCCAAATGGATATGTCAGCTGAATCTTCATGAGCTATTTCAAGACCATGTTCTCCTCCATATCCCTCTCTTTTGCTTTCTCAGCCTCCTTTCCAGAGGTCTCTGGCTGGTCTAACGCTGCGGGTTTGAAGTACCGATCACTCCGGGTCATGTGATTAATCTCATCAGTGTACCAAGTGTCATCTGGGGCATCAGCTTTCCATCTTTCGTCAGTGTATGCGTGACTCAAGTCGCTGTCTTCCCACCACTCTCCAAAGTCAAGGCCGGATTGGCATCAGGTTCTATCCAGAGCATATTAACATTACGTGCCCCGTCATCATACCATTCTTCTTCTGGCATAGCTTGGGTTTCAACATCCTGGTACTTTTTAATTTTCCTCAACATCCTCTTCCGGTCATTGGGATCCCATTCGACTTTTTTGGTTATCTAGGCATCACCCACCGTTGTTTCAGGTTCTTCTTTTCCTTTTCCTTTGCCTTGTTCCAGAGCTATCTTTGCTTGGATTTCCTCTATCCCTTTCCTTTTCAAACTATTCCAGTGCCTGTTCCTTCTTAGTGGGAGGTGCAGCCTCAGCCTTACTTTTAACAGCAACTTCCTCTTCTACCCTGGTCTCTCCTATCTGCTCCTCCACATCGGACTTCTTCCTCACTCAACCACCCATTGCTAGTTTCTAGCTGGCTGGGGTCCCACCACCCCATCTTTACACAGCTTGTGTCTTCTTCATCGAAGAAGTAAAGATCCTTCAGATCCTCCTCTAATTCTGCTAGATCCTCCTCTAGATTTGCTAAGTCATGCAGACCTTGCTCAGGCCACTCATTCTAATTTTATGCTATTTGGTCTTCCCCGATAGCATTAATGCTGAGAAAATTCAGCAGTATGACCACTGGCTTTGGCTGATCAATGGCCACAATGTGTAAGCTAGGATCGTACTCCTCCGCAAGCGACACCCTCTTCTCTATGACACGGGTATCAGGCGACCGTGTCTTCAGTGCATTTTTCTCTTTCTCCATTTCTACTGCCACGGGCCTGGATGGGGTTTGTATTTCTACTACTACGGTCCTGGGTAAGGTTTGTGGTGTTAAATCCATCATGCAAGTGCCTGTGCCTTCTGGAATGACCACCTCTAGTTTTGGTAGGTGGGATGAGGTAATGTATATGTTAGGGGTTGAAGGTGGGCGGTAGTGTATAGATGTGGTTAATGTTTCTAGGTGGGGGGGACTTGGATATGTGCAGAGAGCGGGTTGGTTGTTACATTTGGTTTTACAGGTGGGGCGTTGACTTTGTTGTCGATGAGATCTTGAAACTCATGACGTAAGCGGTAGCACATGTCTGTGGGATGGCCATGTTGTTTGGTGGAAGATACAGTACTAGGTAGGGGTCGTGTTTGGATGGCAATGGGTCTGAAAGTGGGGATGAGGATCGAGAGGCTTGAGATGCCTCTTTCGCATCAATAACTTAAAGGCTTCGGTTGGGCGCATATGGAGAGAGGTAAAGACTCTACGGTTTTAGGGTGGACCGGTGTTTTGTGAAGTTTGTGGGGTTGTCGCAATAGCAAATGGATTAGCCATCTTGGCCGTTGTGATGACATTACTAACATTCGTAAGCCGCGGAATAGTGCTGCTACTAGCATTGGTATTGCGAGAGAATGGCTTCTTGCGGGTTCGCTGGTTTTGTGGATGATACCCTTTTTAAATGCACTCTCGATCTGGACCCCCCCAACTCATGCAGGGAAGCAAACGTGGATAATGACGCTACTATCATTCTCTGCAACATGTCTGGCTCTAGGTTCTAGACTACTAGGTGGACTTGTTCCCTCTCAACAAGCCTATTTGTCATTCGGTCTGCCTTGGCTCTCCACCGGGTGACGAAATCGATAAACGTTTCTTTAGGATTCTGGGTTGTAGCCTCCAGCTCACTGATGGTTACTTCTATCTGAGTGTTGTATGAGTATTGATTGACAAATGCCTCAGATAGCTCCTCCCAATTTCATTTTATAGAATCCTCCAATTTAGCATACTAGATGGCCGCCACATCAGACAAGGTCCTTCCAAACAACGAAAGCTTTTGCACCCGAGAGACAAACCCATGGGCCTCAATACATCCAAAAATAGCCAGACATGCACGATTGGATCCCTACTTCCATCAAATTTGTCGATGTGGGGCATCTTAAATTTCTTCGATAGTATAATCGAAGCCTGAGTGTACTCATCCTCAATATCTAGAATAGAGTTAAAGCCCTGAGATTTCTTCAATGCTTTTTCCAATCTGGCAATTTTAACCGAGGCTGGATCAATCTCATTGATTTCAAAAGGAAAAATCCCTGAGGATCTAGGACTGGTAGATTTTCTGCTGGCAGAAGTGGATCCTGGTTTGGCTAAGCAGTAGGGACTGGATGCACAGTCAACGCTGATGCCCCAGATATACGCCACAAATCGGCAATGACTTTATCTTGTGTAGCCATCCTCTGATTTACAGTATCCATAGTTCTTTGGATGGTAATCATCATGGCAGCGAATTCCTCTGCGTTTGGTGTTGTGTTCTGTGCCATTGCTAACCTAGGTGAACTAGATGCTGGTGAATTGATTGACTGAGAATGAGTAGGTGTTTGTGGGGTGCTTTGTACTGAAGCTACTGATTGCATGTTTCTTCTTCATCGAGTGACTGGAGGAAGTGACACTAGCACGGGCTGACCACCAACAAGGTCTCGAGCTTTGCCCAGCCTACCGAAACGAGTCCACACAACTTGGGGAATATCTGGTCTTTCTGAAGCTATGATGGTAAACTACTTAGAAAAAATAAAGAAAGAAAAACAAAATCAAAATCAGACATCACCTCAGCCCCAATTCTTAACAGTCAAGACATATAGCTGAACTGAAATCCCCATTGAACTCTTTGTTTTCAAACCTTACTAATATGAGCCATTCTGTACAGTCTCACTGTAAAAGCACATATCAAGTAAAAAAACCAAAACACCCCTATGAGGGGGTAGGGTTACCTTGTCCTAGATTTTTGGCATGATCTAGGCTGCGCTATTTCAAACAACAAGTTTCACGACATCCTAGAAATGGGTGGCATCCTACCCTAATTTGAAATAGTCACTATAGCTTCATTATGTACAACTAGGTTGAATGGTTAAAAGGGTACCTTGGCAAGATTACCTAATAAACCTCTCACACCTAACACCAAGAAGTGAAAGGAGGATTAAACGGTACAGCAGTAGTCTAGATCTAAGGGTTGTGTTCCCAACATAGCAGAGCCCATGACTGGTCAGCCTTTTGGCAAGCCTTTCGGGCGAGCCTCTGGCAAAACATCTAGGAATTGCAGTCAGCAAACACAATATTTTTAAGCGCACTAATGCAAATGCAAAAAAACATATAAGTGTAAATAAAAGGTCACATCATGAGTTTCAAGTCAAGTTCTCTAATTCCCCAGCAGAGTCGCTAGAAACTATAGCCTGACTTTTCGTGCTCCTTTCGGAAGGCAAATAACCCTACAATTCGGACTCCACTTGTGGTTCTGAATCTGATTTCACAAATGCAATGTGAAATAGTGAAAACACCAAATGCAACAATTCTTTTTGGAAAATCAATGTTTTAATCAACTGCCAAAAATGGACTGCTTTGCCAGATTTCAGAGTCGCCACCTAAATATTTTTGGGAAATTCAGGAAACCTGAAACTCGTGCCAAAGGCCACTTATCCGTCATCACCAAAGTTGTCTTGGCTCGGGAACTTAGATACGAGAGGGGAAGGTCATGAGTTGAGCACCCCACTCATCCTATCAAAGATCAGCCTCTACTAATCATGATGTGTTTCTTATTTACATTATATGCACTTGTTCCGATTTATTAGCTATATTACTATGTGATGCGCACAAACAAGTATAGACTAAATTGCAAGAATTGGAACACTTGATTCATTTTTATTTTTATTTTGAAAAATTGTTTCGACATATGTACCACTTGAAAAAGTGATCGCATATAAACATTAATCAAATTATTCCAATTCGAGCAATTAGCCTTCATCCACAGGCATTCAAGCAGTTATAGCAATTAAGCATTTTGCCTCATGGCAAGCATGCTAGTCATGGCAACAAGCACACTCATGCAATTATGCTAAAGCTAATAAAAGCTTACCTAGTACTCCAAGCCAAAAGAAAAATGAGTTAGAAAAATGCATGATCCTAACTATGCAATTATGACTAATTCAACACATGCGATATGCAATTTAAATAGGCTCGGCTACTTAACATGGTATATGAATCAATTAAATAACATGCGGTCTAAGCACATATTTAAAGAATTATTGAACTAACAATGCAGTTAGAATGATGCAAACATCATTCTAAAAAATGGATGCAAACATGGAGAATTCTAATAAAACGTGATGTTCTCAACTAACCATCATAAGCAATTAAATAAAAGGGAGAAAGAAGTGGGGTTCAAAGACATACACATTATTACATTGCGCTCTCACAAAGGAGAGTATGAATGAATAAACTAGCTAACTAACTAGCTAATTAAAGCTAAGCTAATTATTACAAAACAAATGAACTAAATAGCTAAACTACTTAACTAATTATTACAACCAATGAATTAATTAACTAGTCTAGTTAACTAACTAATCACAAAATGAAATTGAATAACTAGTTGAACTAACCAATTAAATACAACACTTTACAAAATTAACTAGCTACAACTAATTAATTATAATAAGATTAATTTACAACTATGATAATTATAACACTAATGAAACAATTAATTACATCTGACAAAATGCGTAAGTGAAGATAGATGAAGGTTGCATGCACAACGCTTGAGAGCTAGTCTATCTGCTTGAGCCAACTCTATTTCACTTTCAGCCACTGCCTCTAATTCCTACAAAACTACACTGCTGGCCACACACTGAGGATTGGTTATGCATCACTGATGGCCGACCGGGCCTACAGATAGCCGGTCGTGCATCAATTTGGTGCAAAACTCTATTTTTGTGTTCTGAGGTGAACCAGTGCAGACAGAGTGTCCTCCAGCTCTGTTTGTCCCTTTCTTCCTCCTCTGTCATGGGAAAGCCTCGAGAGAATGTTGATATTGATTCCAAAGGCATCAATGAGTAAATTAATTACTTGATGGTCATGGATACAATTTTGGACAAAAATCAATGAAATGCAAAGAATATGACCACCCATCCCTCTTGTCATGGAGTAAGCTCAAAGAGGGAAGTTGCAACGCTTCAAGAATCATCAAAATGCCATGAATTATCATGTGACAACTCTTGACACAAGGAACTTGGCATAACGTCCAGCCAAGTTCAAGCAATTCCAACCATTTTCTTCATATGTGTTGATCCAAGTTTTAAGCCAATTTTATGAAGCCTTGCCATTCTTTAGTCCATTTGTCCATGGTGATGTTAAAGTCCTCTAAACAAGAAATAATGTCAAACGAGAGGTTCTTCTAAGCATGAGAGAAAGACTATACCGTTGACAATGAATCTCCAAAAAGATTAAGCCATTAAGTAGGAGTCTTTCTTACATGTTTTGAGCATCCTCAATCGGTTGAAATCATTCTCAAGAATGAAAGAGATGGATGGTGGATTGATTGTTAAAATTAGACTTTTAGAGATGGAAAGGAGTAAAGAAAAGCTTGGAATAACATGTAACAAGTTATGTATGCAAACTTATGAGACACCAAATAAACTAAACAAAGCTTAAACTAATTAAACAAGTTAGAACAGCCCCAAAATAGCCATGAATGAATGAAAAATATAGGCTAAAATGCATGAAAAGAAGACTAAAAAGCTAAACAACAAAGAAAAGAATCAAGACTAGTAAGCAAGAACAAGGAGGGGTGGCTAACCCCTCCACTTTTGAAACCTCAAAAGATGATTTTTAGCCCTTTTAAAACTCTGAAAATCAGTGTATATATCAAAGAAAAATAGTGTAAAAGAAAGGTTTGAGTTATAGGTAAAGATATAGAAAGAGTGTAAACTCTCTCTACTCTTTTAGTAGCTATTCAAACTCAATCTTGAACACTTAAAATAGATTCAAAGCAACACAAAACAGTAAGAATCATGTAGTAAATGAAAGAAATGAGAGCAAGAGAGAAGAAAACAAGCTTATACCTCTCAAGGGGTAAGCTTTTTGTTTGTGATCCAAACTTAGTCTCAACCCACTCTCAAGTTTGAATTATGCTTCTCAAAGATCAACAAAGGCTCTAAGATAGTGAGACAAGGTTGTGTATGGTGTATAGAGATGACACGAGGGAGCTAGGTTAGCTTAAAGGTTGCTTGCTATGGAAGAAGGAGGAGGGAGGAGCTCTCAAGGTGCATATAGGCTTTCTAAATTTTGTTCAACCCTCAAAACAATAACACAGCTTCATTTTTATAGAATTTGAGCTCAAAAGGTGATAAATATCTTCAAAAATGTGTAGCTGGGGGCCTTCCCCACAAAACAGTGTTTTTGGCCACCAAGGACTAGCTGACCATTCATAGCCACGGCCGGCCATCACTGATGCACGGCCGGGCTTTAATGCCCTCCCCTATTTTTTTGGTTCAAACTCAGCTCAGGGTGAAATGAGGTCCAAAAATGGGACTCAGGGGTTTAAACAAGATAAATGTTGAAGATTTGAGGTTATTTCGAGAGCCTGACTGAATCCAAATCGTTGTGAATTCAAACACACAATTCAACTTTCATCATCGAGTGTATCGAACCAAGCACCTAATTCTTTTCGGAGGTCAAAATGGGGTGTCTATAGTTATTATCCGATTTGAGAATAAATTCAAGAGTAAGCATTCATAGTTCTAAAGTCTTGTACATGATTATCATGCTAGGGTTATGCCATCCATCACATACTATGCAAGGGAAATCATCCAAAATCTTCCTTTTCATAAACTGGTGGGTCTAACCCCGATCATTATTTTACAAAAACAAAGCAAAAGAAAAGTCTTCAAAAACAAACATAGGTTTTTCTGAAGCTATGTAGTTCCTAACTACGAAGCAAAAAGAGGAAAAAGGAAACATGTTAGCCCATCCTGGCCCTCTTTATCCTTGGCCGTGGGGGATGCGCGTCACTGTCATCACTAGCACTGCTGGACTGGATGCCGGCATCATCCCTCTCCTCCTTAGGGGTCGTGTACTCGTCAAAAGTAGCCTCAGAAGAAGGTGAGCACTATCTCACTGTGCCTTTCCCACGATCAACCCATTCTCTATCTCTCACCAGGCCCGTCTCACCCTCCTTCTCCCAGCTAGAGAAGGTCTTGCAGGTGCAACTGACACTGACTGAAGCTGAAAAGAGTACAGATATCATAATAGATTTAATAGGATTATTGGCAAGTTTCTAACAACTATGAACGAAGTGTACCTCGATCCTATGAGTGGCCAGAGCACTATGTCGCCACCATGAGAAGCAGTCGGTCAACCGTCCAAAGAAGGTCATCAACATACCCCGTAGGCATTTGCACAAAGAGAGAGGACTTGAGAATATGGAACAAAATGATAAAGCACAGTGGGTAGAAATATAGGGGAAGTATGTACCTGCTCAACGCTGGAAGCAACCACTAACCTACAACCTCGGTAGGAATTGCAGGAAGCTTGGGAACTGGAGCGGCAGTGGGAACACCTCCGACAGTGGCAGCAACAGCCTCAAGAAGTGCACGGACCACACCCCTAGTAAAAGGGGCCATTACCCGAGTCTGTAAGAAGGAAATAAAGTCGACGGCCCCGTGGTACCGGTCCCCATCCTCTCCCTGCATAAGGTAATCAATTAGGGGTTTGTCGAGGAGATCATCAGCTATCCTCATGCTTGAAGGGGCGATGTGGAATATCAGGATCAGCTATGCCTCGAGTCTGACGGAGGAACCTCTCTCCTAAGTAATAGGTCCTGCCGAAAGGGTGCTTGAACAGAATCCGCATAGTGGAGGCATGCCATGCAACAATATAGGTCGTCCTCGATGCCTGAGGAATGCCTGCCCAAGGATGCTAGTCAATCTGTGAGTAAAAAACACAACCCAAGTGTCTGATATCAGGGGCTAAACAGTATGGAAACAGCAGTATGGAAATAGTGGAAACAGTAAAGGATAAAGACTAGTATCAGATTTTGTTACACTCTCCGCGGTGACAGTGTCAAGGAAGAGGCAGAAGTTAGGGAAGTCACGATCTACGCGTCGGTGCCGCTCAAATCAGGAGTTATAATATGAAAAGCGGGGTACAGACAACTCAATCGGCCACATTGGGACTAGGGCCAGGGAAGTGAAGTGTGTATGAATCCACAGCTGCAAAAGGGAAACCAAGTGAACAAATGCAGCGGATATAAATAGAAAGTGCAAAGCAGAAAGCACAGTTTGTTGCAAAATAAAAAAGAAAGTGTGAGGTGTACCTTCCAAACTCTCTAGTAGCCGCCAAGCGAATCCGCGTTTCGACGGGATATGGAGCTCATGTAGCAATATAAGGTGCCTAGGCTAGCACCACCCCAGTCATACTCCACTACCAGTGGTAGGTGCATAAATGCGCCCAGGATGTATAGCCCCACGGTATTTTCCCTGTTCACAAATAAGGTAGTACCGAAGAGATACATAAGGAATCCGCAGGTGTACTGAGCAATCTCCTCAAGGGTAGCTAGCTAAAAGCCAGAGAAGTGGTCCAAGAACCAACTGTAGCGTACGATTTTGTGGCCGGCAATATCTGGGATTGCCCCGAGAAGATGAAGTTGTGTAGCTCTCCATTGTGTCATGTCAAGATCAAATAGGATCGGGTCGCTAGCCCCTACCCGCAAGCTTGTGAGCATCGAAAAGTCATACGGGGTCAAAGTCAGCTCCTCGATTGATGAAAAGTGAAAAGAGCCGGTGGTGTCCCACCACCTCTCCACTATGGCCCCGTATAGCTGCGGCCCAGCCCTCATCTATATAAGTCCTGAGCAGAAAGGCCCAAAGCTGACAACATCAACTAGTGTGCAAAACTCTGGGCAGAGCCTCTTGTACCAATGTCGGGGGCTAGAAACAGTCCCATAGCCGCCTATCCTCCTAGCTATCACCTGCAATGTGGGAATGTTGTCAGTATTCATAGTAAAGAACAATAAAGGATTAGCGTACAAGATTCAAAATGTGTTCAAAACCAAGAAAAGTTTGCTTACCGTGGAGGCGTTAGTAGATAAGTGCTCTGTGGGCTCTCATAGCAGGACATCCTCGTCAATCCTTGGGATGAGGCCCTTGAATCTTAGAATACCGCCAGGGGTCAAGATGTGTGTGCGTGGCCGGTAAGTGGCCGCATCAAATGGTCTATCAGCCAAGGGAAGCAACTCAGGCTCAGGTACTTGAGAGAGAATGTCCTCGGCCCCCATGTCCTCATCGAGAGTAGCTCCAATATCCGCGGCAGGGTTTAGAATGGGGATCTCGTCACTAGCCATAGAGGGAAAATGAGGAAATATGAAGAAAAGTTAGTGGGTGAGTGAGATTGAGTGAAAAGATCCCAAAAACCTAAACCCTAAGAGAGAGAAAAGAAAGAAAAAACAAACAAAAGAAGACGTGTGAAACCCAAACAACTACGTGAGAATCCAAGAAAAACCAAGAGAAAACCCAAAACTCAACCAAAACAAATTTTGATCAATTCAAAGTATAGAGGAGTGAAAACATTTTAAGGAAAAAATTAACAAGGGTTATTAGGCAATGCAAAGAAAGGGAAAATTTAGAGAGAGGAGAAGCCTAGAGAGAGAGAGAGAGGGTTTTTCGACCTTCGGTGTGTGCAAAGGAAGGGTTGGGTTATGTTTAATTAGCCATGGGTTGCGATTTTACCGAATTACCCCTTTGCCGCTGTCACGACCCGGCCGGCATTGTTAGAGCCCGACCGTGCTTCATTTAGGCCCGGCCAACTCCAAATGCAGCACAATTTCAGTTGTTTTGTTTGTTTAACTGAATGGCTGAGCCACAATTCAAAATCAGGAAAAAAAAAAAAAGAAAAAAAAAGGGACAGCAAAAGAAGAAAGAATAAGAGAAGAGAAGAATAGAGAAGAAGAAGCAAAGAAAGAGAAAAAAGAAAACAGGACAAAAAAAAAAAAAGAAAGAAAGAAAGAATAAAAGAGGAGAATGAAAGAGAAGAAAAATGATTTTTTATTTTGTTGTTTCATAATTTGTTCTAGAGATTGCGTTCATTTCTTTTATCATTTTTTTAGGTTTATTAATTAAGCCCACTTTCAAAAGGAAAATTGGAAAAATTGATTTTAAATTATTAATTCAAGCATCGTTTTGATCGTTTTGATTTGTGCATTTTTTTGGTTCGTTGAATTCACGTTTAAATCTTCGTCAAAATTCAAGTTTTACTTTGCACCTTGAATTGGGTTATCCCCATGAGCTTCATTCTCCAAGGCCTTCCTCGCTTTATCGAGTTCTGAAATTTGTTTGCTCTTTCATTGATTCGATTTCCACCTTTCGCGTGAGACGTGTTAGGTTGTGATTTTCCTTGGTTAAAAACATCAGGTGCGCCTGGTGTTCATACCATCTTTCCACCTTGTGATTTTCTTTGGTTAAAAACATCTGGTGTGCCTGGTGTTCACACCATCTTTCCACCTTTCGCGTGAGATACGTTAGGTTGTGATTTTTCTCGGTTAAAAACATCAGGTGCACTTGATGTTCACATCATTTTTATTCCTTTCGCGTGAGACGCATTAGGTTGTGATTTTCCTCAGTTAAAAACATCAGGTGCGCTTGGTGTTCACACCATCTTTCCCCCTTTTGTGTGAGATGCATTAGGTTGTGATTTTCTTTGGTTAAAAACATCAGATGCACCTGGTGTTCACACCATCTTTCCTTCTTTCATATGAGATGCGTTAGGTTGTGATTTTACTCGATTAAAAACATCAAGTGCGCCTGGTGTTCACACCATCTTTCCTCCTTTCGCGTGAGATGTATTAGGTTGTGATTTTACTTAGTTAAAAACATCAGGTGCGCCTAGTGTTCACACCATCTTTCCTCATTTTGCGTGAGACACGCTAGGCAGTTGATTTCCTCGATTAAAAACGTCAAGTGCACCTGGTGTTCACATCATCTTTCCTCCTTTCGCGTGAGACGCATTAGGCAATTGTTTCTACTCGGTTAAAAACATCAGATGCACCTGTTGTCACACCACCTTATCTCCTTTCACGTGAGACGGGTTAGATTGTTGATTTCTCTTAGTTAAAATTTTCCCCTCTCCATGTGCAATACAGGGAGGCGCATTTGTCGGTTGCACCATCTTGTTAATTGCTTACTCCTTTCCGTGCGAGGCACGGTTAGATTTGTTTTGGAACGTTTCATTTGTGCTGTTACTTTGCTATTGCTTATCACATTGTTTTGTGTACTCATGCATTTTTAAAAGTAACCAGCTTCGCGCAGTGTGTAAGTCCAACTTTCAAAATGCATCGCATTTATATATCATTTGCATTATGTCCCTAAACTGCGCAGGTTTGATTCCTTGCAAAGGGATATGTGGGCAACCCTCGGGTTCAGTTGTTTGTATTCGTATTTGATTCCTTGCCCAAATCTTATGGCCTCGTCAAATAGGTCGTCTTTGGTCTTTTGACATTCACTCGTGTCATTTTATGACTTTGAGCTCTGTCAAAGAGGGGCAACTGTAGACACCACATTTTTTACTGCCCGTAAGACTTGGGCACTTTATTCTGAGCACTTGATGATGAAAGTTACATTGCCAATGGTTTGAATTCTCAACGAAGGAATCTGGGTTTAAGCTCTAAAAAAATCCCAACCTTCCATATCCAAGCTTTCTATACCTCAGAAATCCATTCCTGAGGATTGTGCCAACCTAAATTGAGCCTGAAACAGAGAAACATGGGAGCCATATTAGGGCTCAGTCATGCCCCATTTGGGCCCGGCCGTTCCTTTTGGGCGAGAAACACTGTTCTGGGTGGGAATTCGCTAGCTGTCTATTTTTGAAGATATTTATGACCTATTCACCTCAAATTCTATAAATACGAGCTGATGCCTCTGTGTTGAGTGTTAGGAAAATTTCAAAGAACCAAAAACATCTTTGAGAGCTCCTTCTTCCTTTGCAAGCTATCTTTGAGATAGCCTATCATCCTTAAACTATATACATACATCATATACACCCTTAAAGAAAAACCTTGGAGCCTTGGTTGAGCCTTGAGAACCATAATTCAACCTTGAGTGTGCTCTAGGATCAAGTTTGGTTTACAACCAAAGCACGCTCTCTTCAAGAGGTATAAATTTGTCACCTTTTTCCTTGCTTTCATTTCAATATTTTTCTATCTTTTTCTTGTGTTTTCCTACTACTTTGGATCCATTCCAAGTGTTGGAACTTGGGGTTAAAGAGCTACCAAAGGTAAAGAGGCTTAACACCATTTCTTGCACGTTATCCCATAGCTCATACCCTTTGTTTTTTGTTCCACTCTTTTCTTTGGTTTATACATTGATTTTCAGAGTTTAAAAGGTCTGAAAAATATGGTTTAGAAGTCCTAAAAGTGGAGGGGTTAGCCACCCCTCCTTAGTCTTGCCTACTAGTTTTGTATCTCTTTGTATTTGCCTATATTTTGTGCTCTTCTAAACATGTTTTAGCTACTCCTTTTTTTTTCTTTTTTTCTTTTTCTTTTTTTTTCTTTTTTTTTTTTACATTTTAGAGCTGTTTTAATTCATTTAAATAGTTTATGCTTCAAATTTTCTACTTATTGTGTTGTAAGTTCTCATGGCTTCGGTTGTTTAGGCCTTAGACACCGAGTCATTCGAGTTGATAGCTTTTTATACTTAGTAAAGAGTCCCACTTTTGTAATAATCAACTTCGCATAATCATCTCTGCACCATTCCTCATTTCTTGGTTTTCTTTGTTTGAGGGTCGTTTCAAACGAGTGTTATTTAATCTTGAGAAAGAGACCTTTCCATGCTTAATGGTTTAATCTCTTTAGAGGTTCATTAACAAGGTATTACATCTCTCTCATGCCCAAAACAACTTCTTGTTTGACACATCCCTCCTTTTAGTGGACTTAATTCTCATTTTTGGATTAAATGATTAAAGAATGGAAAGGTAAGATGAAAAAGGCTAATAAAATCGGCTTAAAATTGGATCAACTGACTTAAAGAAGAATAATAAAATTGGTTGGATTCGGTCAGACATTATACCGAATCCATTGCTTCTAGAGTCATCACATACTAACTTGTGATGTTTGATGATTCTTGAGGTGTGTCTACCTCCTTCCTTGAACTAACTTCATGATTGAAGGGAAGGGTGGTTTGTCTTGCCTTGTATTCATTAATTTTTTGTCCAATCGTGTCCAAAACCATCACGCAATCAACTTGAACTAATTGCTTTATTTACACTGTTTTCACCCCAGAGCACAAAAACATTTTTCTGCAAAAAAACAAGGCATGGCCGGCTCTTTTTGGGCCCGACTGGGCCTCGTTAGGGGCCAGCTGTAGACACCCCATTTTTAACCATCCTCAAGACTTGGATGTCATCATTTGAACACCCGATGATTGTGCATGCTCCTGTTTGTTTTGTGTCTTTGAAGGTCTCGGCTAAGCGCCTTGCCTTGGAGCCTCTCAGCTTGTCTGTTTTGTGCTTGGTTGTGGACCAAGAGCTTGTTGCTTTGAATATGGAGGAGAGGATAGCTTGTCGGCCATCCCCAGTGTCCATCGGCCATGGCTTGTGCCTGCCGGTGTAGACACCCCATTTTTGACCGCCCTTAAGACTTGGGCATTACTGATGGTTTACTTGGTGATGAAAGGTGTGTAGTGCAAAGGTTCGATTTCTCAGGCAAGGAGAAAGTCAAATCCAAACCTCACACCCCATTTTTGGACCAAAAAGATTTTAGATCTTAAACTCCTTTCTTTCAAAATATTTTGAAAAAGTTCCAACGATGTTCCGAGGCTCGCTTTTTGTCAAATGTTGCACTTTTCGGTAAACCGAGCGAGGAAAAAGTGGAAATGAATGAAAGAGAGATGAAATCTTTGAAAAATCTTTCAAAACACCTTGTTCGGGGGTTTGGAGTTGAAGAAAAGAAGAGTGGAGAGAAGAAACCTAGTTGATGAAGAAGTTGGGTATAAATCGCTAAGAGAGAGTCGAGCGGTCCTCGCCTATCTGTCTATGCACTTGGATTTAAGCTATGAGGCCACCACCGTTGGAAAAGAAGACTTTCGGGGCTTCATTTTGCACTCAAGAATCTCCTAAAGCCGAGTCCGGATGGGGGAGATATGGTTGTTGGAAGTTGGGCATCAATCCGTTATGAACAAAACTGAGTAGTCTTCACTAAAAGGGGCATAACTTTTTGCAAACTTAAAATTTTGATGCAAGGCTGCCACCATTGGAAATCTTACTTCCAGGGTTTCAATTTGGACACAAGAATGACCTAAAAAGGAGTTCATATGAAGGAGTTATGTCCATTTTAAGTTGGGCCTGAAAAGTAGATTTTGTTGGCCGATCGACCAAAAAAGTAGCAGATAAGTGGCAGATTGGCACAAAAGATGGCCGATCAGCCAAGAGTGACCCAAACTCAGATTTTTTGAAGATATTTCATCTCCAGCTGTTCCACACAACCTCCAGCTGTCCCATATTTAGATATTTTCGACCAAAAGCTTTGAATTGCTATATATGAAGCCAAATATCTCATATTCAAAGGGTGAGAACTTCTTAAGCAAGTTTGAGAGCTTCTCTCACTAAACTCCCTCTCTCTCTACAATTTTCAGAGTTTTGATCTCTGCCTCTCTCTCTAAAGCCTCTCTTTCTTGCCCTTTGGTGCATAGAAGTGCATAGAAGTAGAGAAATACAACTAGTTTGCCTATGCATCCTTGATCAAAGTTGCCTATCTTTGGGAGGAGGTTACTTGAAGCTTACTTGGGACTTTGTTTGAGCTCCAAAAGGTGTTTTGGTTCAGATTTTGGGCTGGTTTTGCAGCTGTACATCAAGGGTAAGATCTCCCTCCCTTTAAGCTTGTTTTACACACTTGCTTGGCCATCTTTTCACACTACTTTGGGGCTGTTTTTTGGCGTGGTGTTGACCTAAAAAAACCTCTGTTTTTTCCTCTATTTTTCAGTCCTAAAAGTCTTGGTTTGTGCCTTGGTTGGCTAGGGGGTTGTCCTCCCTTTTGCTCCTTGGCTTATAAGGCCTTGTGAGCTAACTTTCAAACTTTTCAAACAACTTCTTTTTGGCCTTAGAACCACTAAAATCCAGAGGATTTTTAGTGGTAAAAACCCTATTTTGAGGGCCCAAATAGGAGAGGGTGGTCCCCTCTCTTCTTGTCTTGCTTGCTAGTGTTGATGGCCAACCAAATGAGCATGTGTTTTCACTCCTTTATGGCTTTTTTTAGGCTCATTTTTGTGACTTATCAGACCTTCCATAACTCTGTTTTTGGCTGTCTTGGTCACCTCTTGCATGCTTATTGCACTTGTAGTGTAAATCCTCTTTGCTAGCCTTGTTAGCCTTACAAAGTAGCATGCTTTTGTGGTTTGAATTAGCTTAGTTCAAGCATGTTTTTGGTGTTATTTTGACATGTTATAACTCTAATTTTGATTGGTGGACTCACTCCTTGCATGGTTTATACACTTGTAGTGTATTTCTCACAAACTAGTCTTGCATTCTTCATGAAGTAGCATGCCTTTCTAGCATGATTTGATTCTATTTCAGCATGTTTTTGGTGATTTTTTGCCATGTCATACCTCTGTTAAGGTTTGGTTTGCTTGGCCCTTGCATGCTCCATGCACTTGTAGTGCAATTCCATGAATTAGCCTAATGTGTATCATGCTTTAGCATGTCATTCTAGCATGATTTTGGCTTAACTCTAAGAAGCTTTTGGTCATGTTTTAGCATGCTTAAGCTCTGATTTTTGTTGTTTTGGCCATGCATGCCATGATTTGTATAGCTATGGTTCATCCTAGCTTGTTAGCTTTGTGCATCAAGTCCACTAGCATGCATTGCTTGACCTATTTGAATGATTTGACATCATTTTTTATGTGATTTCAGAGCATGTTTCATTGCCATGCACTCACATCTTCCACATTTTCAATTCGTTGAAGGGTTGGTCCTTTATGCCTTGAACATGAGCCTTTGCGTATGTCTTTATGCCTAAGCTTGCGAGTTATCATTTCAATGTGTATTTGGAGTTATTTTGCCATGATATAACTCTAATTTTTGTTGGTGAAGCCATCTCATGCTTAGTCTTGATAGGTGTAGCGTAATCCACCTTATTTGCCTTGCATCCATCATGCCTTATGCCCTTCATGCTAGCATATTTTGGCTTCCTTCCATACATTTTTTAGACTCATTTTAACATGTTTTAGGAATTTTTTAGGTTGCCCTTGCCATATGCTTCATGTTTTGCATAGTTGTAGTACAAGTGCCTTGCTAGCCTTAAGATTTGGGCACCATAGCATACTTCATTTGTATCATGTACATGATTTGGCATCATTCCACATGACATTTCAGAGCATGTAGCATTGCCATGTTCCCACTTCATTCACCCTTTGAGTGCCTCTAAGGGTTGTGCATTTGTTACCTTGTTTGTGGCTTAGTGTGTATGCATGCATGCCTAGGCATTTGTGCCTCAATCTTAGCATATTTTGGTCTTTGTTTAGACCTATTTGAACTCTGTCCATGATTGGTTCATGCCTTTGTACCATGTATTACATGCCTCCTTTGTAGTCCTCTTTGGTAGCTTTATGCTTTAAGGACCCTAGCATGCCATGCTTGTATTGATTGAATGATTTGGCATCATTTCATACCTTATTTCAGTGCTTATAGTGTTGCTACACTCTTACATTTGTCACTCCTTGAGCACTTTTGAGAGTTATGCTTTTATGCTTAGTTGGTGGGCTAGAGCATGTGCATGCATTATCTTGCATTTCATGCCATCATTTCAACATTTTGGCCACTGATTTGGGCATGATTGAGGTCTGTCCATTTTAGTTTAAGTCCAGCTTGCATGTTTTTGCATGTTGTTGCAAGCTTAGTACATTGCATGTTGTTGCATGCTAGTTGCATTGCATGACATTGTTGTTGGCATACTCATGTTGCATTAGCTTTGCTTGTATGATTAGGTTGCATTGCATTGAGTTGGCATGCCATTAGTTTTGATAAGTCAATCATGTTGCATTGCATAGCATCTCCATGTTGCATGCATTGCATTGTGTTTGGTTTGGGTGTTAAGCCAAACACGAGGAACGAGGGACGTTTCATACTTGAAGTGATGAAACATGCCTCAATTCTTGGTCGCGGACCCTCTTGATCATGCATGATAGAGGTTAAGGTATTTATGTGTTTTTGTGCATTTCATGTGACATTGATTTGTGCAACTCGGCCTCTTTGGCCATCATGCATTGGAATGCATGATTGATGGTTCGAGAGTCGAGCACTACACTCCTTTGAGCTTCAAACATGATAAGAAGTGTGGTTGCACACACATTTTCTTGCAAATACATTGCCATGCCTCTGTTTGTGCTCTGTTCCAGGAAAAAGGAGAGTTTGCAAGAAGAGATGGCCAATCGGCTATCTGGTGTGCCGATCGGCTAACAATGTTTGGCCGATAGCCTCATATTTGGTCGATGACCATTATCCACTGGCCGATGGCCACCCCTCTTGGCCGATGACCTCTCAGAGTGTCCATGAAGTGGTTCAGAAGCATCACAGAAGTTGGCATAATTTTCAAAGGTGCAGAAGTGTGCAGACAGAGGCAACATGAGACATGGCAACGGATTCCCGAGCGAAGCCAATCGAGCATGCATATGCCCCTCTTCTCGAGGCCGTTTTAACTGCTTTGTATAGTTAGTTAATTTGTAATTAATTAGTTAATGTTAGCTAATTTAATTCATTGTTGTAAATTCTTAATTAGCTTAGTGTTAGCTAATTTCCAATTTGGTTATGTAATAATTAGTCTAATTAGATTATTAGATTAGTTAAAATAGCTTAGCGTAGCTAGCTTGTATTATTCATTCGGACCCTCCGTCGAAAGGGTGAATTTTGTAATAAGTGTTCGTGAGTCTGTGAATGTCTTCCAACCCCATGTCTTTCTCCCTTTTACTTAACCGCTTACGATGGTTAGTTCTAGGTCAGGTTTTGATTAGCATCCTAATGCTTCGCATGTTTGCATTCATTCATCTGTCTTGCATGCACCGGGCTCGACGCATCATACTAACTGCATTGTATTTCAATACATTTACTTGAATACGTGTTCAACAACATGTTATCAAGTTGCATTTCATATGCCATCTTAGAATAGCCGAGCCTATTTTAGTTGCATTTTGCATGTGTTGCATTAGCCATCTTAACATAAACTAGGATCATGCATGATTACTAACTAGTTCTTTCTTTTGGCTCGGAGTACTAGGTAAGTGTTTATGCTTTAGCATCTTACATGAGTGTGGGTGTTGCCATGATAGCATGCTTGTCATGAGGCTATTTGCTTAAATGATATAACTGCTTGAATGCCTGTGCGTGAAGGTTAGATTACTTGAATTGGAACAATTCATCGAAATGCGAGTTTTAAGCGCACTTGAGAATGGCAAAATCATGTTTTCTAAACCCACTTGAGGGTGGCAAATCCACATCTTAGCCTACTTGCAAGTAGCACCTTCAAACCATTTTCAAACAAACAAGAGATGTTTTGTTCCAGTTTAGGCAATCTAGTCTATGCTTGTGTGTTGTGCGCATCACATAGTAATTCTAGGCTAATAACTGGAATAAGAGCACATGCGCTTTCAAAAACAAGCTATCATGTTAGTAAAGGCCGATCTTTGATCTGGCGAGTGGGGGTGCTCATTGCATGACCTTCCCCTCTCATACCCAAGTTCCCGAGCCGAGGCAACTTTGGTGATGATGGACACGTGGCCTTAGGCATGAGTCAGGGTTTCCTAAATTTTTCAAAATAAAACATTTAGGTGGCGACTCTGTATCTGGCAAAGCAGTCCATGTTTGGCACTTCTTTATAAAATCAGTTTTCCAAAACGATTTGCCGGATTTGGACTCTTTGGTGATTTATCGGTCTTGCATTGCACTTTGCAAGATTAGATTCAGAACCGTGACATTGAGTCTGAACTGTAGCAGCCTAATGAACAAACCGGATTTCGCGTCTTCTTGAACGGAGCCGGGACGTTCGGGCACGTCTACAGCCGCCATCAGTGGTGGTTGATCGGCCACATTGATGGCCAATCGGCTACATGTGTGGCCGGTCTGTAACTACTGATGGCCGACGGCCATTTTTCTCCTTTTTCAGATATTTATTTGCCAGCTGTGACAGCTATTGATCACTGAGTGTATCCTCCATACACATGTATGGAAGAATGAAGCCAAGCTTTTGGCTTGTTTTTCTATATAATGGGGGGTCTCTCCCCCATTTTGAGGGTTCAGAAACTTTGTGAGCAAAATTTCACTCTCTCTCTCTCTCTAGAATTCTCTCTATCTTCCTATTTAATGGTTGAAAGTGAGTTTTCTCTACATATTTGCATACAACCCCTTAACCAAATTAGACTACCTTGTAGCTGAGGTTCTTGGAGGTCTTATTTGAGCTCTCAAAACTGGTTTTGGCTCAGAAACTGGCTGTCTATTGCTGTGCTTCAAAGGTATAGGCTTAATCCCCTTTTAAGCTTATTTTTGCACACTTGTTTGGCCACCTTTGCATGCTGTTTTGTGGCTGGTTTTAACTTCTAAAAACTCTATTTTTAAGGTTACAAATAATGGTTTGAGGTTTGTTTTGGAGTTAGTGGTGGTCTACCCTCCTTGTAACTTGTTTATTTGAGTGTTGTGCCTTGTTTTCAAAGCTTCTAAAACAACTTTTTTTGGCCCTTTGACCACTGAATTCTAGGGGAATTTCAGTGGCAAAAACTTGGTTTTGAGGACCAAAAATGGAGGGGTTAGCCTCCCCTCCTTCTCTCTCTTCCATGCCTAGTTAGCATTGCAAAGTAGCATATTTTTGTGGCTTGTGTTAGCTTATTTCAAGCATGTTTTAGGTTCTATTTTGACCTGTTTCAACTCTGTTTTTGGTTGGTTGGAGCACTTGTTGCTTGCTTCTTGCACTTGTAGTGCAATTATGCTTACTAGTCTAGCATGTCTAATGAGTTAGCCTATTATTCTAGCTTGCATTAGCTTGACTCCAGCACATTTTAGCTACTGTTTTGACATGCTTTAAATCTGTTTTGAGTTGTTTAGGTCCTTTGAGGCTTGGTTTGCATGGCTATAGTGTAATGGTCTTCACTAATCCATTGTTTTGAGATTTTGAGCATGAAGTATTTGACTTGTTTTACATGATATAGCATCATTTGACATGTGAATTCAGTGCATATATCATTGTCACACTCTCACATATATCACTCTTTCATTGTTTTTTAGAGTTGTGCTTTATGCCTTGTTTGTGAGCCAACAAGCAAGCATGCTTTTCTTGTCATTTATGCTTCCATCTCAGCATGTTTTAGCCACTGATTTAGCATATTTAAGCTTTGTCCAGAGCTGGTTTGGTCATTTAAGCTTGGTATTGTATGCCTCTAGCGTAGTGCTCTTCACTAACTTTGATGCTTTTGGCTTTTACCATATTGTGCACGTGTTGCTTGCATGTTTTAGCATTATTTCTCATGCCATTTCAGCACTAAAAAAGTCTGCAACCTCCCTCATTTCTTCATTTTTCTATTTGTTTTGAGGGTTGGTTCACTTTATGATTGTTTAAGCTTGAGATAGAGCTTGTGCTCAATGGCTTTAACTCTCTTTGAGGGTTTCTCCTAGCCAAAGGCATGATCTCTCTCATGTCTTAAACCATCCTTTGGTTGACCCCTCTCTCATTAGTGGACAATCACATTGGACTGACTAAGAATGGCTTGGTAATGCTAAAATGAGTAAACAAGAATTGGCCAAGTAAAATTTGGCCAAGATAAGCATGATGTGCTTGCATTGCATTGTGTTCAATCGGACGTTATATTGAACACAAGGTAAATTGGTCCATTTCATACTCAAAGTGATAAAATGAGCCAATCTCCTTTGTCTTCATCACCCTTGATCATGCATGATAGGGTGGTGGTACTTTAGAGTCTTATTTGTGCATTCATTGACTTGTACAAGCTTGACTCTTTGGCCATCATGCATGAAAATGCTTGATTGGTGGCTTGAGAGTCAAGTGCCATACTTCTTTGAGCTTGAGACATGATAAGGAGGGTGGCAGTACACACATTCCTTGAAGAATACACTGCTTTGCCTCTGTTTGCTCTCCATTGCAACAAAAAAGAGAATTCCAGGGAAAGGGTGGCCAACAGCCACAAATAGTGGCCGACCAGCCAGTGGTAGTGGCCAACAGCCACCTATGGTAGCCGGCCGGCCACCAGTTGAAAATTTGTCCAAAGTGTTCCTGTTTTGAGGCAAAGGCAGTCTGTTAATTGGTGTAAGGTTCAGAGATCAAAACAAAGTGCAAACAGAGGCATCCAAAGGCAAGGCGGTGGATTTTCGGGAGGAAGCCAACCAAGCATGCATGTCTCCCTCGCCCGCGAGGCCACTTCATTGCTTTATTAGCTAGTTGTAATTAATTAAATACATGTGTTGTAATTAATTAGTTCAATCTGTGGTGTAATATTTTGATTAGCTTAGCATAGCTAGCTTCAATTGGTTTGTAATAATTAATTAGCTAGAATAGTTAATTAGTTCGTTTTGTAATAATTAGCTTAGCTTAGCTTATTTATTCGGACCCTCCTTCGAGATGGCACAATGTTGTAATAAGTATGCGTGCGTGTGTGCATGTCTTCTAACCCCACGTCTTTCTCCCTTTTATTTAACCACTTTCGATGGTTAGATTAGGAATCACGTTTCAATTAGCATACCTTATGCTTGCATGTTTGCATCATTCATTTGTCTTGCATGCACCGGGCTCGGCGCATCATTCAAACTGCATCGCTATTTCAATACACTTCTTTGAATACATGTTTCAAAGCATGTTATCAAAGTGTAGCATTCATATGCCATCTTAGATAGCCGAGCCTATTTAATTGCATTATTACATGTGTTGCATTAGGCATTTTGTATAGTTAGTATCATGCATAATTTCTAACTAGCTTTTGTTTTGGCTTGGAGTACTTGGTAAGTTTTACGCTTTAGCATACTTACATGAGTGTGAGTGTTGCCATGTTTCGCATGCTTGCCATGAGGCTATTTGCTTAAGTGATTAACTGCATGAATGCCTATGGATGAAGGCTTTATTACTTGAATTGGAACAATTCATCAAATGTGAGTTTTAAGCCCACTTTGCAAAGTGGCAAATCATATTTTAAGCCCACTTGAGGGTGGCAAATTCGCCCTTTAGCCCACTTGAGGGTGGCACTTTCAAACCATTTTCGAAAACAAACATGAGTTGATTTGTTCCAATTCTTGCGATTTTAGTCTATACTTGTGTGTGCGTCACATAGTAAAGTTAGCTAATAACCGGAACAAAAACACATGTGTTTATAAAACAATATATCATGCTTAGTAGAGGCCGATGCTTAGTAGAGGCCGATCCTTTGATCGGGCGAGCAGGGGTGCTCGTTTAAGGACCTTCCCCTTTCGTACCCAAGTTCCCGAGCTGAGGCACCTTTGGTGATGACGGACACGTGGCCTTTGGCACGAGTCAGGGTTTCCTAAATTTCCCAAAAATAAAATATTTAGGTGGCGACTTTGTAATCTGGCAAAGCAGTCCAGTTTTGGCAATGTTTGATTTAAAATCTGATTTTCCAAAATGATTTGCCGGATTGGACTCTTTGGTGTTTATCAGTCTCACATTGCACTTTGTGAGATTAGATTCAGAACCATGACAGGAGTCCGAACTGTAGGAGACCAATTCGCGCCTCTCCGAAAGGGGGGCACGAGAAGAAAGTCGAGTCTACACCAGCCGGGCTCCAATGTTTGGTAAATAGAGTATTTTGGCAGAAATAGAGGGTGGTGGCTGAGGGTGAAACAGAGCAGATTCCCAGAGAACAGACAAAACGGTTTCGGTAGACCATCTTCATTGACGCGTAAACAATCTTTGTGCATCATTTAATTATTATTGTTGTAATATTGTTGTTCACATTATTGTTGTAATATTTATTGTTAATATCATTGTTGTAATATTTATTGTTAATATCATTGTTATAATAACTTAGATAGGTAGTTAATTATTCATTATTCATTCGGATTTGTAATAGTTAGTTTAACATTCAGACCCTCTTGCACAAGGGAAAAATATGTAATAATTTGTGTATGTCTTCCAACCCCCATTTCTTTCTTCCTTTATTTATCCACTTATAATGGTAGCATCATGTTTTACATTTTTCATATCATTACCATGCTTACAATATTCATTTTTGCATGCACTTGGCTCAGTACGTCATCTAACTTTGTGGTTGTTTATTATTCAAAGGAAAAACATGCTTAAACTGCGTACTATCAAATTGATTCACATGTCAATACTAGTAGCCGAGCCTATTAGTTTTATTTCATGTGTTGCATTAGTCATTTTATATAGTTAGGATCATGCATTTTTTCTAACCATTTTATTTCTTTTGGCTTGCCTTGGAGTACTAGGTGAGCATTTATTGCCTTAACATATTGCATGCATGTGATTGTTGCCATATCGAGCATGTTTCCCATGAAGCTAACTGCTTAAGTGATATATCTATTCGAATGCCAGTGGATGAAGGCTTTTTACTTAAGTTGGAATAATTTGATTAATGTAAATACGAGTTCTCTTTTTCAAGTGACATGTATTCAAAACACTTTTTCAAAACAAACATAAAATCAATGTATTCCAAATTTTGTGAAGTGGTATATACTTGTGTACATCACCTAGTAAAGATAGCATAATAATCGAAACAAGAGCATATAATGTACACAAAAATCACATCATGATTAGCAGAGGCTGATCTTTGATCGAGTGAGTGGGGTGCTTAATTCATGACCTTTCCCTCTCATACCTAAGTTCCCGAGCTGAGACACTTTGGTGATGACGGACTAATGGCCTTTTGGCACGAGTCACGGGTTTTCTAAATTTCTCAAAAATATTTAGGTGGCAACTTTGAAATCTAGCAATGCAGTCCAATTTTGGCATTTTTTATTAAAAATTAATTTTCTAAAAAGGTTTGCCGTATTTGGACTCTTTTGTGTTTCTCCGTTTCACATTACACTTGTGAAACCAAATTCAGAACCACGGGAGTCCAAACTGTAGGGCTATCGTATTCAAAGAGACTAAACCCCTCTGAGAAGCACGAAAAGCAAGCTACAGTTTCTGGCGACTTTGCTGGGGAATTAGAGAACTTGACTCAAAATTGATGATATGAATTTTTATCTACTCTCATATGTTCTTTGCGTTGCACTTACATTGTTCCTTTAAGTCACTGTGTTTTCCATTTGCTATTCCTAGACGATTTGCTGGAAGCTTGCCTAAAAGCTTGCCAAAAGGCTGACCAATCATAGGCTCTGCCATGTTGGAAACACAACCCTTGGATCTGGACTACCGCTATACCGCTTGATTCTCCTTTCACTTCTCGGTGTTAGGTGTGAGAGGTATATTAGGTAGTCTTGCTAAGGTACACCTCTTGACGATTTGTCCTAGCTACATATAGTAAAGCCATAGTGACTATTCCAAACTAGGACAGGATGCTTACCCATAAACTGGATGTTATGAAAGTACTTGCTTGAAGTAGTGCAACCTAGATCATGTCAAAATCTAGGGCAGGTAACCTTACCCCCTCGTAGGGGTGTTTTGGTTCTTTTACCTGGTATGTGCTTTTACAGTGAGACTGTACAAGAAGGTTCATATCAGTGGTACAAAGTGATATCAGTTTGGGAACAAAGTTCAGTGAGAAATTGGTGTTTCAGCTGTGATTATATCTGTTGCAAATTTGGTCGGAGTACTATCCAATTTCGATGGACATAACATCCACAACCCAACAGAGCCTATGGTGGCGGAGGCGGGGGAGAAGAAGAATGCACTAGAGACAGGGTTTTCTGACACCCGGGTTATAGAGAAAGGGGCCTGCCTCGCAGAGGAATACGACCTTGGCCTGTACATTGTGGCTGTTGACCAACCAAAGCCTGTAGTCATACTGTCAGACTCTCTTAGTATTAACGCCATTGGGGAAGATGAGCTAGGGTAAAATCAGAATGTTTGGCCTGAACAAGGCCTTAATGACTTGGCAGAGCTAGAAAAAGATTTGGCCGACCTAGAGGAAGATCTAGAGAACCTTTACTTCTTTGAAGAAGAAAATATGTGTAGTGTACAAATTGGGTGGTGGGATCCAAGCCAACTCGAAACCAGTAATGAGTGGTTAAGTGGAGAGGACTCAGATATGGAGGAGCAGGCAGAGGATATTGTGAAAGAAGAGGAAGTTAGTGATAGCAGCCAGATTGAGGCCTTGCCTACGACTGAGGCCATGCCTAGAACTGACAAGGAACGAGAGTTGGAACAGTTCCAACGCGAAAGAATAAAGGAAATCAAAAGGAAGATAGCCCTAGAGCAGAAAAGAGGGAAGGGAAAAGTAGAGGCTGAGCCAACAGCGGGCGATGTCCAAGACATGGGGAAGCCTGAATGGGAACCCAGTGACAGGAAAAGAATGCCAAGGAAGCTCAGGATGTATTGGAACGCCGAAACCAAAACTGTTATGGAAGAGGAATGATATGATGACTGGGGGCGTGATGTAAACATACTCTAAGTAAAAGCTGATAATAGCCTGGCAATGGCTATGGAGGAGTGGTGCAAAGACAATGATCTGAACCATTCGTATACTAACAAAGAGTGGAAAGCTGACACCCCTGATGATACATGGTATACCAACGAGATCAACCACATGAGCCAAAGTGGTTGATATTTCAAACCCCCATCTTTAGATCAGCCAGAATCTTCTGGGAGAGAGGTTGAGAAATCAAAAGAGAAAAATGTTAAAGAAGACCTGGTTTTGAAACAGCTCAAGAAGATTCAAGTAAACATATCAATCTGGGGGCTGCTGATGGCTTCCCAGGAACATAAGCAGGCATTATTAGAGGCCATGAACAGAACGAAGCTGCCCATCGACACCACCATTGACCAACTGGTGTTGTTGGTCACCTTTAGGGACGTTAAGCCAATGATATCCTTTATAGATAAAGAGTTGCCACCTCAAGGCGTGAACCACAATAGACCCGTATATGTAATGCTGGATAACTGCAAGAAATGGATCCTAGTGGTACTAGTGGATACCGGCTCGGCGGTTAATGTATGTTTGGCAAGGACTGCCTATGCCATAGGTTTGAAGCCAGTCGAGAACAACTCAAGCTGTTTGAGCCTATGACAACACCATCTGAGAAGTCATGGGGACCTTTAAAAGCCACATATTAATCGGCCCGTTTGAACATAAGGTTGAATTCCATGTTATGGACATACCTACGACTTTCAATTTACTCTTGGGAAGGCCATGCCTACATCAGATGAAAGTAATGTCATCAACAGTTCACTAGCTAGTAAAATATCCATTTAAAGGTGGGATTGCTACTGTCTACAGCAATTCTATGATCCACCCTCCCCAGGGAACCACCATGCCTCTGCTAGAAATAATACATGGGAAAGAGGACGTTTTCCTCTTCGGCTTCTCCTTGGCAGAGGCCCAACTGGTCCAATCTATCATGGCGGAAGATGATGGGAACTATGTGAGTGCCCAGTCCATCTACATGATGAACAAACAAGGGCATATTCCTGGATCAGAACTGGGCAGAAGTGGTAGGTAAGGGGCTACCATTGCCAAAGAGATAAGTCATAACCCCCATGCTTTTGGACTAGGGTACAAGCCTACTACTGAAGACTAGAAAAGGAAAAGAGATGAGTTGAGGGGGAGACTTAAATCAAAAAGGACTGGGAGGCAGTATGAATTAGTCTACAAGCTAATTTAGGGAACCCTAAACGGACGTTTTGTCCGCCAAGGGGAAGATTTCCCATTTTGTGGATTTCCAGAGCCTTGGTTTGACCGGGAAATGAAGGCAAGGTATCTGGGGTTCGAGATCTTCTTCGGGCACTAGTTACCAAAAGAGAAGGATGAGTAGAAGGACCTGAGCAGCAGTATAGAACAAGGTAGGACTGCAAGCTTGGACGTCGATGAAGAAGAGCTGTTGGGGAAAGCACTGGCTAACCTACTATCAAGTTCCAATGCTAGAGCTGAGCCCGTTGACTTAGGGGATAGTGTTTCTATCTCTATGATCGAGGATAAACCAGTTGTGGATTTCACTGGTCTCATCATGGAGGCATCTGAGGCTCCATGCCTGGTCCGGCAATTTGAGAAAGGCACCATCAGTAATTCTAAATCGAATAATGAGTTTGGATCTGATTGCACTGAGTCCATGGAGTTGGGATCAGATTCGAGTTCTGAGAGGTCTAAGTCTGGTATTTCCGGGGGTGGTAACCCGGATACCAAAGTCCTATCTAGGTCTTCATTCAGCTTTTCTTTTGAGTCAATTGTAATTGTAGATTTGGACTTTTTGAATGGGAATGTTGTAGATTTCACTTACTTCTCTGTGCCTTTGGTTTGTTATACCGATCTTGATTTTCGAAATTTTGATTTAAACGAAGAGGAAGAAATTCCTCAGGCTTTGAAAATTTTGGTTGATCGAGAGGAGGAGAGGTGTGTTAAGCCCTGCATGAATGAAGTCATTGCCATTAATGTGGGTACTAAGGAGGATCCTCGCTTGGTCCAGATTGGGTCCACGTTGTCTTCAAAGGAATGCAAGTGTTTAATCGCTTTATTAAAAGATTTCAAAGATGTTTTCGCGTGGTCCTATACAGACATGCCTGGAATCGATCTTGAGATTGTACAGCACTGGATCCCTCTTGACCCTGAGGCCCAACCAGTTAAGCAGAAATTGCATAGAGTCCATCCAGATTGGGCGTTTAAAATTAAGGAGGAAGTCACCAAACAGATTGATGCTGTTTTCTTAATGGTATCAGAGTACCCGACTTGGCTGGCTCATATTGTCTCGATTCCAAAGAAGGACGGCATAATTAGAGTCTACGTCGGCTTCTGAGATCTGAGCAAAGCTAGTCCAAAAGACGACTTTCCATTGTCATACATCGATGAGCTGGTAGATTTCATCGCAGGCCATACCTTGCTTTCGTTTATAGATGGGTTTTTCGGGTATAATTAGATTCTGATGGCACCGAAAAATAGAGAAAAGACTACTTTCACCACGCCATGGGGTACCTACTGTTATCAAATCATGCCTTTTGGGTTGAAAAATACTGGGGCTACTATCAGAGGGCTACAACCACAATCTTGCATGACATGATCCATAAAGAGGTTGAGGTGTATGTGGACCACATGATTGTCTAGTCCAAGGAGCAAAAAGGCCATTACACCGCACTGGAAAAATTCTTCGAACGGATTAGGGAGTATAAGTTGAGCTTGAATCCACTAAAGCGTACATTCGGGATGACTGTAAGGAAAATGTTGGGATTTCTAATTACGCAGAGGTGAATTGAAGTAGATCCGTCTAAAATTAAAGCCATCTTAGAAATGCCACCACTGAGGACTGAAAAGGAGGTGCGCGACTTTTTGGGTAAAGTGCAATTCATAAGGCAATTTATCTCAAAATTAACCTTGACTTATGAACCACTGTTTGGTCTCTTGAAGAAAGGGAAGAAGTTCCAATGGGATGATCGATATCAGTTCACCTTTGAGCAAGTTAAACAGTACTTGCAGAATTCACCTATGTTGTCGCCACCCAAATCGGGGAAGCCGCTGATCTTGTACTTGTCGGTAACAAATTCGACTATAGGGTGCATGCTAGCTCAGTAATCAAAAGCTAAAGTGGAGAAGCCCATCTACTATCTGAGCAAGAAGATGCTAGACTATGAGACCCCGCTACACTTTCCTCGAGAAAGCTTGCTTGGCTTTGGTATGGGCAATGAGGAAGTTAAGGCACTACTTGTTAGCTCACTCTGTAATTCTGGTTTCGAGACTAAATCCTATTAAATATCTTTTTGAGAAACCAGCGCTTATGGGTAGGCTAGCTTATTGGTTGTTTCTTCTCTCCGAGTTTGATCTCAAGTATGTCACGCGCAAATCAGTTAAACGGAGAGCCGTAGCAAAATTTTTGGCGAACCACCCAGTGGAAGGAGATGAAGCGATAGAGTATCTATTCCCAAATGAAGACATTCTGCAGGTAGAAGAGGAAACACGGACAATGTACTTTGATGGAGCATCCAATCAATACAGTTATGGGATAAGTGTGTTGCTAATAGTACCCGATGATTCCCACATACCATTAGCTTTCAAACTTTGGTTCAAAGTGTCCAACAATGAAGCCGAATACAAGGTGTGTATCGCTGGATTAGAAGTTGCCCTAGAACTAGGGATGATAAGGATGGATGTCATTGGAGACTCGAACCTAGTTATTTCTCAAGGCAACAGAGACTGGAGGGTCAAGGAAGAGAACATGAAAATTTATCATCAGACCCTGGACATTCTAATTTCGCAATTTGAAAAGTTAACATTCACACATCTCCTAAGGGAGAACAACCGGTTCACTGATGCATTAGCAACTCTCTCTTCCATGGTAGACATCCTGCTGGGAGTGAAGATGCGTCCAATCATCATTGAATAGAAGCACACGACTGCTTATGAAGCCATTGCTGCAATAGATAAGGTTCAAGACAAAAACCCCTAGTATTACAACATTTGGAATTTTCTGAAAAAGGATTCGTATCCACCAGGGGCAAATGCTAAGGATAAATGGGGAATATGGTGTATGACCGTCCAATTCATTATCTGCGGAAATAAGTTGTATAAGAGGGGTCATCTAGGAATGCATTAGCTTCGTGTCGAAGAAGAAGAGGTGAAGTGTCTCATGGAGGCCATCCATGGAGGAGAATGTGGAGCACACATGAACGGTGTGATGCTGGCCAAGAAAATCCTTAGACAAGGCTATTATTGGTCAACTATGGAGGAGGATTGCATTAGTTTTGTTTGGTGATTCCACAAATGTCAAATTCATGCAAATCACATGAACATACTACCGTCAAATCTTTACAACATGACTTCACCATGGCATTTTTCAGTCTGGGAAATCAATGTCATTGGGGCAGTCTTGCCAAAGGGTTCAAATGGACATGAATACATTCTAGTGGCGATTAACTATTTCACCGAGTAGGTGGACGCTCAATCTTACTCTATGTTGAAGGCGTCACATGTGGCCAAGTTTATCAAGAACAACATCATCTGCAGGTACGAGGTGCCAAACGAGATCATTTCAGACAACGGTTCACACTTCAAGAAAGATGTAGTTGATTAGCTCAAAAAATACAACATGGCTTTTCATAAGTGTAGACACCCCATTTTTTACTGCCTGCAAGACTTGGATGCTTTATTCTGAGCACTTGATGATGAAAGTTACATTGTCAAAGGTTCAAATTCTCAACGAAGGAATCTAGTTTTTAGCTCGAAGAAATCTCAACCTTCCATACCCAAGCTGTTTCTATGCCTCTATACCACAAAAATCTATTTTTTAGCACTGTGCCAACCTACACTGAGCCAGAAACAGAGAAACAGGGGAACTACATTTAGGCCAGGGCGTGCATCATTTGGGACCGGCCATGCCTTTTGAGCGAGAAATATTGTTCTATGCGAAAATCCGATAGTTGTCTATTTTGAAGATATTTGTGACCTATTTGGCTCAAATTCTATAAATACGAGCTGATATCTCTATTTTGGGGGTTAGAAAAATTTCCAAGTTGGACCTGTCATCCTTGAACTATATCTATACATCATATACACCCTTAGAGCTGGACCTTGGAACTTTGGTTGAGCCTTGAGAATCATAATTTAACTTTAAGAGTGTTCTAGGATCAAGTTTGGTTTATAACCAAAGCTTGCTCTCTTCAAGAGGTACAAGCTTGTCACCCTTTTTCTTACTTTCATTTCAATCTTTTTTTATCATTTTATTGTGTTTTCCAACTGTTTTGGATCCATTTCAAGTGTTGAGACGTGGCATTAAAGAGCTACCAAGAGTAGAGATGTTTAACACCCTTTCTTGCACCCTATTTCATAGCTCATCCACTTTATTTTACCACTATTTTCTTGGCTTACACACTGATTTTTAGAGTTTAAAAGGGCTGGAAAACATGTTTTAGAAGTCCCAAAAGGGGAGGAATTAGCCACCTCTTCTTGGTCTTGCTTACTAGTTTTGTAACTCTTTGTTTTGGCTATCTTTTTGTGCTCTTTAAACATATTTTTGGCTACCTTTTTTTTGTATGTTAGCGGCTGTTTTAGGGTTGTTTTACTTCCTTTAATTAATGTATGCTTTGAATACTTTGCTTGTTGTGTTATAAGTCCTCATGACTTCGATTGTTTAGGCCATAGACACCGAGTCATTCGAGTTGGTAGCTTTCTTCTATGTAAAGTGTCCTATCGTTTGCAATAATCAACTTCGCATAATCATTTATGCACCCTCCCCCCTTTCTTGGTTTTCTTTGTTCAAGAGTCGCTTCAAGTAAGTGTTGTTTAAGCTTGAGAAAGAGACCCTTCCATGCTTAATGGTTTAATCTCTTCGGAGGTTCATTACCAAGGCATTACACATCTCTCATGCCGAAAACAACTTCTCGTTTGACACTTCCCTCCTTTTAGTGGACTTAAATCTCACTTTTGGACTAATTGATTAAGTAATGGAAAGGTAAGTTGAAAAAGGCTAATAAAATTGGCTTAAAATCAATTCAATCGACATAAAAAAAAAATTAATAAAATTGGTTGGATTCGGTCGAATGTTATGTCAAGTCTATCGCGTCAAAAGTCATCACATATTAATCCATAATGTTTGATGATTCTTGAGGTGTGTCTACTTCCCTTCTTGAACTAACCTCATGATAGGAGGGAGGGGTGGTGTGTCTCATTGCATTCATTGATTTTTTTTTTATTTTTTTTTTTTTTTGTGTCTCGTCATGTTCAAAACCATCAAGTAATCAACTTAAGCCTATTGGTGGTTTTGGAACCGGTTTCATTCTTCTCTTGAGTTTCATGATAGAGAAGAGTAGAATGGACAAACATGGTTTAAAGCTGCTCTGTCTGCACTGTTTTCGCCCCAGAGCACAAAAATAGTTTTCTGCAAGAAAATAGGGCACGACCGGATCTTCTTGGGCCCAACGGGGCCTCATTAGGGGCCAGCCAGGCTCCAATATTTGGTAAACAGAGAATTTTCACAGAAACAGGAGGCAGTGGCTAAGGGTGAAACAAAGCATATTCCCAAAGGGGCAGACAGAGTAGCTTCTAAAGGCTGTTTGCATAGACGCGTATCCGATCCGTGTGCATTATTAATGTCGTTCCTGTTAATGTTGTTCATATTAATGTTATAATAATATCGTTCATGTTATTGTTGTAATTATTATTGTTATGATATCCTTGTTGTAATAAATTAGATAACTAGTTTCTTATTTAGCATTCATCCGAATTTGTAATAAGTAGTTAGTTTAGCCAATTTGGGTTTGTAATAATTAGTTTACTTTGGACACCCGGACATTCGGACCCCCTTACACGAGGGCAAAATATGTAATAATTGTGTATGTCTTCCAACCCCCATTTCTCTCTCCCTTTTATTTACTCGCTTATGATAGGTAGCATAGAGCATCATGTTTACTTAGCATTTTTCATGGCTTACATCCATTTGTTTGGCATGCATACGAGTTCAGCTCATCATACTAACCAATGTCAATTTTGAATTCTTTTCTCGAATACGTGCTCTCTTGCATGCCTTGAATTGACTCGCATGCCATGCTAGTAGCCAATCCTAGGAGTTGCATTTTGTATGTGTTGCATTAGTCACTTGCATATTAGAGCATGCATTTTTCTAATTATTTTTGTTTCCTTTGGCTTGTCTTGGAGTACTAGGTGAGCGGTTTTGCTTTAGCATATTGCATGCATGTGAATGTTTCCATGTCAAGCATGTTTCTATACCTCAAAGCTTGCTCTCTTCAAGAGGTATAAGCTTGTCACCCATTTCCTTGCTTTCATTTCATTCTTTTTTTATCTTTTTCTTATGTTTTCCTACTGCTTTGGATCCATTCCAAGTGTTGGAACTTGGGGTTAAAGAGCTACCAAAGGTAAAAAGGCTTAACACACTTTCTTGTAACTTATCCCATAGCTAATACCCTTTGTTTCTTTCCATTCTTTTCCTTGGTTTACACACTAACTTTCAAAGTTTAAAAGGGCTGAAAAATGTGGTTTAGAAGTCCCAAAAGTGAAGGGGTTAGCCACCCCTGCTTAGTCTTGCCCACTAGTTTTGTATTTCTTTGTATTTGCCTATATTTTGTGCTCTTCTAAACGTGTTTTAGCTACTGTTTTTTTACATTTTAGGGTTGTTTTAATTCACTTAAATAGTTTATGCTTTGAATTTTATACTTATTGTGTTGTAAGTCCTCATGGCTTCGGTTGTTTAGGCCTTAGACACCGAGTCATTCGAGTCGATAGCTTTCTTTACTTAGTAAAAAGTCCCACTTTTGTAACAATCAACTTCGCTTAATCATCTCTGCACCCTCCCTCCTTTCTTTGTTTTCTTTATTTGAGGGTCGTTTCAAACAAGTGTTATTTAAGCTTGAGAAAGAGACCCTTCTGTGCTTAATGGTTTAATCTCTTTGAAGGTTCATTACCAAGGCATTACATCTCTCTCATGCCCAAAACAACTTCTTGTCTGACACATCCCTCCTTTTAGTGGACTTAATTCTCATTTTTGGACTAAATGATTAAAGAATTGAAAGGTAAGATGAAAAAGGCTAATAAAATCAGCTTAAAATTGGATCCACCAACTTAAAGAAGAATAATAAAATTGGTTGGATTTGGTCAGACGTTATACCGAATCCATCGCTTCTAGAGTCATCACATAATAACTTGTGATGTTTGATGATTCTTAAGGCATGTCTACCTCCCTCCTTTAACTAACTTCGTGATTGGAGGGAGGGATGGTCTGTCTTGCCTTTCATTCATTAATTTTTTGTCCAATCATGTCCAAAATCATCACGCAATCAACTTGCAACCATTAACGGTTTCGGGACAAAATCCGTTCTTCTCTTGAGTTTCTCTATGATAGAGAAGAACAAAAGGGACAAACATGGTTCAAAACTGCTCTGTCTGCACTGTTTTCACCGCAGAGCACAAAAACATTTTTCTGCAACAAAACAAGGCACAACCGGCTCTTTTTGGGCCCAGCCAAGCCTCATTAGGGGCTGGCCAGGCTCCAATGTTTGGTAAAACAGAGTATTTCGGTAGAAACAAAGAGTAGTGGCTGAGAGTGAAACAGAGCATATTTCCAGAGGACAGACAGAGTAGTTTCTGCAGACCATCTTCATTGACACGTATACAATCCTTGTGCATCATTTAATTATTATTGTTGTAATATTGTTTTTCATATTATTGTTGTAATATTTATTGTTAACGTCATTGTTGTAATATTTATTGTTAGTATTATTGTTGTAATAACTTAGATAGGTGGTTAATTATTTATTATTCATTTGGATTTGTAATAGTTAGTAAAATTCAAACACTTGGACATTCGGACCCTTTTGCATGAGGGCAAAATATGTATTAATTTGTGAATGTCTTCTAACCCCCATTTCTTTCTCTCTTTTATTTATCCGCTTATAATGGTAGCATCATATTTTACATTTTTCATATCATTACCATGCTTACAATATTCATTTTTGCACGCACTTGGCTAGGTACATCATCTAACTTTGTGGTTGTTTATTATTCAAAAGAAAAAATAGCTTAAACTGCTCACTATCAAATTGATTCAAATGTCAATACTAGTAGTTGAGCCTATTAGTTGCATTTCGTATGTGTTGCATTAGTCATTTTACATAGTTGGGATCATGCATTTTTTCTTACCATTTTATTGCTTTTGGCTTGCCTTGGAGTACTAGGTGAGCATTTATTGCCTTAGCATATTGCATGCATGTGATTGTTGCCATATCGAGCACGTTTCCCATGAGGCTAAGTGCTTAAGTGATATACCTGTTTGAATGCCGGTGGATGATGGCCTTTTACTTAAGTTGGAATAATTTGATTAGTGTAAATACGAGCTCGCTTTTTCAAGTGACATGTATTCAAAACACTTTTTCAAAACAAATATAAAATCAACGCATTCCAAATTTTGTGAAGTGGTCTATACTTGTGTGCATCACCTAGTAAAGATAGCATAATAATCGGAAGAAGAGCATATAATGTACATAAAAATCTCATCATGATTAGTAGAGGTCGATCTTTGATCGGGTGAGTGGGGTGCTCAATTCATGATATTCTCCTCTCATACCTAAGTTCCTGAGCCAAGACACTTTAGTAATGACGGACTAATGGGTTTCCTAAATTTCCCAAAAATATTTAGGTAGTGACTCTGAAATCTAGCAATGCAGTCCATTTTTGTCATTTTTTATTCAAAATTAATTTTCTAAAAAGGTTTGCCACATTTGGACTCTTTTGTGTTTCTCCGTTTCACATTGCACTTGTGAAACTAGATTCAGAACCGCGGGAGTCCAAACTGTAGGGCTATCTTATCCAAAGAGACTAAACCCCTCCGAGGAGCACGAAAAGCAAGCTACACTCACTACCTCTAAGTCGGTCCAGTTCAACACGTGCGATGGATCCAGCTCATACTTCCGAAGCATACTAATATGGAATACATCGTGAACCCTAAAAAGTTATGGTGGCAAGACCAAACGATAAGCTACCTCTCTGATCCGCTCAAGGATCTCAAAAGGTCAAGTGAATCTAGGGGGCAACTTCCCACTCTTCCCAAATCTCATCAAACCCCTCCTAGCTAATATCTTCAAGAATACATGATCTCCCACCTCAAAAACAAAGGTCTCTTCCTACGGTCGGCATAACTTTCTGGCAACTCTGGACAGTAATCAACCTCTTACGGATAAGTGCAACTTTCTCCGTTGTTTCCCGGACTAACTCTAGACCCAACATCGGTGCATCACCCACCTCTATCCAACACACAGAAAGTCCACACGGTCGGCCATACAAGGCCTCAAATGGTGCCATGCCAATACTTGACTGGAAGCGATTATTATAGGTGAAGTCCACTAAGGGAAAATGCCTCTCCCATGAACCCTTAAAGTCAAGGACACAACCCTGAAGCGTATCCTCTAAAACCTGAATGGTGCGCTTCGCCAACCCATCAACCTGAGGATGATACACAATACTAAAGGTCAATCTCGTACCCAAGGCATTCTGTAGGCTCTGCCACAACCGAGCCATGAAACACGGATCTCTATCCGAAACAATTGCCATAGGGACTCCATGCAACCTCACTATGTCCCTAATGTAAAGGTTGACAAGAAAATCTACCAAGTCAATCACATGCATAGGTATAAAATGCACCGACTTAGTCCACCGGTCAACTACCACCCAAATGGCATCACTATCCCGTTAAGTCCTCGAAAGGCCCTCAATAAAATCCATAGTGACATACTCCCACTTCCACTCGGCTATAGGCAAGGGTTATAACAAACTCATTGGCCTCTGATGCTCGGCCTTGACTTGTTGACAAGTAAGGCACTTTGACACAAACACGGCCACATCCTTCTTCATTCCCCACCACCAAAACTGGCGACAAAGGTCGCGATACATCTTTATGCCTCCCGGATGCACCGCAAGACGTAAATGGTGAAATTCTCGAAGTACATCCTCTCGGCAAGACTCCGGCACGAAGAGACGATCAAGGTATCTGACACTCGAGTATGAGTAAACGTTCAAGCCTCTTTCTACCTTCCCACTGGAGATCTTCTCCCGGAGGGATTCTACCTCAAGGTCACCCTTCTGTGCTTCTATCACTCGGCTTACAAGTATAGGTTGTGCAACTACTGAAAATAAGGCTACAAACTCAACAGACTCGCCAAGATATACGTGAAACTCCCCAATAGCACCCAACATCTCTTATTCCCGAATGGCAATACTAGCTACACTGCCAATGGATTTCCTACCTAAGGCATCGGCCACAACATTGGCCTTCCCCAGATGATAATGCAACTCAAAGTCATAATCTTCTATAAACTCCACCCACCTCTTCTGCCTCAGATTCAAGTCTTTCTATGTAAATAGATATTTCAGACTATTGTGATCAGAAAATACTTCAAACTTCTCACCATACAAATGATTCCTCCAAATCTTCAAGGCAAAGATCAATACTGCTAACTCTAGGTCATGAGTAGGGTAGTTCCTCTCATGTGTTTTCAACTGCCGTGAGCCATAAGCTACTACTTTCCCCTCTTGCATCAATACACAACCCAAACCTTCCCTTGAAGCATCACAATACACTGAATAGCCTAAACCCCTCTCTGGAATAATCAATATTGGAGCAGTGGTAAGTCTAACCTTAAGCTCTTGAAATGACTTCTCACAGGTCTCATTCCACACAAACTTAATTCCTTTCCTCGTCAGTCTAATCAATGGTGAAGCTAATCTAGAGAAATCTTTCACAAACAGACAGTAATACCCGGCCAACCCCAAGAAACTACAGATCTCAAAGGCTTTCTTGGGTTGTTTCCAGTCTTGTAGGCTTCTATCTTAGATGAAACTACAGTCACTCATTCCCCGGATACCACGTAGCCTAAGAACTTTACTTCACTTAACCAAAATTCACATTTTCCAAACTTAGCATATAGTTTGTGGGCTCTAAGCAACTCGAGTACAACTCGTAGGTGTTCCTTATGTTCCTCCTCAGAGGTGAGTAGATCAAGATGTCATCCACAAAGAAGACCACAAAGTGGTCTAGGAACTCACCGAATATTTGCTTCAAACTTCTCTCCATGCAAATAATGCCTCCAAATCTTTAAGGCAAAGATCACTGCCGCTAACTCTAGGTCATAAGTAGGGTAGTTCCTCTCATGTGTTTTCAACTGCCGTGAACCATAGGCCACTACCTTTCCCTCTTGCATCAAGACACAACCCAAACCTTCCAGTGAGGCATCACAATACACCGAATAGCCCAAACCTCTCTCCGCGATAATCAATACTGGAGCACTGGTAAGTCTAACCATAAGCTCTTGGAATGACTTCTCACAGGTCTCACTCCACACAAACTTAGCTAGTTTCCTCGTCAATCTAGTTAATGGTGAGGCTAATCTTGAGAATCCTTCACGAACCGACAGTAATACTCGGCCAACCCCAAGAAACTACGGATCTCAAAAGCATTCTTAGGTTGTGCCCAATCTTGCACTGCCTCTACCTTGGATGAATCTACAGTCACCCCTTCCCCTGATACCACATGACCTAAGAACTTAACTTCTCTCAGCCAGAATTCATATTTCCCAAACTTAGCATACAGTTTGTGGGCTCTAAGAAACTCAAGCACTACTCGCAAGTGTTCCTCATGCTCCTCATCAGAGGGTGAGTAAATCAAGATGTCGTCCACAAAGACAACAACAAAAGGTCTAGGAACTCACGAAAGATCCGGTTCATTAAATCTATAAACACAGCCGGAACGACTTCGCACAGGTCTCACTCCACACAAACTTAGCTCCTTTCCTCGTCAATCTAGTCAATGGTAAGGCTAATCTTGAGAAATGCTTCACGAACCGACGGAAATACTCAGCCAACCCCAAGAAACTACAGATCTCAAAAGCATTCCTAGATTGTTCTCAATCTTACACTGCCTCTACCTTGGATGAATCTACAGTCACCCATTCCCCGGATACCACATGTCCTCCTCAGAGGGTCCATTGGTTAGCTCAAAGGGCATCACTAGAAACTCGTAATGGCCATACCGCGTATGAAATACCATCTTCGGGATATGCTCTTTCCTTACTCTTAACTGGTGATAACCCGATCTCAGGTCTATCTTAGAAAAGCAACAAGACCCTTTCAACTGAGCAAACAAACCATCTATACGAGGCATTAGGTACTTGTTCTTAACAGTTACCTGGTTTAACTTCCAGTAGTCTATACAAAACCGCAATGCATCATCTTTCTTTTTGGCAAATAGAGCCGGTGCTCTCCAAGGCAAAGTACTAAGGCAAATAAAACCCTTATCTAACAATCCTTAGAGTTGAATCTTCAACTCACTCAACTCGGCAGGTGCAAATCTATATGGTGCCATCAAAATCAGTGTCGTGCCAAGCACTAAATCAATCGAGAACTCAATCTCTCGGTGAGGTGGTAAACTAGTAAGATCCTCCAAAAAAAATCTGAGTATTCACAAACTACCCTTGGCAACTCAACTCGAACTTCATCACACTCAATACTCAAGAAGTTGGCAAGAAGGTAACTAAGCTCACTCCGCCCACGCGGATCATACATCGGTGATAAGACTCTATCCACCCAGTCCCTCAAGAAATAAAAGCAATCACCGCTCAAGGTACATACAGTAACCCTCTGACGGTAGCAGTCTATAACAACCCGATAGGATGACAACCAGTCCATGCCCAATATAACGTCAAAACTAGACATATCAATCAATACAAATACAAAAGGAAATCGACAACCGGCAACCTCTATGTCATAACCCCAACACCCCGGCTTCAAAACAACCTCACCACCAATAGGTGATTCTACACAGATAGAAGATGCTAACTGAGCCAACTCTAACCCCAAAATCAATGAAAATGTAGACGAAATAAATGAATGGGATGCACCCGTATCAATTAACACATTAGCAACCGAATTACAAAGCAAGAAGGTACCTCTCACTACCGAAGGTGCTAGTACAAGATCTAGTGTGGTAACAGCATACACATGCCTTGTAGGTCTCTGCTCAAACTGCTCACCCCTCGGAGCATAAGCTTGATGCACTAACTAAGCCAAAGAGGCTCCCTAATTGGCCCTCGAGGCCTATGCTGACTGTGCAGGCTAGTGGCTCTGTGTCTGTCTAGAGCCAGACACACCGGGTATGCCACCCAACTGAGGGCAAAATCTCTTCATGTGCCCCATCTACCCACACTGATAACAAGTGAGCAGCTACCCTCTCTCCTGACTCTGGCTCTAAGAACGAGCCGAAGATGATGCAGATCGTTGCCCTCCTCCTCTCTACGGGCAAGCCGGAGACTTGTCGCCCAACTGACCACACTTGTAACAAGTGAAATCCCCCTGACCACCTCTCCTAAGACCTGAACTTGGCACTGGAAAAGTGGACCTCGATTGAGCTCCCTGGGATTGTTGTAGGGTAGGACCCCTCTACCTCTTACTGTCCCCCTAAATATCTTGACTCCTCTTGGAGCCCCCTATCCTCTCCTCCTCTATCTGCATTACGGTCTCCAAATGAGCCACCACCTCCTCAAGACGTCCATAATCCCTAATCATTGACCCAGCCACTTTGAACAAGAGCTCAGTCTTTAACCTCTTCTCAAACTCTAAACAACAGCGTTTTTTAGTCACCACAAGTTCTAGTACAAACCCTGATAAGCTGGTAAATGTGGCCTCAAACTCGGCCACCGGAGTGTTCAACTGCACAAGCTTGGAGAACTGGTCTCTCCACTTCTCCCTAATGGTGGGAGGCAAAAACTTATCATGGAAGGCGCTGACAAAAGCCTCCCAAGTCACCCCAATGCACCCATGCACATACTTCCAGCACTGACCTACATCTCCCTTCAGCTGGAAGGATGCCAAGCTCACTCGAAACTGGTCATCCTCGATGCCAAGCATCTCGAACGTTTTCACTATCTGCTCCAGCCACTCATCTGCCTTCAGTGGCTCCTTGGGAACACCGAAAAATTCATTCGGATTCAACTAAAAAAACTCCTGCTTCAGAAATGATAGCCCTGCCTTAGCTACTTGGGCCTAGACTTGATTCTCAATCCTGAGAATGTCCATAGACTCCCACAATGCTCTAGCCATTTTGCGGGCTAAGGCACCCATGGCCTATTGACTAACTGGTTCGACCTCATTGGCCTGACCAACCCTTTCTTCCTGTGCCAGAATTTCATCCAGTGAAGGCACCTCATGTCTCCTAGGCCTACCATGCATACCACCACCCCGTCTATGCCCTGACATCCTAATGAAAGTAACAGAATAGATTAGCACATTTACAATGTACCGAAGCTAACTTACTCACGTCCCAAAGTAGTGGACAACAGTAATTCACTCCACGTAAGCATGTAGTCATGTAAACACATACGAATTTCATTCACGGATAATGACCATCCCACGGCGTTGCCAGAGTTCCAATTAGAAGCAGTAGTGATCAAGTGCCTTTCTAATAGGACTCCTAGAAACCCGTAGACTCGATCAACATCCTAGGAATTAAATCCAATACCCATATAATCACATAAACATGTTATCACATAGTATTGCAAATATATAAACATCTCTGTCAAATGGGATAAACCCATTGTGGTACTAACCACTCCCCACGTACCCAAAGTATTCAAACCCAGTACGCTCTGATACCAAGTTGTAACGCCTCCAAAATAATTGTAATAATCCAACTCTAAAGAGCAATACTAAGTAATATAGATACAATAAAGAGCTTTCATCAATCAGAGTTAATATACAAAAGGTAACACATGCGATATACATTCATAAATCATTCATCTTGAATCTACAGCATGTGTTACATGACGTAATAAAGAATGAAAGCTAAACAGATATTCATATGCCCTAATGGCTTACATCTTTCAAAAACCGTGCTTGGTTACAGCAAAATGAATCATAAGCTCAATACAAATAAAGCCCTATACTTGTAAAATAGTAAATACAAAATAAACAGAAATTGAGCCTTTAGTTCCACAATCCTCCCAAGCTAAGTCCTTAACGGAAGCATATCACCATTTTCCATACATCCATTTGAAAATCACTCTTTTGATTTTAAACTAAAACCCTAGGTTTGTTCAAAATCCTCCAAAATTACAATATTGTTTTATAAAACAAATAGCTAAATTAAAAGTCATAAAAGAGTGTAGAGAATCCTTACCTCGAAGCTAGAATACCAAGGAGAGAGTGGAGAAACCTCAGGGAAGCAGAAATCCAACTTTATTCAGATGAAAGTGAAGCTCTAGGTGAGCTCTACATTTTTAACAAAGGGAGTAGGGTGGAGAAATTGGTAGATCTTGGTGTATTTGTACAGAGAGAGTAAGTTCTAAAGAGAGAAGCTCTAGATTTAGGTTTTTGAAATGATGAAAAAGTGATGTAAAAAGTGACTTTTACAAACTGATATACGCATAGTCTGCTCGAGCGTCCAGACATAATAAGTTGTTCCGCTCGAGCGCAGATTACACACTCCCAGTAGTTTTACAGACAGAAGGCCAACATTCAATCGCCATAAAGGCCACTCGAGCCAAGACCACTCAAGCGCAAGAAGTTCCGCACGAGCATAGAATATCACTTCCCAATAGTTTTGCAGACTTGCAAAAGTACTAAGAGTTCACAAAGCACTCTCGAGCGCAAGAAGTGACGCTCGAACGAAGAAGTAAAATTCTGGGCAACAAAAGTTTGAAAACCAAGCTACCAACCTGTTTCAAATGCAACCAATACAACCTAATAGCCAAACTCAAGCAGGTATAAGGGAAATAAGACATGAACAACAATACGAAACCATAAAACTGTTGGGTCGGTGGACCCTGATAAGTACTATTCACTTAATCCTACTGTTCACTCAAACACTGGGTCCAATGAGGGGTTTGGGTACTTTCGTAATTCCTATGTGCTTCCGTGTAACCCTAATTCTATACTTATAAATAGATGAGGGGGCGCCTCTTTTAGGTTAAGAGAGAGTTGTATTTTTCTGATCATAGTGAAAACCGCAATAACCGTGGATGCCTATTCTGGGGAGAACCATGTAAATCCTTGTGTCCTTGTGTGTGTGATTTGTTTGATTCATTAATTTCTTTCTTGTTTGTTATTTCGTGTCTCACCAATCTTGGTTAGGAAGGGTTAAATTCCTAACAACTGCTATCAGGGCATTAGTTCGAGTGGGAGCGATGTCTATAGACGAAAAGGTTCTAATCAATAAATTCAATGGCACAGATTTTGGCTTTTGGAAGATGTAGATTGAAGACTATATGTATCAAAAAAAACTGTATGAGCCCCTTTCAGGGATGAAACCAGAAAAGATAAAGGATGATGAGTGGACTCTTCTTAATCGCTAAGCACTAGGTGTTATTCGGCTAACGTTGTCTCGTAACATTGCGTTTAACATAGCAAAGGAGAAGACTACAACAGGTCTCATGGATGCACTCTCAAACATGTACGAAAAACCCTCTGCCTCAAATAAAGTTTATTTGATACGTAAATTGTTTAATCTAAGGATGAAAGAAGGTGCTTCGGTAGCTAAGCATCTGAACGAATTCAATATTGTGGTAACAAAATTGAGTTCTATATCTATCGAATTTGATGATGAGGTTAGGGCTTTGATTCTTCTATCTAGTTTGCCAAAAAGTTGAAATGGTACTGTAACGGCAACAAGTAATATGTCAGGAAAAGAAAAGTTGAATTAAAATGATATTCGAGATTTAATTCTGGGTGAAGAAATTCGCAGGAGGGAATTAGGGGAAACATCAGGTTTTGCCCCGAATACAAAAGCCAGAGGAAGATCAACAGGAAAAAACCCGAACCGCAACAGATCAAAATCCAAACACAGAAGCAAGTCAAGAACTGGAAAGGGATGAAGTTGCTGGAACTGTGGAAAGAATGAGCATCTAAAGGGAGATTGCCCGACATTGAATAAGAACAAAGGTGATCAAAATCAAAAGTCTACTAATACTACAACGGAGGAGATTTATGATGCTTTGATCTTGAGTATTGACAGCCCTCTTGAATCTTGGATTTTAGATTCTGGGGCATCATTTCATTCTACTTCACAGAGGGAAATCATGGACAATTACATGGTGATGATTTCGGGAAGGTTTATCTAGCTGGTGATGAACCTTTGAAGATTGTGGGTAAAGGGGATGTAACAATCAAGTTGCCAAACGGATCTATTTGGAAGCTATAGAATGTCAAACATGTGCCTGGTTTGAAAATAAACTTGATTTCTGTTGGACAACCTGATGATGAAGGTCATGTTGTAACCTTCATGGGTGGTTTGTGGAAAATCACCAAAGGAGCCATAGTTGTTGCTAGTGGTCAAAAAGAAGGCACCCTTTACATGACTACGAACAATAAGGATGCAGTAGCAGTTGTTGGTGAGAAGGAAGACTCAAATCTGTGGCACCAAAAGCTTGGGCATATGAGTCAAAAAGGAATGAAGGTACTCGCATCTGATGGGAAACTGTCAGATTTAAAATCAGTGGACATTGACTTTTGTGAGGATTGCATCTTTGACAAACAAAAGAGGGTCAGTTTTTCAAAGGATGGCAAGAAATTCAAGTCAGAAAAATTGGAGTTGGTTCATACAGATGTGTGGGGACCTGCACTAGTTTCATCTCTTGGAGGATCATCATACTATGTTACATTTATCGTCGACTCAACCAGAAAGGTATGGGTTTATTTTCTGAAACATAAATCTGAAGTTTATACTACTTTTAAGAAGTGGAAAGCCTTGGTGAAGGCTGAAATAGGTCTGATAATGGAGGGAATATGAGGACAATGAGTTCAAAAAATATTATACAAAAAGTGGAATTAGAATGGAGAAGACTGTTCGAAAGACACCTTAACATAATGGCGTTGTAGAACGCATGAATAGAACTCTTAATGAACGTGCTAGAAGTATGAGGATACAAGCCGGATTACCAAAGATGTTTTGGGCAGATGCAGTTAACAATTCAGCATATCTGATTAACTGTGGTCCATCTGTTCCATTGGACAGAGAGTTACGAGAAGAAGCTTGGAGCGATAAAGAGGTAAATCTTTATTTTTTAAAGGTATTTGGTTGTGTTTCATATGTGCATATAGATTCTATTGATAGAAGTAATCTTGATATGAAATCTATTGAATGTACTTTTATTGGGTATGGCATTGATCAATTTGGTTATCGATTTTGTGATGATAAAAATCGGAAAATCATCAGAAGTAGAGATGTCATATTTAATGAGAAAGTAATGTATAAAGATAAGGACAAGTCTGCATGTGAATATGAATCTGAATCTGTTACTTGTCATGAGCATGTTAAGTTAGAGGAGATTAGTGAGAGTGATTTGAATAGTAGGATTCAGAATAATCCTAAAAAACTTATTCCACAAACTGAGCCACATACTCCTACTCCTAACTTGAGACGATCAAAAAGAGAGTCTAAACCTACACAACATTGGTCTCCATCTTTACATTATTTGTTATTGTCTAATGGAGGTGAACCTAAAAGTTATGATGAGGCTTTGCAAGTTGATGATTCAATTAAGTGGGAGTCAACTATGCAGGATGAAATGGATTCGCTCATGGCAAACCAGACATGGGAGTTGACTGAATTACCAGTGGGTAAGAAAGCTTTGCACAACAAGTGGGTTTATAGGGTCAAACAGGAACATGATGGGAGTAAACGCTACAAGGCCCAATTGCTTGCAAAGGGATTTCAGCAAAAAGAAGGGGTTGACTACACTGAAATTTTCTCTCCAATTGTAAAGTTGACCACTATCAGATTGGTGCTGGGAATTATGGCTACTGAAGATTTGCATCTTGAGCAGATGAATATGAAGACGGCTTTTCTCCATGGTGATTTGAAAGAGGAAATTTACATGAAGCAACCACAAGGTTTCTTGGCACGTGGCAAAGAGGAGTTTGTATGCAAACTTTGAAAAAGCTTGTATGGTTTGAAACAGGCCCCAAGGCAGTGGTACAAGAAGTTTGATGGGTTTATGTGTGGCAGCGGTTTTATAAGATGTCAAGCTGATCATTGTTGTTATTTCAAGAGGTTTGACAAAAGTTATATTATTTTTCTTTTATATGTTGATGATATGCTTATCACAAGATCTAGCATTGAAGAGATAAAAAGATTGAAGAAACTTTTATCCAACCAATTTAAGATGAAGGATCTTGGAATTGCAAACAAAATCCTTGGTATGAGGATTCACAGGGACAAGGCAAATGGTACTTTGAAGTTGTCACAGGCTGAGTATGTCAAGAAAGTTCTCAAGAGGTTTAGCATTGATGGTGTAAAACCAGTGAGCACTTAATTGGCTAGCCACTTCAGACTTACCAAAGAGCAGTCTCCAAAGACCGAAAAAGAGCAGGCTTATATGGAACATGTTCCATATGCTTCAGCTATCGGTAGCATGATGTATGCTGACAGACATTGCACATGCAATGGGAGTGGTTAGTAGGTACATGAGTAATCCAGGCAAACAGCATTGGGATGTAGTGAAGTGGATCTTAAGATACTTGAGTGGTACTACAAACATGCCACTTTGTTTCAGACGAACCGGCATCGGGTTACATGGTTATGTTGATGCAGACTTGGCTGGTGATATAGATAACAGAAAGAGTACTACTAGTTATGTTTACACATTGGATGGTACAGCAGTGAGTTGGATTTCACAGCTACAGAAGATTATGGCCCTTTCTACAACAGAGACTGAGTATGTTGCTATTACTGAAGCTGAAAAGGAGATAATTTGGTTACAGAATTTCCTAGCATAGTTGGATAAGACGCAAGAGATGAGTATTTTGCATAGTGACAGTCAAAGTGTTATTCATCTTGCAAAGAATCTGGCTTTTCATTCTAGGACGAAACATATGTAGCTGCGATACCATTTCATTCGTTCACTTGCAGATGATGGAGTCTTGTCTCTTGAGAAGATCCAAGGCAGTAAGAATCCAACAGATATGTTGACCAAGACAGTCAACATTGACAAACTGAAGTTATGTGCAACTTCAGTTGACCTTCAAGATTGATGAAGGAAGATCGAGTTGTTGCGGCGTTCCTCTATGTGATGAAGATGATGGAGAGCTTGTGTTATCAGGTTCCAAGTGGGAGATTGTTGGATCGGTGGACCCTGATAAGTACTGTTCATTCAACCCTACTATTCACTCAAACACTGGGTCCAATGGGAGGTTTGGGTATTTTCGTAATTCCCATGTGCTTCTGTGTAACCCTAATTCTATACTTATAAATAGATGAGGAAGCGCCTCTTTTGGGTTAAGAGAGAGTTGTATTTTTCTAATCATAGTGAAAACTGTAGCAGCCATGGACATAACCCTATTCTGGGGTGAACCATGTAAATCCTTGTGTTCTTGTGTGTGTGATTTGTTTGATTTGTTAATTTCTTTCTTGTTTGTTATTTCGTGTCTCACTGATCTTGGTTGGGAAGGGTCAAATTCCTAACAGAAACCCTAGTCCAAAATAACAAATGGGTCAAGTCTAAACTTGAATCGCTATAATCTCTCCCCCCCCTAAAAAAAAAAGAATTTTGTCCCCAAAATTACAAATCAAACTTTAAAACCATGTTTAAGCCAATTACAACAATGATAATCAATCGATTCCATCACTACGACCCATCCACCAATCATTCATTCTCCACAACATGATAAACAAGTTCTCAATACTGAATAGACAGTTCACATTTCCAAAACATATACAATGTTTATATTAAATCAACATAACAAAAGTTTCATTACATGCTCAAATGTTAACAAATAAGTCCGGATACTTCTCCAAATTTCCAACTCACGTTCCCAAGTTGCTTCCTCAACTCCGTGATGTCGCCACAATACTTTAACCAAGGGAATTGTCTTGCCTCGCAAGACTTGGTCTCGAGTATCGAAGACTCTTACCGGTCTCTCCTCATACGAGGCATCCTCATCTACCTCTAAGTCGGTCCAATCCAACACATGCAATGGATCTGGCGCATACTTCCAAAGCATACAAATATGAAACACATCCTGAATCCCAGAAAGCTGTGGTGGCAAGGCCAAGTGATAAGCTACCTCTCCAATCCGCTCTAGGATCTCAAAAGATCTAATGAATCTAGGGGACAACTTCCCACTCTTCCCAAACCTCATCAAACCTTGCCTAGGCGATATCTTCAAGAAGACATGATCTCCTACCTCAAAAGACAAAGGTCTCCTCCTATGATTGGCATAACTTTTCTGGTGACTCTGGGTCGTAACCAACCTCTTACGGATAAGTGCAACTTTCTCCGTCATTTTTCGGACTAACTCTGGACCCAACATTGGTGCATCACCCACCTCGGCCCAACCCCAACACACAGGGGATCTACACGGTCGGCTATACAAGGCTTCAAACGATGCCATGCCAATACTTGACTGGAAGCTATTATTATAGGCAAACTTTACTAAGGGCAAGTGCCTCTCTCATGGCCCCTTAAAGTCAAGAAGACAACCCCGAAACATATCCTCAAGGATCTGAATAATACGCTCGGACTGCCCGTGAGTCTGAGGATGATACGAAGTGCTAAAAGTCAATCTCAGGCCCAAGGCATTTTGTAGACTCTGCCACAAACGAGCCGTTAAATGCGGATCCCTATCCGAAACAATCATCACAGGGACCTCATGAAGTCTCACTATGTCCCTAATATAAAGGTTGGCTAGATAATCTACTAAGTCACTTACGCACATAGGTACAAAGTGCGCCGACTTGGTTAACCAGCCAACTACCACCCAAAGCATATCACTAGCCCATTGAGTCCTAGGAAGACCTACAACAAAATCCATCGTGACATACTCCTACTTCCACTCGACTATAGGCAAAGGTTGTAATAAACCTACTGGCCTCTAATGTTCGGCCTTCACTTGTTGACAAGTGAGGCACTTTGATACAAACACGGCCACATCCTTCTTCATTCCGCTCTACCAAAACTGGCAACTAAGGTTGCAGACTCAACAGACTCGCCAAGATACAAGTCAAACTTACCAATAGCACCCAACATCTCCCATTCCCGGATGGCAATACAAGCTACACTGCTAATAGATTTCCTACTCAAGACATCGGTCATAACATTAGCCTTCCCCGGATGATAATGTAACTCAAAATCATAATCATAATCTTCTATAAACTCCATCCACATCCTCTGCCTCAGATTTAAGTCTTTCTATGTAAACAGATATTTCAGACTCTTGTGATTAGAAAATACTTCAAACTTCTCACCATACAGGTAATGCCACCAAATCTTCAAGGCCAAGATCACCACCGCTAACTCTAGGCATGAGTAGGCTAATTCTTCTCATGTGTTTTCAACTGTCGCGAGCCATAAGCTATTACCTTCACCTCTTGCATCAGCACACAACCCAAACCTTCTCATGAAGCATCACAATACACCGAATAGCCCAAACCCCTCGCCGGAATAATCAATACTAGAGCAGTGGTAAGTTTCACCTTAAGCTCTTGAAAAGACTTCTCACAAGTCTCACTCCACCCAAACTTAATTCCTTTCCTCGTCAGTCTAGTCAGTGGTGAGGCTAATCTAAAGAAATCTTTCATAAATCGACGGTAATACCCGGCCAACCCCAAGAAACTACGGATCTCAAAAGCATTCTTAGGTTGTTCCTAATCTTGCATTGCCTCTATCTTGGATGAATCTACAGTCACCCTTCCCCCGGATATCACATAGCCTAAGAGTTTCACTTCTCCCAACCAAAATTCATATTTCCTGAACTTAGCATATAGTTTGTGGGCTCTAAGAAACTCAAGTACCACTCGCAGGTGTTCCTCATGCTCTTCCTTAGAGGATGAGTAAATCAAGATGTCGTCCACAAAGATGACTACAAAACGGTCTAAGAACTCACGGAAAATTCGATTCATTAAGTCCATAAACATAGCCGGTGCATTGGTTAGCCCAAAAGGCATCACTAGGAACTCATAATGGCCATACTGCGTATGGAATGCCATTTTCTGGATATCTTTCTCCCTTATCCTTAATTGGTGATAACCCAATCTCAGGTTTATCTTGGAAAAGCAACAAGGCCCCTTCAACTGATCAAATAAATCATCTATATGAGGCATTGAGTACTTGTTCTTAACAGTTACCCGGTTCAACTTCCGGTAATCAATACAAAGTCGCAATGCACCATCTTTCTTTTTGGCAATGAGAACTGGTGCTCTCCAAGGTGAAGTGCTAGGGCGGATAAAACCCTTATCTAACTGTTCTTGGAGTTGAATCTTCAACTCGCTCAACTTAGCGGGTGCAAATCTATATGGTGCCATAGAAATAGGGGTCATGCCAGACACTAAATCAATAGTGTGAGACCATGAAATATCCTCTCACATGGATGTTGTAGAGATCCAACGAAGAGAAGAGCTTCATCCCTGTAGATCTGCAATGATGAACATAGTCCGTGCCACCCAACCGGGGTTGCCGGCCGGGAGTACTCCGATGATGAAGTCAGTCCCTGAATCAAGAAATAGTGTATGTGTATATTAGAAGGGGTGTGTGTGTGTGTGTGGTGGAGGGAGAACAGACATACCTTTCACTTGGGATGCGCCCCCCCCCCTTATATAGATGGGGGATGTGATATTTATTTGGGCTGGACCTTTGTAGGCTTTGTTTGGGTTAGGCCCAATAAGCTAGTACCTATAATTTTCTGGCTCCCACAATTGCCCCAAAACTTTCATTGTCTACGGTAGATGGAATGAGAGTTTTTTCTTGCCAAGTTACGCTGTTCAAATAGCTGTTAGGTTTTTTGGATAAAGAACGCTTTGGATAAATGAATAAAATGTATAAATTGATGACTGCATGTATGCGTGAATGTATGCTTGAATGTATGTATAAATGTACGATGTACGTGTAAATGTACGTATGTCTTGAATGTATGTATAAATGGATATATGTTGATCATAAGATGAGGGGGGTTGAGCTAAAACCCAGAAAGGAATACAAACAAATCATAACGATGGGCCATGGTATTGTTACCCCCGGACAAGGGCTATAGGCCGCGGTATTATGACCCCCAGGCGAGGGTGTAGGCCGCGGTATTCTAACCCCCAGGCACGGGTGTAGGCCACGGTATTCTAACCCCTGGGCATGGGTGTAGGCCACGGTATTCTAACCCCTGGGCATGGATGTAGGCCGCAGTATTATAACCCCGGGCAAGGGTGTAATATATTGTCGAGTGTAAAGATTGCTTCCAAATATGGACTTTCATGCCGGGCTAGAAATATTTCTATATGCCGAGCACGGAAATGATTGCCTGAATCAAGTAAGACAGATTTAAATAAAGTAGATATATCAATCAAAAAATGGACCACGGTATTATTACCCCCAAGTGAGGGTGTAAACCTGTGGTATTATAACCCTCGGGTGAGGGTGTAGGTATAGGCCGCGGTATTCTAACCCCCGGGTATGGGTGTAGGCCTTTGCTGATGGTGCTCCATGCCGAGTGCGAAGATTACACTGTACTCGGAGACTTTTACTGATTTTAAGTGGCGACCGAGTGCCAATATGGCAAGGACTTTGAATAATGTATCCTGTACCGAATAAGGTGGACGTGTTAATCACCAATAATATTGCTCCGCTTGTATGGAATTGCCAAGTAGATATTGGGCCAACTATTTAATTGCCGAGTTGCTCGGTTTGCGTTTAGTCCGAGGTAGACTTGCCCCATTGCTTTCGAATGACAGGTGTTAGTCGGAAGGAATGTAGATTCCCATTCCCCTATGTTGCGGGGACGATTCGGCTTTGGTAAAATGACGGTGCGCAAAAATATGCAAACTGCCGACTGCCAAGCGTGTAATGTATTGCCCCAAAACTGGCGCTTGCTTCAAGCTATGTGAGAAGGAGCGGGAGTTTGTAACTCAAGTAAACGTCGTTGTAATGTTTGCACCAAGTTCGCCGAGTATGCATGCATATCAAAGCTGCCGAGATGATGATCGGCTGATGTGCCCCAATTGGGAAGCGGAAATTTGACTGATGTCCCAGTGGGCAATTGTTTTGCCAAATAATGTTGTTAGGCGAATAAAGTTGCCGAATGATGTGGCCAATGTTGCGGGTAAAGTTGATGTACTGCCGAGTGACTAGTGTCAAAACATCGGTGTCCGTTTACACTTGGGTCGGTGACTGTGCCCGTCGTTTGGTCGGCGATTTTTCTTAGCTTCGCGGTGTGTCGACATTCCTTCGGAGTTAGTTTTGCGAAGAACTTGGTTGCCAATGGTTGCCAATTTAGTGAAGTTGAGCGCCTTGTCCAACGTATATTTGCCCCATTGCTTTTGAATAAGATTTGTTATTCAGAAGGAATAAAATTGACTTGGGCCAAAGTTGCCGAGTAGGCCGATAATGATTTGAAACGGATTCTGTGCCCCTGGTCGGTGCCGTGGCGAAATCAGAATGAAGCCAAGACAAAGTAGGGTACTTGGTGATATCGGAATCAAATCTGCAATTTATTTGTATTTTTATTTATTTATATATATATATATTCTTGCGAGCTGAAATTGCAAATTTTGACTGTACGGATGGACCCGAAATGCGTCAAATAGCTGGAAAAGGCTATTGGATCGCTGTGATCAAACTCCTGATGGCGTAATTATAGCCAAAATAGATTTAATGGCTGAGATCAACAGGGTGTAATGCAACCGCGAAGCACATGATTATTTCTTCATATCTGGCTGGATCATCTTCTCCAGCGAAAGAATTCATTTTCTGGGCAAACTTTGAGTGGCCCGTACGGCTTCGTTTGAGCTCCGATTTTGACGCGGTTTGTTGCGTTGGACTCGTCTCAATGTGTACTTCACGTTGGTATAGGCAAAACTTGGGTTTGACAGCTTTGGAAATTTCAGTTGTTGGAAAGTGTGAGCCGTATCGCAATTTTTGGCAAACTTTGGTCACTTCGGGACTCCTCGGGTTGGTGGGTTTGGATTCTTTGAGCCGATACGAATCGTGTGGTATGTTCAGATGTGGATTTCGGCAAGCCGAGATGCTAGTTTTATGTCGAATCGTAGTGCCGAACAAGTTGTCCAAGCGAGATAATGCAAAGTATATATTAATTCGCTCTTGATAATGCGCCGAATGATCTGTGGATGGCAGCGATAATATATCGAATAAGTTGAGTTGATAATATGCGAATGTAGTTGCTAATATGCCGAGTAAGTTGCCGAATAATCAATGCAGATTGTTTTTGCCAAATAAAGGTATGATCTGCCGAATAATGTTACTCTACTGCGGAAAACTTGGGCCAAGTAATCGGCATTTCTCTAGTTGAATGGATGTGCAGCTTGGTGCCGAATGGATCTTGGTGCCGAATAAATTTTTGATGTCCATATATACTCTGAAAGTCAGCACCTTTTAAGGAGATATATTGCAAAAACATTGTGACCGAATAAAAGAAATTCAAGTTGTGGGACTTGCCCCAACAGTAGATGGTATGAATGATCGGTGAAGATGGATAATTATGGCCTAGCTCCTGGAGCCTGCTATTAAAATTGCATGCTATTCGGACATGATTTGACCGTTGAGCTGTCATTTAACGTCCCCGATTTGCCAGTTGATTGATCCCAAGCTAAAACTCGAAATTCATAAAATTGGACCTCAAAAATGGATTCTACACAGCAAAAGACTAGAGGGTAGGCGTCCTCAAAATTACTGGACCATCCGATTGACTGGAATACGGTGAGATGTAACGGAGCACATTGTGCCGAGAAGTGCATGATAAATTCTTATTTCATCACCTTCATGCTACATGTCGTGAAAGGCAGAGTTCAAGTTTTGAGTTCGTGACTTTGAGGACTTATATCTCCTTCGTTTTAAGTCCGATTTTGACGCCATTTTTTGCGTTGGACTCGTCTCAAAGAGTACTTGACACTGGTGTGGTCGAAATTGGGTTTTGAGAACGCTGAAAATTGCAGTTTGTTGAAATTATGGACTGTTGGGCAATTATCGGCAAGTGTCGGTCAATTTTTTGCTCCTCTGGTTAGTGGCCTCGGGCTCCTTAAGTCGACGCGAATCCTCTGGTATTGTTAGATGTGGATTTCGGCAAGCCGAGATGCTAGTTTCATGCCGAGATAGTAGTGCCGAGATTTTGGAGCTGAATGATTTGCCGAATTTACGAAGTTTGACAAGCAACGTTGCCGAATAATCAATGTTGAGGAATAACGCTTCCGAATTCTTGCCGAGTAAGTTGCCGAGCTAGGATTGTACATTTGGATGTTTTGGAACATTTAGTCGGTGTTCTTCGCTTTGGTGTCGGCTTAGAATGTACGATGGCGGCTTAATAAAATTCCTAGTACCATAAATTCCTAGCAATACTTTGGTCTCTTTATTTTTGCAACGTGGTTGATTGGTTATTTGATGTTACCGAATAATTTAATTGGAGTGCTAGCGCCGTACTTCGAAGGCAGAGGTGAACTAGCAAGTTGATGGGCCCATGGTGACGCCGAGTAAATAATACCATCATTTTTAGAAAACTCGATGTCGAGCTCGAAAATTTGGGTTTGGTTTGAAGTATGAGTCGGCCCTTATAATTCCGTCAGCGCCGAATTTGTTGCATTCAACGAAGTGGAGGGGCCTGATCTTGGTGGGTAATTTCTTGGTGCTTTACTTGGCCAAAAAACCTTGCTAATAGATGAAATAAAGACCCACTGTAATCATGAAGGTTCGCCGCGACTAGACTGGATTGTAGAGATGTCGAGTTGTGTTGTACCGGTGGGCAGCTTGGGTGAGTTGTGCTGATGCCGATAAAGATGGAAGGGACGCCGAGTAATCTTTTCGGTTTTGCCGAGCAATGTTGAAAATGATGGTGCTAAAAATGGTGCCAAATGATGAATTAATCATGGTGCTAAAAATGGTGCCAAATAATGTTGCCGAATAAAGTTTGGTGCACTGCCAAATAATATTGATGAATTGATAATGGCCCAAATGGTACGAAGCCGAACAGGTCATGAAAATGCAGATTTTGTAGATTCAAACACTTGACTTCGAGCCCTTGTATCTTTCTTGTTTGAAGTCTGATTGGCCTTATTTTCGCGGCGTTGGATTCATCACTCGGCCTAGTGTGCGTTCCACTATTCAGATGCGTCGTTCCGCCCTGGGTTGGATGCCGTTGGACCTCCAAAAGTTGACCAAAAGTAAGATTGATCAACCCATTTTGTGTTCATTTGTGTTCGGATTGGCAATGTTGCGGAGTAATTAGTGGTATGGTTGCGCAATGGTTGGAAGGCAGATTTTGGCACTTTGATTTGCCGAATCATTTGGTCACCGATAACAATGTATTGATGTAAAGTATTGACCCAGTATGTAATTCGTGCTGTCTTGTGAATGAAGTAAACCATGATGCATTGAAGTAACAAGCGGATGATTTGGACGCCGATTTCAAATGCGAATAACTTGTGCATGATATTTGGCTCGTAGTGACGCCATTCTTCTTATCCTTGTGTTCATAGATCACGTTAGTTGGGGAGTTGGTAGATACTCGGCAAAGTGAGAGCTTGATTGTTGCTTAGTCGTCTATGCAACTTGGTGAAATACATGATTATCGTTGCCGATGAGCTTGGTGATGGAAATAGTGTGAATTGGGCAAGTTGATAATTATCTGGCATTGTCGAGTGAACTATGGTGAAGTCGCCAAAAGGTGTTGTCATCGTTGGGATTTATCAACGTCATTCGGCGCCAAGACGTTGCCGAGTAGGCGTAGTTGTAATAGCCGGATCTTGAGTTTGTAAGCTGATAATCACTACATAAAGATTTTGTGGATGACTCAGCAAGTTTGTTATGGGTGCCAATCAATTTCTTCCCGGAATGTAGGGGCTTTTCGATATACCGAAACTCTTGGTTGGCAACTCTTTGTATTTGGTGTTGCTAAGAATGTGGTCGGCAAGACTTCTTTATGCATGCAACACCTTTGATCTTCGGTTTTGTCGAGATTTTGGTTGGCATCAACGTAAGCCATTAGAGAAAAAGTGAACCCAACTTGTTTAGCATAGGTATACGTGCATATATATGAAAAATCAACTTCAAGATATGTTTTGTGAAACAAAGATTAAATAAATAAATAGATAAACGCATGTATTAATGTAGCCGAATAACTTTATTGAATTGCCGAAAAGATGTTCGTACCAATAAAAGTGTGAAGACCATTTTTAGAAAGAGAAAATGGAGATATAAAAGTAGATCCACATAATATGTGTCGACTACTCTTCTCAGAATGTCGAGATAGATATTAAACAAATGTTTGGACCAAATCTATGAGCATCAATATAGAAATGAGATTTAGAATAACAAGAGAGTTGACAAACAACCCAATAAAGAGTTATTGTTGCTGAGTTGGTTAATAGACAAGCTAAATAAAGTGCCAAATTAAATGAGCCTTTCAGTTTTAACAGTTTATTCCGATCTCATTTCGATCCCGCTTAGAAGATAGTGGTGTCGAATATCCTGATTAATAAACTTTTAGAGAGAGAAAGTAAAGATGCTCTACTCTGATTTTGTTCTTGTTGGTTTTAGCAGGCAAAAATTGATATTCAAAAACAACCCACCAATATACATTTACTTACATCACAAATATATATAATATTATATGTACGTAGATATGCATATTGTGAATCAAGTTGAATCAAAATGAAAACGAGACCCAGCCGTGGGCCGTATTACTTGGGATTGATTTTGCTTTTGTGGAAAGTGTACTAACCTCAAAGCAACCCATATATGTTTACTTACAACAGTATATTTGTTGTGTTCTTCGTTGATCTCATTCAGTCGTTCCCACAGACGGCGCCAATTATGAGACCATGAAATATCCTCTCACATGGATGTTGTAGAGATCCAACGAAGAGAAGAGCTTCATCCCTGTAGATCTGCAATGATGAACATAGTCGGTGCCACCCAACCGGGGTTGCCGGCCGGGAGTACTCCGATGATGAAGTCAGTCCCTGAATCAAGAAATAGTGTATGTGTATATTAGAAGGGGTGTGTGTGTGTGGTGGAGGGAGAACAGACATACCTTTCACTTGGGATGCCCCCCCCTTTATATAGATGGGGGATGTGATATTTATTTGGGCTGAACCTTTGTAGGCTTTGTTTGGGTTAGGCCCAATAAGCTAGTACCTATAATTTTCTGGCTCCCACAAATAGAGAACTCGATCTCTCAGTGACATGGTAAACTAGTAAGATCCTCGGAAAAAAAACATCCGAGTATTCACAAACTACCCTTGGCAATTCAACTCGAACCTCGTCACACTGACTACCCATGAAGTTTGCAAGAAGACAACTAAGCTCACTCCAACCACGTGGATCATAAACTGGTGATAAGACTCTATCGGCTCTATCCCCCATGAAATAAAAGCAATCACCACTCAAGGTACATACAATAACCCTCTGATAGTAACAATCTACAACAGCCCGATACGATGAAAACCAATCCATACCCAACATAACATCAAAACTCGACATGTCAATCAACACAAATGCAAAAGGAAGTTGGCGATCGGCAATCTCTATGTCACAACCCCGACACCCCTGCTCCAAAACCATCTCACCACCAATAGGTGACTCTGCACTGAGAGGAGATGTTAACCGAGCCAATTCTAACCCCAAAGCTGATACAAATGCAAATGAGATAAATGAATGAGATGCACCCGTATCAATCAACACAATAGCAATGGAATTGCATAACAAGAAAGTACCTCTCACTACCGAAGGCGATGATACTAGGTCTAGCGCGATAACAACATACACATGCCTTGTAGGTCTCTGCTCACCCCTCGGAGCATAAGCCTGATGCACTGACTGAGCCAACAAGGCTCCCTGATTGGCCCTTGATGCCTGAACTAATTGTGCAGGCTGGTGGCTCTGTGTTTTTCTTGAACCAGACGCACTAGCTATGCCACCCAACTATGGGTCATATGCCCTACCTACCCACACTGATAACAAGTGAGTGGCTGTCGTCTCCCCTGGCTCTAGCTTTGAGAACGAGCTACGGGCGGTGCAAACCGCTGCCCTCCTCCCCTCTACGGGCAAGCTAGAGACTTGTGGCCCAATTGGCCATACTTAAAGCAGGTGAAATCTCCCTGACCACCTCTCCTAGAACCTGAACTCGGCACTGGAAAATGGACCTCAATTGTGCTCCCTAGGACTCCTATGGGTTAGAACCCCTCTACCTCTTACTGTCCACCTGAACATCCTGACTCCTCCTAGAGCCCCATATCCACTCCTCCTCCATCTGCATCATGGCCTCAAGATGAGCCGTCACTTCCACAAGGCGTCCATAATCTCTACTCATTGACCCAGCCACTTTGAACATGAGCCTGGTCCTCAACCGCTTCTTGAACTCTAAACAATGACACTCCTCAGTCGCCACGAGTTTTGTTGGAACAATCTTCTGTGAATAAGATAATAATATGAAACAAATCAAACAAATAAAAATGAATTACGTACAAAATTCATTTACCGAAACGAATAAGTACAAAAAATAATCAAGTCGAGTGTGTGACACTCTATCCTTAAGATAGATTTGCCCCGCTCCGATGCTTACGGATAAATGGTGTCTATCTCCCAAGATACAATGATCTTACACAGATTGTAGTAGTACTCCAAACAATCTATACGGTGAACTAGAACCTATGTTCTATATTCTTAGAATTTTTGTCTAAAACTAGTATGAAGAAAATATCTATGCGAGAGAGCGAAATGGAAGGCAAGTAGAGAATTTCGGATCGAAAAAGTTGCTGGAAGAGGGTCTACTATTATAAGCAAAGTTGTGACCCTTTGAAAGGGCCAAACAGATATAATTTCAAACTGAACAGGTCTGAACGTGAACATAACAAGTGCAAACTATTTGAAACAGTTTTGAATCTGTCTAGAAAGAATTAAATCTGTTCGTTGCAATCTGTTTAAACAGGTTGAAAAATCTATTTGAATCTGTTGGAAAATGGATCGGAAGAGGCACTGTTTGGACAAAAAATCTGAATTCAAATTTGGCGCAAAAGTTTGAATTAATTTTTTTTAGAAATTCAAACAATTTTCCCGCAAGAATTTGAAAAAATTCAAATAAAGTTTGTCCAGAAAATTAATGTTAAAACCCAACCCACAACCCGCACCCACACCAAGCCTAGCTCGGCCAAACGGATGGACGATGGCAGCGACGTACGTGCGCATGTGGTGGTTTGAGCCAAAGCTCACTTTGTCCATAACTCCTCCCTTCAACAAACTTGGGGTGCCCCTTGGGGCCTAACCCAAGTTTGTCCACCTAGAGCTTATATACACACACAAACTCTCTTAAAGTTTCAATGTGAGACTGTAGACACCCCATTTTTTTGACCGACCTTAAGACTCAGACGTCATCAATTGAGCGCTCGATGATAGTGCATGTTGTGCTCGTTTCGAGGTTTCGGAGTTTTGGCTAAGAGCCTTGCCTCCGGGCCTCTGAACTCTTTGTGCTTCGGCTCGGTTTGCGGACCAGGCCTTGTTTTCCTTGCCTGAGGGAGGGAGAGGTTTTGTAGACCATCTCTTTGTGGTCGTAGACCACTTTTCGCGGTCGTAGACCACTTTTCCCGTTTGGAGACTAGTTTTCGGTTTTCGAAGCCTTCGGCCGCGCGCCTTGTCTCGAGACCGCTTAACGTTCTCCGTTTGGTGTGGTTTTTGAACCACACCTTGTTTCCTTGGCCTAGAGGGCCACTGTGGTTTGGGAGACCACGTTTGTGGTCTTAAACCACTTTTGGTGCTTGTCAGCTAGTTTTCGAGGCTCCCGGTTATGCGCTTTGCCTCCCGAACTTTCATCTTGCATCCATTTTGGTTTGTTTTTGGTACAAACCTTATTTTCTTTGTTTGGAAGGTGGTACAAGGATGAGAGACTAGTATTTCTCCTTGGAGACCACTGTTCTTTCTGCCAGCCAGTTTTCTAATCTGACAACTGGTCTCCTAGGTCTTTGGGCCACCTTTTCTGTTCAGCCACCCCACCCCTGGCTTGTTTTCAGTGTGCTGATCATCTTCCACCATGGCCGACCAGTTGTCTTCTTGGGAGACCACTTAAAGTGGTCAGCCGACCACTTGAAGTAGCTGGCCGACCACTTCAAGTGGTCAGCTGCTTTTTGCCACCTTTTTGGAGATATTTTCCTCCAGCTGGCATAGTTGGAGGGCACTGAAGCTGTCCTCCATACAATGGAGGGATTGCCTTGAACCTTAGCTTTCTCAAGAAGCTTTGCTTTTGATTCTCTATAAGAGAGAACCATCTCCTCCCTCCTCTAGGTTTAGAAATTAGAGGTGGGAGTGATACATATAGCTTTGTATCTATATCTCCTTGTTTGATCTTATTTTGTGCATAAAAGTGTCATTTTGTCTCACTTTAACACACAAACACACACTCAAATACCTTGCTTGTGTTGCTGAGGCTTCTTGAAGTTGTTTTTAGTGTTCTTGGGCTGGTTTGAGCTCAAAGAGGTTGCTGGAGTTGCAGTAGTAAAGAAGGTCTTTAAGGGTGAGTCTTTAACCCTTAAATCCCCCATTTTTGCTTAAGCTTTTGGACCCTCTTGCATGCTATTTTAAGCTTAACTTCCTACTGCAAAAAGTTCTTTTTTTGTGTGCTTTAGATCTTTGTTTAAGGTCACTTTTGTGTTTGGGGTTGTTTACCCCCTCTTAGGCCTTGTTTGGCCTTGCTTTTGTGCCTTCTTTGTGAGCCTTTGGGACCACCTTGTTTTGGCCTTCTCACCACTAAAACTCAGAGGAATTTTAGTGGTGGGAAGGGTGTTTTGAGGTCCCAAATGGGAGAGGGTCATCCCCTCTCCTTGTGTCTTCAATACTTGTCTTGAATGCCTCATATGTGAGCATGTTTGTTAAGCTTATGTTGGCTATATCTTAGCTTGTATTTGTGGTTATTTTGCTGTGGCATGCCACTGTTTTTGCTTGGTTTTGTCACTCCATGCATGCCTAATACACTTGTAGTGTAAATCACACAAACTAGTCTTGTATGCTTCATGAAGTAGCATGTCATTCTAGCTTGTTTTCTTTCCATTTCAGCATGTTTTTGGTGATGTCTTGCCATGTCATACCTCTATTAGGGTTTGGTTTGGTTAGCCTTTGCATGCTCCTTGCACTTGTAGTGCATTTCCATGAAATAGCCTAACATGCATCATGCTTTGACATGTCATTCTAGCATTCTTTTGGCTTAACTTCAAGAAGATTTTGTCCATGTTTTAACATGCTTTAGCTCTGATTTTGGTTGTTTTGGTCATGCATGACTTGCTTTGTATAGCCATGGTTCAATCTAGCTTGCTAGCTTTGTGCATCAAGTCCACTAGCATGCATTACTTGGACTATTTGAATGATTTGGCATCATTTATAATGTGATTTCAGTCCATCTTTCATGGTCTTGCACTTGCATTTTTGTGCTCTTTCAATGCGTTGGAGGGTTGGCCCCTTTATGCCTTAACATGAGTCATTGTGTATGCCTTCATGTCTAAGCTTGCGAGCCATCATTTCAGTGTGTTTTGGGGGTTATTATGCCATGATATAACTCTAATTTTTGCTGGTTAAGTCATCCCATGCTTGGTCTTAATAGGTGTAGTGTAATCCACCTTATTTACCTTATATGCGTCATGTCTTATGCCCCTCATGCTAGCATGTTTTGACTTCCTTCCATGCATGTTTTAGACTCATTTTGACATGTTCCAGGACTGTTTTGGGTTGCCTTAGCCATATGTTTCATGTTTTGTATAGCTATAGTACAAGTGCTCTTGCTTGCTTCAAGCTTTGAGCATCATAGCATGCTTCATTTGTGTTGTATACATGATTTGGCATCACTTAACATGACATTTCAGAGCATTTAGGACTGCCATGTTCCCACTTCTTTCATGCTTTGAATGCCTTTGAGTATTGTGCATTGTTGCCTTACTTGTAGCCTAGCTTGTATGCTTGCATGCCTAGGTCTTTGAGCCTCCATCTTAGCATGTTTTGGTCCATGTTTTGACCTATTTCAGCTCTATCCATGGTTGGTTCATGCATTTGTGCCATGTATTGCATGTCCCTAGAGTAATCCTCTTTGTTAGCTTTCATGCTTTAGGATTCTTGCATGCTTCACTTGCTTTGTTTGAATGATTTGGCATCATTTCTTACCTAATTTCAGTGCATTTAGTGTTGCTACACTTCCACTTTTGTAATTCTTTGAGCACTCTTGAGAGTTGTGCTCTTTAGCCTAATTGATGAGCTAATTGGCATGCATGCTTATGTATGCCTTTGGTGCCTTGGTTTCATCATTATGGCCGCTGATTTGGGCATGACTGAGGTCTACCCCTTTTGGTTTAAGTCCATTTAGCATGTTCAAGGGCATGTTACTTGCATGCTTATCTTACTTTGCATTGTGTATATTATGTAGTCCTTTGCATTGTGTATGCCAAGTTGTTCCTTGCATTGAGTATGCATGTTCCTAACATTACTAATTTGCCCTTGTAGCATTGCATTGTGCATACATGCATTAGCATTGTTCGCATGCCCTTAGCTTTGTTAAGTTGGTCATGTCACATTGCATTGAGTATGCTAAGTAGTTGTTTGCATTGAGCATGCCATGTTTTGTGTTGCATTGTGTTTGGAATAGGTGTTAGTCTGAGCACGGGAAAAGAGGGACGTTTCATACTTGAAGTGATGAAACGTGCCTTAATTCCCGGTCACCGAGGCTCTTGATCATACATGATAGAGTTTTTAGGCTTCATGTGTTTACTTGTGCATTCATTTTATATTGAATTGTGCAACTTCGCCTCTCGGCCATCATGCATTGAAATGCGCGATTGGTGGCCCGAGGGTCGAGAACCGCACTCCCTTGAGTTCATGACATGATAGGAAGGGTGGTTGTGCACACATACCTTGCAAATACATTTCCATGCCCTTTCTTGCTCTCTGTTGCAGCAAACTGGAATTCAGCAGCAACAACTAGTCGACCAGCTAGAAAAACTAGCTGGCCGACCACTTTTCCTGGCTTTCAACAAAGATAGGTGGTCGGCCATGGCTGCAGACACCAACAACTGGTCGGCCACCCTCCTACAGGTTCCCAAGATGTGTTAGAAGCTATCTGGAGCTTGGTGCAAGGTTCTGAGGACAATTGAAAACAGAGGCAAATCGGGGCATCGCATTGGATTTCCAAATGAGGCGACCGGGCATGCATCCAGTCTTCTCCCTCTGAGAACCTCCTGTTTTATTGCTTTCCTTAGCTGTCATGCTTAGATAGCTAGCTTATGCTTTGGTTTGTACCTTTAATAGTTAATGCGTTTAGCTATTTCAATTTGTTTTGTAATAGTTAGTTAACTAGGATTAGTTAATTAATTTATGTTGTAAAAATTAGTTTAATTAGCTTAGATTAGCTAGTTAGATTCTTATTCGGTCTCTCCCTCGAGAGGGCCAATTGTTGTAATAAGCGTGCGTGTGTGTGATGCATGTCTTCCAACCTCCATTTCTTTCTCCCTTTTACTTAACCGCTTACGATGGTTAGTTTTAGGGCATATTTCAAATTAGCATACCTTATGCTTGCATGCGTGCATCCATTCATCTGTTTTGCATGCACCAGGCTCGGCGCATCATATTAACCGCATTGTATTTCAATACATTTACTTGAATACGTGTTCAAAGGCATGTTACCAAGTTGCATTTCACATGACATCTTAGAATAGCCGAGCCTATCTGAGTTGCATTTTTGCATGAGTTGCATTTTTGCATGTGCTACATTAGCCATCTTAACATGAACTAGGATCATGCATGATTTCTAACTAGTTCTTTGTTTTGGCTCGGAGTACACTATGAGTGTTTACGCTTTAACATACTACATGTGTGTTATTGAGTGCCATGAAAGCATGCTTGCCATGAGGCTAACTGCTTATGTGATATAACTGCCTGAATGCCTATGGGTGAAGGTTGGATTGCTTGAATTGGAACAATTCATTGAATCCCGAATTTAGCCTACTTGCGAGTAGCAAACTTCAAACCATTTTTTTTTTTTACAAAACGAATATGCAATGTTTTGTTCCAACTTAGGTGATCTAGTCTATACTTGTATGCTATGCGCATCACATAGTAATTCTAGGTTTAATAACTGGAATAAGAACACATGTATTTTCAAAAACAAAATATCATGCTTAGTACAGGCGGATCTTTGATCGGGCGAGTGGAGGTGCTCATCGCATGACCTTTCCCTCTCGTACCCAAGTTCCAGAGCCGAGGCAACTTTGGTGATGACAGACACGTGGCCTTAGGCACGAGTCAGGGTTTCCTAAATTCCCCCAAAATAAAATATTTAGGTGGCGACTCTGTATCTAGCAAAGCAGTCCACGTTTGGCACTTCTTTATAAAAAATCAATTTTCCAAAACGATTTGTCGGATTTGGACTCTTTGGTGATTTATCAATCTTACATTGCACTTTGTAAGATCAGATTAAGAACCATGACATTAAGTCTAAACTGTAGTAGCTCAGAACAAAACGAGATTTCGCGCCCTCGCAGCGTGGATATCAGAGAGTTCCCGGGAGCGCATCTACAGAGAAAACCATTTTAAGGTAACCCACACTTGACTCTTTAATTTCTCATTTCTACGAACCCAAAAACGATGTCAAGTTCCCATTCACTCATAAATGGTTTTGTCAAACCGTTTGCACCGTGTGACTTGCCATGCGACAAGGAACACGTCACCTCTTTGGACCTACCCAAAAGACGTATGGGCCCCACTCAAATTTGGGCTCAAAGTTGGCCCAAAATAAGCCTATAAAACCCAGAATTTCCAACAATCCCCCACACGAATGGAATTTGACGGAGAGAAAATGCAACAACATGATCTAATCACAAAGAGTACAGAAATCGGAGATATTCTACAAAGGATAGGTAACTTTTGACTTTAAACCTTCCCTTGTGAGACACTATCAGATTTACTAGCTAACCAGTGAACATGATGTCTTGAACTGTTCAGCCATTTGTGTAAACCAAGACAATAGAACTCATACAGAATATTACCAGACATGGTTTAATTCTCACTATTGTGTTCATTTTCTCCTTGAACAACCTGGCCTTTCTTGAGTGCTCTAGAGAATTATAGCCCTTCACAAAACTCATAGAACTGGCCTAGTTCACACTAATATAGGTAATTCTTTTAAAGAGTATCCCGCCATACTCCACTAGGTATTTCTAGATATAAGAATCATTAAAAGTATTACTTAACCTAAAACACTGCATACATCACTATTTTATCATAGAAATGGGTAGGAGTTTGACTCCCTAGTAATCCTTATGAGTCATACACAACTCGGTTGTCCCTTTGAACCTAGATCTTGGGATATCCAATCAACTATGTTGGGTTGCCATTATGGTAACTCTTATTTAATAGGCTTAAGTCCCATTCCCCTCGATGAATTCTCAACTAACTCTCTTGCTAACCCTTTGGTTGGTGGATCCACTATGTTGTCTTTAAACTTCACATATTCAATGAAAATAATTCCATTAGAAAGTAGTTGTCTCACGGTGTTATGTCGACAACGAATGTATTGTGACTTACCGTTATACATATGACTCTGTGCTCTACCTATTGCTGATTGACTATCACAATGTATGCATATAGCAGGCATCGGTTTTGGCCACATTGGAATATCTTCAAGGAAGCGACAAAGCCATTCTGCTTGTTCCCCAACTTTATCTAAAGCTATAAATTTTGATTCCATAGTAGACCTAGCAATGCAAGTCTGTTTGGAAGATTTCTAAGATACAGTCGCCCCACCAAGAGTAAGACATACCCACTGATGGATTTTGAGTCTCTAGTATCTGATATCCAGTTTGCGTCACAGTATCCTTCAAGTATTGCTAGATATCTACTATAGTTTAGCCCAATGTTACGAGTAAATCGGAGATATCTTAGAACCCTTATGATTGCTTTCCAGTGTTCTACTCCGGGATTACTTGTATATCTACTTAATTTACTTATTGCATAAGCTATATCTGAGCGGGTGCAGTTCATCAAGTACATCAAGCTTTCTATAATTTGGGCATCCTCTAATTGAGAAATACTTTCTTGTACATTTTTAGAAAGAAACAAATTCACATCCATAGGTGTTCTAGCAAGATGATCATCATCTTTACTGAATTCGTCAAGTATTTTCTCAATGTAATGCAATTGTGACAAAGCATATCCTTTTGATGTTTTGGTAATTTTCATACTAAGAATTACATCAACAATCCCGATGTCTTTCATGTCAAAATGTTTATTCAACATTTTCTTGGTAGCTCAAATCATGTCATTATTACTACCTATGATGAGCATATCATCTACATAAAGACATACTATAACATAACCTTTGTTTGTATTTTTAATATAAACACATTTGTCACATTCATTAATTTTAAATTCGTTTGACATCATTGTCTTGTCAAATTTCTCATGCCATTACTTTGGCGCTTGTTTTAAACCATATAATGATTTAACCAATTTACACACTTCCTTTTCTTTTCCTGCAACAAAAAATCCTTTTGGTTGTTCCATGGTTGTTCCATGTAAATTTCTTCATTTAACTCACCATTTATGAGAGCTGTTTTCACATCCATTTAATGAATTTCTAGATTGTTCAAAGATGCAATGGCAATTAGCATTCTAACAGATGTTATTCTAGTAATTGGTGAGTGTGTGTCAAAGTAATCAAGACCTTCTTTTTGTCTATATCCTTTGACACAAGTCTTGCCTTGTATTGTCAATTGATCCATCCGCTTTCATTTTTCTCTTGAAAATCCACATGTACCCAAGAGGTTTACAACCTGGTGGCAAGTCCACCAATTCCCTAGTGTGATTTTGTAAAATGGATTCAACTTCGCTATTTACAACCTCTTTCCATAAAGGAGCCTCAAGATTGGGCATAGCTTCTTTGAAAGTTAAAGGCACATTTTCTAACAAAAAAGTTAGAAAATCTGGACCAAAAAATTTTGAGGTTCTAGCACGTTTACTACGCCTAGGTTCCTCTCCCTCATTTCGATCTAACTTTTTCTCTTATTCTTGATCTTGTTCTTGATCATGAATGGCATCATAAGATCTTTTGTTAGTACTAGTCTCTTATCCAGTCTTATTTGGAAATATATATTCAAAGAATAATGCATTCCGAGATTCAACAATAGTATTTACATGCATTTCAGAATGTTCTGACTTATGAATCAAAAACCGATATGCACTACTATTCTTAACATAACCAATGAATATGCAATCAATAGTTTTAGGACCTATCTTAGTCTTTTTACGACTAGAAATAGCCACTTTAGCCAAACACCCCTACACTTTTAAGAATTTTTAGGATAGTACTCTCTCGTGCCACATTTCATAAGGTGTTTGATTTACTTTCTTTCAGGGTACTTTATTAAGAATATAATTAGCAGAAAGTATTGCTTACCCCCACAAGTTCTGAGGTAATCCAGAACTTATTAACATGTCATTCATCATTTCTTTTAAAGTCTTATTTTTCCTTTCAGCAATTCCATTTTCCTGAGGTGAATAAGGAGCGGTGGTTTGATGAATTATTTCATGTTCTTTACAAAACTCACTAAAAAATGACTCATATTCACCACCTCTATCAGCTCTAAGTTTTTTATTTTTCTTACCAAGTTTATTTTCAACTTCATTCTTATATTGAATGAAAGTTTCCAAAGCTTCATCATTGGTTCGAATTAAATAAACATAACTATATCTAGTATAGTCATCTATGAAAGTGATAACATATTTTTTCCCACCTTTAGTTTGAATTGATTTAAAATCACAAATGTCACTATGAATTAATTCAAGTAATTTCGTACTTCTTTCAATTGAATGAAAATGAGTTTTGGTTAATTTTGCCTTAACACAAATTTCACATTTATGATTTGGATCAATTTCAAATTTAGGAAAATATTCCATATTAATTAATCTACGCAAAGATCCATAATTAACATGTCCTAGTCTATCATACCACAAATTTGAAGACTCAAGCAAGTAAAAAGAAGATGTATTTTGAAAAGGCCATCAGACATGTAACATTTCCCTACATACATCCCATTTTTTATAAGTACAAGCTTATCACTTTCAAAAACTAGCCTAAACCCATTTTTACTCAACAGAGATTTGGAAATAAGATTCTGGCAAATGTCTGGTACATGCAGCACATTGTTAAGAGTGAGTTCCTTTCTAGATGTCATCTTTAGAATAATCTTTCCTTGTCCTTCAACTTCAGAAGTCGAAGAGTTGCCCATGAATAGTTGTTCGCTGTTTCCACCACAGAATAAGATGTGAACATCTTTTTGTCAGCACAGATGTGGCAAGTAGCACCAATATCCACCCACCATTCTTTAGGATTTCTGACAAGGTTTGCCTCGAAAATAACTGCAGAAAGATTTATGTCATCTACACCATTGAAAATTTTGTCCACTTCGGTCATATTGGCTTAAGCAGGCTTCTTGCTTGATCTTCCTTTGCCTTTGCGCTTGCTACGACAATCTTTGGCCCGATATCCCTCTTTGTCACAGATGTAACATTTTCCATTGAACTTGTACTTCTTAGTTTCCCTTCCTTTAGAGCCTTGTGAGGAACTTTTTCCAAAATACTTTTCTTTCTTTGCTTCTAGTGCATGTTCCACTATATTTGCTTTAGACTCCACTGGATGCTTCCAGCCGCTTATCAGAATTGCAGTTGTCTTCCTCAATCCTTAAACGCACAATCAATTCTTCCAAATTCATTTATTTGCACTTGTGTTTGAGATAGTTCTTGAATTCCTTCCAGCCTTATGGTAATTTTTCAATTAAGGTAGCAACTTGGAAGGATTCACTGAGAGACATAATTTCTGCATGAATGTCATGCAGAATAAGTTGGAGATCTTGAACTTGACTGATCATAGTCTTTGAATCAGTCATCACAAAATCCAAGAATTTGCCAGCCACAAATTTCTTTGAGCCAACATCATTTGTTTTGTACGTTTTCTCCAAAGACTCCCAAAGTTCCTTTGCCGTCTTGATAGGGTTGTAGATGTTGTACAATGTGTTATCTAGTCCGTTCAAGATGTAGTTTTGACAAAGGAAATTAGCATGTTTTCAGGCATCGACAACCGCAGCAACCACTTGTCGATCGGTTTCATCCTCGTTTAGAGAAGAAGCATTCTCACGGAGGAAACGCGCCAAGTTTAGAGTAGTAAGATAGAACAACATTTTCTGCTGCCATCCTTTAAAATCAGTTCCTAAAAACTTCTCTGGCTTTTCACCGTGATTGACTCGCACAGTCACAACAAGAGAAGGGGTTGGAGCAATTGCAGTCACCATGCTAGTACTGGTTTGAACGTTAGTTTGACTAGTTTCAATAGCCATGAATTCTAAATTATAAAACAAAATTAGAATTAGAATTAGAATTTTATACTATACAGAATTTAATTTTGTAAAAATAAAAAAAAAACAAAAATTGTAACTTTTATTTTCAATTAATTTGAAAATAAAATTTTATTTAAACAGATTAATTCCACACAGAAAAATATTTCTATAACACTTCAAAAATTAAAATACTGAAAATAGAATTTTAATTAATGAAAACTCAAAAATTATTTCTGAAAACCAAAATTAATTTCTCACCAACTTCACAAATGAATATTCTAAAATTGTTAATGATAACCAGTATATTAGTACTAGTTGTCAGAGAATATAAACAGTATATTACTACTATTTGTATTTTTCAACCAGAATATTACTTTGTATAAGCAAAGAAAATAATTTATGTAATTTGAAGAAATGAAGAAAAGAAAACAAACGAAAAATTATGTATAAACAGAATAATTCGAATCTGTCTTAAGATTGTTAGAACAATCTTCTGTGAATGAGATAATAATGTGAAACAAATCAAACAAATAAAAATAAATTACTTACAGAATTCATTTACCGAAATGAATAAGTACAAAAAATAACCAAGTTGAGTATGTGACACTCTGTCCTTAAGACAGATTCACCTTGCTCCAGTGCTTACGGATAAATGGCGTCTATCTCCCAAGATACAATGATCTTACACAGATTGTAGTAGCATTCCAAACAATCTGTACGGTGAACTAGAACTTGTGTTCTATACTCTTAGAATTTTTGTCTAAAACTAATATGAAGAAAATATCTATGCAAGAGAGCAAAATGGAAGGCAAGTAGAGAATTTAGAATCAAAAAAGTTACTAGAAGAGGGTCTGCTTTTATAGGGAAAGTGGTGACCCTTTGGAATGACTGAACAGATATAATTTCAAATTGAACAGGTCTGAACGTGAACAGAACAGAACAGGTGCAAACTGTTTGGAACAGTTTTGAATCTATATAGAAAGAATTAAATCTATCAAGTGCAATATGTTTAAATAGGTTAAAAAATCTATTTGAATTGGCTGGAAAATGGACCGGAAGAGGCACTATTTGGACAAAAAATCTGAATTCAAATTTTGTGCAAAAGTCTGAATTAATTTCGTTTAGAAATTCAACTAATTTTACCGCAAGAATTTGAAAAAATTCAAATAAATTTTGTCCAAAAAATTAATGTTAGGACCAAACCCACAACCTGCACCCGGACTCAACCCGGCTCGGCCAGACTAATAGCGACGGCGGCATGGTGGTTTGAGCCAAAGCTCACTTTGTCCATAACTCCTCCCTTCTACAAACTTGGGGTGCCCATTGGGGCCCATCCCAAGTTTGTCCACCTAGAGCTTATATACACACACAAGCTTTCTTAAAGTTTCAATATGGGACAACCATTTTAAGGTAACCCACATTTGACTCTTTAATTTCTCATTTCCATGAACTCGAAAATGACATCAAGTTCTCATTCACTCATAAATAGTTTTATCGAATTGTTTGCATCGTTTGCCATGCGGCAAGGAACACGTCATCTCTTTGGACTCACCCAAAAGACGTGTCGGCCCCACTCAAATTTGGGCTTAAATTTGGCCCAAAATAAGCTTATAAAACCCATAATTTCTAACAAGTTTTGGTGCAAACCTCGACAGACTAGTAAATACGGCCTCAAACTCGGCCACTGGTGTACTCAACTGCTTGAGCTAAGAAAATTGGTCCCTCAACTTCTCCCTAACAGTAGAAGGCAAAAACTTGTCCTAGAAGGCGTTGACAAAAGCATCCCAAGTCACTCCAATGCACCCACGCGCATATTTCCACCACTGACCCGTATCTCCCTTTAGCTGGAAGTGTGATAACCTAACCTGTAATAAACTTAATTACGCATGTGATTATGTGTTTAATATGAATTTGTATGTTAAATTATGTGAGTTCTTATGTGATTATGAATTTATATATGTTGGGTGTAGAAAAATATGTTGTAATTGGAACCTTAAACTAAAAATTTATAGCCTTAGAGGCACCCAAAACCAAAACCGATTTCATATCTATCTTTAACATGATTTTTGGAGTCTACGGTGAAATTTGGCAAAATTACGATTCGTAATGAATTAATTGAGCTTAATTAGCATAAACCATAGATTAAGCCAACCTCATTATGTATGTGATTTTATGTTTAATTGATTAAGGAGATTTGGATTTTAATTGGTTGTTACTCTAAGGTAATTTGGGATTTATGGGAATTTTGAAGTCTTATTCGTATTTGATTTTAATAAGGATTTAATTTGGAATTAGAAATTGAATGTCCAAATGGCTTAAGGAGGTAAAATTGATGAGTTGATTCAGTTTAATTTAATATTTGAAGCCTTTTGGGAGTTTGATTGAAAAATCTGATTCAGATTGATAAATTTAAATATAATTAATTGGGCTCTAAAGGAAGTCAAATTAGACTAATTAAATTAAGTGGGATTTGTAATTAGTCATGATTTATTTAATTATGTGTTAATCAAGATTATTAAGACTAAGTATTGCTTAATTAAATTAATTTTGATCATACATTAAATTGTAGAATAATCTAGAATTGGAAGTGTATGTGGAGAAAATCTAGGTGTGCTGAGAAGGCTGTATGTGTGTGTGTTCATTGTGTATACATAATACATTATACTCCTATTCATTCTCTAACATTCAGGGAAGAGAGAGAAATTGAGGAGAGAGAGAGAGATCAAAGAGTATGTGCTGAAGAAGGTAATTGAAGTAGACCATTGAGAGAGAAAGCCACGGATTGAAGGGAAAAGAGAAGGAATTGTACACCAAATTGAAAATTAAAGGTAAGGATTTCAAGCTTGAATTTTGTAGAATCCTTGTATTACAATTGAATTAAAGATGATTTTGGGTTCAATTTCATAGAACTTGGAAGAAATTAACAAATTGATGAAGAAATTGATCTAGGTTTATGGTTATAGAATAAATTTAGAAACTAATTATCTTGAGTGTGACGTTGTGATCTTGCATGAAATTAAGCCTCATTGTTACATGCATGAGTAAATCCTACAAGTTTTAATACTCTAATTGTATATGCATCATGGATTTCTAATAATTGATTTCATGTTTTGATAAAATAAGAATTAAGCTTTGGAAATTTATGGGTTTATGAACAATGAGCTTAATTTGTAAATTAAAGGAGTTTTGATGTAAATGATTTAAAATTGATCATATTTTCTTGATTATTTAAGATTTGTGTGTTTTTTTTTTTAGACAAGCCATGTATGAACCCAAGTCTTGAAATTATATTTTGAAAGTTCAATTCATGTTTTAGAATTTGTGGGTTTGGAATTGGACTTGATGTGAAAAAAATGAATTAAATTTAAATTTGGACAAATTTGGAGATGGATTATAATTTATATTTGAGAATCAAAAATTAGTTTGATTTTGAATTAAATTTCATACATACAAATATTTTTAAAAGGGCTTTATAGCTTCAATTTATGTTTCATAAAATAAAGAAAGATGATTTTTGAAACATCGAGAACTTGGCACCAAATCACACATACATACATAATTTTGTTGAATTTCATGAATTTGAGTGTCAATTCTACCATCTAAGATGAAATTAGAGTCTACATTTCACATGCATGCACAATCCATGAAAATGTAGAATTTATGTGCATGAGTTATAAAGTTTAAGGAAATGAATTTGAAATAATTTGGGCTTGTATGATGAATCCTTGGAGATTTGAGCTTCAAATCTTGTAGAATTGGCATTATATCATGTTGGAAGTTGTATAGTTACTATATAGGACAAAACATGTAAGTTGTATCATTTAAAGTTATGTTTTGAAGCACAAACAACACTCTGGAAAACTCAGAATTCGTCATCATCGCTCGAGCGGAGAAGTTGTCGCTCGAGCGTAGAATGCAAGCAACCAGTATTTTTGCAGATCAAGGGGTCCGCTCGAGTGGCCAATGTTGCACTCGAGCAAAGAGCCCTGTTTCAGAAATTTTGGAAAAGTTGTTTCATATTCCGATTTCCGTTTTCTTTTATTTTTAAGCACTCTTAGGCATACATTGAGCATTATAAATGAATTAAAAGAGTAAAAAGAAGCCTAAGAGAATTAAACAAGTTAAGAATGGAATAAATTGTATTGTAACCCGATTTCTATGTGTATTATAAATTGTGTAGGGTCAACTACGAAAGCGAATCAGGCATCTGAATACTGTGAGTAATACTTTAGTAAAGATATGTTCATATATGCTATTTTTAAATACTACTCATGTGTAAGTTTTCTAGATTTGTGAATTCGAATTATGAATGAGCATTCTATTCGTTTGATTATGCTAGACTTTGTAATGAAATTGAATAGTACGAAATCATTTTATTACATGGACCAAAGGTCGTTCTGAATGAATATGACATGGGCCTAAAGGTCGTTATGTATATTTGATTACATGACCAAAGGTCGTTCTGAATGAATATGAAATGGGCCTAAAGGCCGTTCTGTATATTTGACAAAGGATATGTTTGACAAGAAATGGGCCGAAGGTTGTCTAATATGTGTGTCAAGGACACGAAATGGGCCTAAGGCCGTCTTAATACGAATACGATCATGATCACGAGTATAAATATGCGCATAGATATGAATATGGAAATGATGGACCTGAGGTCGTTCAGTATAAATATGCACATGTATATGAATATGGAAATGATGGACCTGAGGCCGTTCTATATTATGATTGGGCCCGAGGCCATTCTGTAATATCATTAGACAAGTATTTTGGACCTGAGGTCATTTTGCCCCTCTGATACACCTTGAACATGATGGATTGAACTTGCAGTCATTCTGACTTGGATTCACATGTATTATGCATAAATATGAATTACTTAATTAAGAATCTCATTCATATAACCTCTTTATTTTGGTATTATTCACTAGGTGTTAGCTGACTCTTTATTTATAGATATGTAGGTGTAGGTGAGCAATTAGGGGATCAACATTAGAATTTGCCCAGGAGTCCGCCTCTTTGTCAAGCCAGCCAAGAGTGCCTCTATGTAGAGGCTTTGTTTTGTTTTGTTTTGTCAAGCTTGGGATAATCTTTGTACTTGGTTAGAAGTCCTTTACGTAGTGTGTGAGATATGATATAAAATATGTCTTCGTACATGTATATATAAAAGTGTGTTAAGAATGTTTTAATTACTGCAGTTGATCATGTATGCACAGCTCGATGGACATCATCATTTTCGTTTTGCTTCCGCTTCAGGCCCCGATAAAATTAAATATTTTGAAATTTTGTCTTTGAGGCCATAGGTAATCTACGGATTACTGGCCGGTTACGACGCTAAACCTATTGGGGCGGGTTTGGGTAGTGACAGGAAGGATGTCAAGGTCACTCTCAATCCATCGTCCTCAATGCCAAGAATCTCAAACGTCTTCACTATCTGCTCTAGCTACTCATTCGCTTTCAGTGGCTCCTTGGGATCACCTAAAAACTCGTTCAGATTCGACCAGAAAAACTCACTTCAGAAAAGACAGCCCCGTCTCAATAACATGGGCCTAAACTTGATTCTCAGCTCTGAGAATGTCCATAAATTCCCACAATGCTCTGACCATTTCACGGGCTAAGGTGCCCATGGCCTGCTGACCAACTAGTTCGATCACATTGGCCTGACCAACCCCTTCTTCTTGCACCAGAATCTCATCCAGTAGAGGCACCACATACCTCCTAGGCCTACCACACCTACCACCACCACGTCCATGTCCACGTCCTGACATCCTAATGAAGGTAATAAAAGAGATTACCACATTTACAAATGTGCCAAAGCTAACTCACTTGCGTCCTAATGCGGTGGACAACAGTAATTCATTCCACATAAGCACGTAGTCACATAAACACATACGAATTTCCTTCCTAGATAATGACCATCCCACGGCATTGCCAAAGTTCTAATTAGAAACAACAGTGATCAAGGACTCTTCTAATAGGACTTCTAGAAACCCGTAGAACCAATCAATATCTTGGGAATTAAATCTTATACCCATATAATCAAATAAACATTTTATCACATAAGCATACAATGCATATAAATATCTTTATTAAGCGCGATAAACTCATTATGGTAATAACCACTTCCTATGTACCCAAAGTATTTAAACCTGGTACACGCTGATACCAAGTTATAGAGAGAGCTCAAGCACAACTAGGACAAATCAAGGGAAAGAAAATAGAGTGGAGAAAAAAACGAACAAAAGTTAGGGAAAAAATTTAGGAGAAAAATTATTTAGTAGAACAAAATAAAATCACGTCATAGATAATTTTTTTCAACATATGTTTTTTATTAAAATTTAGTTAAATTATATATATATATATATATGTCTATAAGTGTATATAGATATTTTAAAAAGTATATCGTTTGTATATTACTATTTCTAGTATATTTAATGAAGATACTATAACTAAAAATAAATCTAAAATAGAGATAGGTGATCAATTGCAATTGTCACTTAGGGATACACTTCAAAATTAATTGAGAGAGTTGAGAGTTCAAAGAGAATGAGAGTTTGAGAGACAAATTTGTTTGTGAGAAATAAAATGAGAAAGGGGTAGTATTTATAGGACTTGGGAGGGAATGATTAATTTATATATATATAAATAAATAATAAATAAAATTGGCTGTTGGTGAAATTAACGATTATATGACTGTTTCAAATTTTTATTTTTTTATTTTTTACCATTGCATTGACAGGAGACAGGGAGCCGTTAGGGTCTAGTCGGGCTAGATAGAAAAAAAAATTTGGGCCGAGCTCACGGGATGGGTCACACTCCATAACACACCAGGGCCAGGCCGAGCTAAGCTCTAGAACATATAGCCCAGGGTCATAGGTTGAGCTTAAGCTCAAGCCTAATTGGGCCTATAGACACCTCATTTTTGACCGTCCTCAAAACTTGGATATTCTTGCAGGTACATCCAGCGACAAGTTTGATTGCTCGTCGCGTACTCGACTTCCGCGATGGAATGCTCCAGGTTTGATCTTTCCAAACCCTGTTTCCATTCTGCCTCATATTTGGACCATGTGTTGGTCTTTGCTTAGTGATGTTCTTGATGGCCTGTTGGCCATCATTGAGGGCTGCCGGCCATGGTATTTGCCCTGCCGGCCATCAATGAGGCCCTGCCAGCCACCACTGATGGTCGGCCGGCCACCAATGCATCAGTAGATATTTTTGTAGATATTTTGACAACTGTTTGCACAGATGAGCCCATCTGCTTGCACGTGGATGGTTGGATCTCTTCAAGTGGCTTTTGTATCTTCTATATATAGAGCTCATCTATATGCATGCAAAGGGTTACAAAAATTTGTGAGCAAATTTTTTTCTCTCTCTCTCTCTAGAATTCTCTCTCTCTAAATATATTGCCTTGAAGCTTGAATTCTCTACACTTTTGCTTGGGTGTTCTTGATCAAACTTGATCATCTTGGTGTGGAGGTTGCTTGAGATCTTGTTTGAGTCCTAGAAGAGAGTTTTAGCTTGGTTTTGGCTTGTCTTTGTTGCTGATTTGCTGCTGTGCTTCAAGAGTGAGAAGTTATCCCTTTTTAAGCTTATTTTTGTACATTGGTTTGGCCACCCTTGCATGCTATTTTTGGCCTAGTTGTCAACTACAAAAACCTCTATTTTTAAGTGTTAAAAATGGTAGTTTGAGGCCCTTTTGGGGTTAGGGGTGTTCCCCCCTCTTTTGTGGCTTATTTGCTAAGCTTTGTGCCATCTTTTAAAGCCTTTAAAACAATTCTTTTTTGGCCCTTTAACCACTGAATTCTAAAGGAATTTCAGTGGTAGAAACTTATTTTTGAGGTCCAAAATAGGAGGGGGTGGCCTCCCCTCCTTGTGTTTTGTTTGCATGTGTTGATGGCCTAACATATGAGCATGTGTTTCTACCTTTTTGTTGCTTAGATCAAGCATGTTTTAGGCCTTATTTCAACATGTTATAACTCTTTTTTTGGTTGGTTGAGCTACTTCTTGCTTGCTTCTTACACTTGTAGTGTAATCATGCTTACTAGCTTAACATACTTGATGCTTTAACCTGTTATTCTAGCATGTGTTGGCTCCACTCCAGCATGTTTTTGGCCTTTCTTTGACATGCTTAAACTTTGTTTTGGGTGGTCTTGGTCCTTTGAGACTTGCGTTGTATAGCTATAGTGTAATCATGCTTCACTAGCTTTGTATTTTGAGGCCCTTAGCATGCTTTGCTTGTGATGTTTGCATGATATATCATCATTTAGCATGTGATTTCAGTGCTTATAACTCTGTCACACTCTCACATATTTCACTCTTTCATCACTTTTGAGAGTTGTGCCTTATGCCTTGTTTATGAGCCAATGCATGAGGATGTCTTTCTTGCTTTTCATGCTACCATCTCAGCTCATTTTAGCCATTATTTTGGCATGTTTGAGGTCTGTCTAGGGCTGGTTTGGTCCTTTATGCTTGATATTGTATGGTTCTAGTGTAAAGCTATTCACTAGTTTTAAGGCTTAAGTCTCTTAACATGTTGTACATGAGTTGTTTGCATGTTAGAGTCTTGTGTTTCATGCCATTTCAGCATTGAAATTCTGCCACCTCCCTCATTTCTTCATTTTTCTATTTGTTTTGAGGGATGGTTAGTCTTAAAGTTGTGTTTAAGCTTGGGATTGAGGCTTATGCTTAAATGGCTTTAACCCTCTTTTGAGGGTTCCTCCTAGTCAATAGCATGGTCTCTCTCATGTCTTAAGTCATCTTTTGATTGACCTTCCTCTTATTAGAGGACTTTCACATTGGACAAATCAATTAAAGAATGGTTTGGTAACCTAAAATGTGTAAACAAGAATTGAGCAAAGTAAAGTTGTGCAAGATAAGCATGTGTGTTGCATTGCATGTGTTTGGATCGGACGTTAATCCGAACACGAGAAATGTGAGACATTTCATACTCATAGTGATGAAACGTGTGACGTTTCTTGGTCTTCATTACCTTTGATCTCTCATGATAAGGTAATGGACTTGTGTCTTTGTTTTTGTGCATTTATTGAATTTGTGCAAGTTGGATCCTTGGCCATCATACATTGAAAATGCTTGATTGGTGGCTTTAGACCCAATGGTGCCACTCCTTTGATGTTTTGAGATGATAAGGAGTGGCATAGTACAAACATGTCCCTGGAAAACCCTCCATTTTTATCTGTTTTGTGCTTTGTTGCAGTTTGGTGTTTCAGCACACCAGTGGCCGGTAGTGCCTCACTGATGGCCAGCACTGCTTCATTGTTGGCCAGCAAAGCTCACCCTTGGCCGGTAGATGGCCGGCAGCAAGCCCTCATGGCCGGCAAGCCACTGGTGCACTCCCCAGCAGTTATTTAGTAAGGTTCAGCAGAAAGTTCTTGGAGACACCCTGCAAACAGAGCCTCTCAAGAGCAAACCGAAGGGCTTTTTCGGGGCAAAAAACCGAGTGCATGCATATTCAACTTGCTGAGGCAGCGTAGTTTGATTCTTTACTTTTTAGTTAGCATTTGGTTTTGTAATTTAATTAATTAGTGTGCTAATTAGTTAAGTGTTGTAATAATTAGTAAGTAGTTTGCTAGCTATTCAATTTGGTTGTGTAATAATTAGTCTAATTAGTTTAATTAGATTAGTTGATTAGCTTAGCTATTATTCATTCGGACCCTCCTTCGAGAGGGCACAATGTTGTAATAAGCGTGCATGTGTGTGTGCATGTCTTCCAACCCCACGTCTTTCTCCCTTTTATTTATCCGCTTTCGGTGGTTAGATTAGGGCATGTTTCAATTAGCATACCTTATGCTTGCATGTTTGCATCATTCATTTGTCTTGCATGCACCGGGCACGGCGCATCATTCAAACTGCATTGTATTTCAATACCTACTTGAATACGTGTTTCAAAGTATGTTATCAAGTGTTGTATTCATATGCCGTCTTAGATAGCCGAGCCTATTTAGTTGCATTTTTGCATGTGTTGCACTAGGCATCTTAACATAGTTAGGATCATGCATGATTTCTAACTAGTTTTCTGTTTTGGCTTGGAGTACACTGTAAGTGTTTACACTTTAGCGTCCTTGCATGAGTGTGAGTGTTGCCATGATAGCATGCTTTCCATGAGACTATTTGCTTAATTGATAAACTGCATGAATGCCTTTGGATGAAGGCTTGATTGCCTGAATTGGAACAACTCGATGATTGTGTGTTTTAAGCCCACTTTACGAAGTGGCAAAATTATGTTTCAAAGTCCACTTGAGGGTGGCAAATCCACGCTTTAGCCTACTTGCGAGTAGCACTTTCAAACCATTTTTAAAAATAGACATGAGTTGTTTTGTTCCAATTCTCGTGATTAAGTCTATACTTGTATGCTGTGCACATTATATAGTAAAGTTAGATTAATAACTAGAATAAGAACACATGTGTTTATAAAACAACATATCATGTTAGTAGAGGCCGATCTTTTGATCGGGCGAGCGGGAGTGCTCATTTCAGGACCTTCCCCTCTTGTACCCAAGTTCCCGAGCCGAGGCAACTTTGGTAATGACGGACACGTGGCATTTGGCACGAGTCAGGTTTCCTAAATTTTTCAAAAATAAAATATTTAAGTGGCGACTCTATAATCTAGCAAAGCAGTCCTGTTTTGGTAATATTTGATTCAAAAATTGATTTTCCAAAATGAATTGCCAGATTGGACTCTTTAGTGTTTATCAGTCTCACATTGCACATTGTGAGATTAGATTCAGAACCGTGACAGAAGTCCGAACTGTAGGAGACCAATTCGTGCCCTCTCCGAAAGAGGGGGCGCGCGAAGAAATTCAGGTGCTACAGGGCCCATCTAGGGCACAAGTGGACTTGGGGTGTGCCGCGAGCTCGTGGGCCAAATTTACACCCCTATATATGGGTAGTGGTTATGAGATATGTGATTAGTGATTATAATATATGTGATGTTGGTTATGAGGCAAAGGGTGTTAGTTATGAGATGTGGTTACGACATATGTGGGTAAAAGTTATGAGATATATGATTAGTGATTATGAGATATGTGATTTTGGTTATGAGCAGAGTGGTGTAGTTATGAGTCAAAGAGTGTTTGGTTATGAGAAATGTGATTAGTGGTTATAAGATATGTGATTAGTAGTTATGATATATATGTTGTTGGTTATGAGATATGTGGGTAATGGTTATTAGATATTTGATTAGTGATTATAAGATATGTGATTTTTTTTTTTTTTTTGATAAATAATTTATTTATTAAGAAAGCATCAAGAAGATGCAACGAAACCAGTACAAGAAAAGCAAAAATAAACCTCGCCTAACCAATTATATCATCCAAGAAATCTAAGAAAGAAAATAAATCCGGATCCACTTTACATTCCAACCAACTATACAAAGTAACCAAAAAACGATCTTCCAACCACGACACCGAACGCTGTAGATCTTGAAAGATTCTCCTATTTCGTTCCAACCAGACCAACCACATCAAGCAAGAAGGCGCCAACAACCACACCCGTCTCCGATGCCTCCCAACTCGAGCCCCCCTCCAACTCCACAACATGTCAATAACCCCCTTTGGCTGCACCCAAGTAATCCCGAAAAGAGAACAGACCATCCCCCAAAGTCGAGAAGCAAGAGAACAATGAAGAAACAAGTGGTCAACGGTCTCCGCATCTACACAGCACATACAGCACCGATTCACTACTACATGCCCGCGACGAACCAGATTATCAATAGTAAGATTGCGGCCCAAAGCAGCCGTCCATAAAAAGAAAACCACCTTAGAAGGAACTCGAGGCAACCAAATACTCCGCCAAGGAAACACACCTCCCACCTCCCCCACCAAACAGCTATAAAAGGATTGAACAGAGAACTTCCCTTTAGCACCTACCACATCCCAAACCAAACCATCCTCTCCTCTACGCAACAAACCCAAACCATACAGAAAAGCAAATAACTCCCCCAACTGATTTACTTCCCAATCCTAAACCTCACGCCGAAGCTGGACATCCCAAACCACCATCTCCCCTGCCCCCAAATAAGAAGCAACCATAGCCTTTCGACCCCGAGCAATGCCAAAAATTAAAGGGAAACGCACCGCCAGAGCTATTGCTTCACACCATTTATCGTGCCAAAATCTAATCTTCTCCCCAATTCCCACACGAAAAGTCACCCTTTCCCAAAACTCCCCCTTTCCCAAACAAATTCCTTTCCACAAACCCCGCCCATGAGATCCCCTCACAACCCCCGACTGCCAATCTCCCATATCAATTCCAAACTTAGAAGCCACCACCCTTTGCCATAAACAACCCTGCTCCGTAGCAAACCGCCACAACCACTTCCCTAACAAAGCCATATTAAACTGCACCAACCTCCGCACTCCCAAACCACCCACCTCCTTCGGCTGACAAATCCAACCCCAATCCACCAGGTGATATCTGAAATCATTCCCACCACCCCCCCACAAAAAATCCCTCTGAAGTTTCTCCAACCGAGCAGCCACAGAGACGGGAATAACACGCAAAGACATAAAGTAAGTCGGAATACTACTCAATACACTTTTAATAAGCGTCAGCCTACCTCCCTTCGACAAATATTGCCGCTTCCAGCCTGCCAAACGACGTTGAACCCGATCCAACACTCCATCCCACACCCCATTTGCCTTGAAAGTAGCACCCAACGATAGGCCCAGGTAAGTTATTGGTAACATAGCCACCTTGCAACCTAAAACCGCCGCCAAAATTGGCAACCGCTCAACCTCCCCCACCCGAATCAACTCCGACTTGTTCAAATTTATCCTTAAACCTGAGACTGCCTCAAAACAGACCAAGACACATCGTAAGAAACCCAATTACGCCACATCCACATCACAAAACACCAACGCATCATCCGCATACAACAAATGAGACACTGTAGTCGCTGACCCCATAGGCGACCCCACCGTAAACCCTAACAATAAACCTTCATGCACAGCCCTAGACAACAAACGACTAAAAGCCTCCATAACTAGGATAAACAACAAGGGGGATAAAGGATCCCCCTGCCGCAACCCCCGAAAAGTCTGAAAGAAACCTGCCAGAGAGCCATTCACTAAAATAGACATGCACACCGTGGAAACACAAAACTTCACCCACTGATACCATGTTGTCCCAAAACCCATTCGACCCATAATATAAAGCAAGAAATCCCAATTTACATTATCATAAGCCTTCTCAATATCCAATTTACATAACAAACCAGGGCGACCTTCCCGAAAACAAGAATCAACACACTCATTGGCTACCAAAACTGCGTCCAAAATCTGCCGCCCCTGAACAAAAGCATTCTGGGACTCAGACACCACACCCTGCAAGACACCCCGGAGACGGTTTGTTAACACTTTTGCCACCAACTTATACACACTCCCAAGCAAACTAATAGGCCTGAAATCCCTCACATCCTCAGCCCCGCCCTTCTTCGGAATTAAAGCGAGGAACATTGCATTGAAACTTCGCGCGAACTGTCCAGTCGTGAAAAAGCCATCAAACACAGCCATAACATCCGCCTTGACCACATCCCAACAATGCTGAAAGAAAGCCATTGAAAAACCATCCGGACCCGGTGCCTTATCACCATTCATCATCTTCAAAGCCCTCACAACCTCCTCCTCTGAAAAAGACCGCTCCAAACCCTCCCGACCCCCTATAGAGAGCACATCAAACACTACCCCATCCAACCCCGGTCTCCAAGCCCCTTCCTGCCCCCGAAAAAGGCGCTGATAAAAACCCACAATACCTCCTCGAATCTCATCATTCGTAGTCAAATCTCTGCCATCCACCCGCATACGCACGATCTGATTAGTCCTCCGATGACCATTTGCCATCCTGTGAAAAAATTTGGTATTTCGATCCCCCTCTTTCAACCACAAACAGCAAGATTTTTGTCTAAAACATACTTCTTCCATCCGAGTCAAACGAACATAGTCCTATCGAGCTGCCTCCCTTCTAGCCACATCGACCTCTAAAAGACCGGTAGAAACCTCCTGCACATCTAAAGACTGCAAAATAGCCACCACTTCTGCTTTCTGAACCTCCACCCGACCAAAAGTGTCCCGATTCCATACTTTCAAATCCCCTTTGAGAAGTTTTAATTTCTGAGCCAACACGCAACTAGGAGAGCCACGAACCAAATAACTGCTCCACCAACTCTGAACCATCTCTACAAACCCCTCCGACTGCAACCACATATTTTCAAAGCGAAAAGGCGTCAGCCCACTACGAATCCCACCACTATCAAGCATAATAGGCCAATGATCGGACACTGGATGAGGTAGTCGACATTGTACAACCTCCGAAAAGTGCTCCTCCCAACCAGTAGTAACCAAGAATCAATCAATCCGGGACATGTGAGAGCCATTAGACCAAGTGAAACTCCCCCCCTGAATAGGCAAATCAACTAAACACATCTCATCAATAAAAGTACAGAACACCCGCATCAACCCCGTCACCCTACTACTCCCAGATTTCTCTAAAGGCCATCGAACAAGGTTAAAATCACCCCCCACACACCACGGCTCAGACCATCGAAGCGCAACATCCGACAATTCATCCAAAAAAGCACTCCTCTCCAAACTTCGAACCAGCCCATATACCCCAGAAAACACCCAACGGAAATCATTTTCCAAACACCGAAAAAGACAAGATACGGAATAACCGCCCAACTCCACATCCTCCTTCACCACCACTCTATTATCCCAACAAAGAAGAACCCCTCCTAACGTACCCACAGCTGGCAAATATGACCACTCCACAAACCAACCACCCCAAAGCTGTCTCACTACCTCACCGGCCAACACCTCCATTTGGGTTTCTTGCAAGCAAACCACATCCGGTCTCGCACTACGAAGCACTGATCTGACAACTAGACGCTTATCCCTATCATTCAAACCACGCACATTCCACGATAAAACTTTTAACTTCATTTCAATAACAAAGGACCTCCACGCTCTCTCCGTGGACCCTGCCCAATCGACCCCCCTCCACGATCATAATTAACTGAGCACTCCAACTTTTTCAACTCTCGTAACCCTTTACGCTGCACCACTGCTGAAGAAGTGTCCTTGGTAGATGAAACCCCTTGCTTCCAAGAATTTTCTATGGCTGTGAAAAGGCTCAGAGCCTCAGCCTCATGGCCTTCAAATGAGACACCAAGCAGACGACTGACCTCACCAATCTGACTAAGCACCCACTCCGAAACTGCTTCTACCGAAGACACCTCCAACCCATCAAAAGCACGCTAGTCGATGAACTCAACACGAGGCGAATCGAAAGAGACATCGTCATTGCGACCAGGAATAAAGCTGGCCAGAGGAGACACCGCCAAAGGCAACTCTCCCCCACCCTGCACAAATGGCACGGCCTTCGCTCCCCAGACATCAGCTTGTAATACGGCATCGTCATAAGACAATTGCTGCTCCACATCTGTAACGTTTGCCAAAGATGAGCACACAAACTGATCGACGCCCAGAACAGGACTGGAACCACCCATCTCCATCTCGCGAACCTGAGAAGACGATGCCCAATCCGTCAGATGCGAAGACCGACCCATCGGAGAAGAACCCAAATCATGTCTTAAACTCTGAAAGACATGGGCCATTGGGGTGGTTACACTAGATTGGCCCTTAGAAGATTTAACAGCCTAGCCCAACATGCCCAAGCCCAAAGTCATGGCATTAACCTGACAAGAACCCACCCCAATATTATCTTGTAACAAAAGCTTTCCATCGGTGGGCCTTGTAATTATAGGCCCAATATTTGTTTTAGTAACTCTAGCACCACCACCCTGTGATGGATCAGCCCAAAGTCGCATTTTGGTAGGGTGGGCCCCCTGCCCCAACCTTCTCGGAATCCAAGCCTTATGTGATCCGACCCGCACCTGCGATGTAGCCAATTGCAACTTCTCCTTCCCCAAATCCCGTTGACCAGTTGGGAGATCAACTCGCAGCAGATCTGTTTTATCCTTTCCGAAATCACAGCGGCCATCTCGCACCAAATTGCGATATTCCTTAACCAAGCCACGACAAACACGCTGCTCCGGCATCGCACAGAGCTCCACCACCGGTCCAACCTCCGACCAAATTGGCAGCGTGTAACGCCAATCACCCCATCGAATAATAACTTGTGCCGGAGCACCCCTCGCTGTTCCACGAACTTTGATTCGAACACAACCCAGAGGTCCCTCCATTAACGTTGCTCGATCAACCTCCAAAAATCCCCCACAACGATCCCCGATAGCACGAAACACCTGCGCTCCACGGAGATGCAACGGAAGGCCCAACACCTGTACCCAAAAACTTGTACAACGCGATTGATTGCTTCCCCTGTGACAAAACGCCTCCGGCGACCACCAATCAAGGCTCAGGCATCGACCTTCAACCATCCAATCTCCCGCCAGAATTCAAGTTGCCTCTACCTGAGATGAAAAGGCAAACAACACAAACTGTCCTCCAATGGCTTTTACCTGCACACCCTCACTACCTGTCCATGTCCGCTGCACCCACTCTGAAAGGCGAGACAACTCCATCCCCTTCTCTCCCAACTCCCCCACTCTCACCACCAAACACGAATCCAAAAAGGAAACCCAAGCTGCACCAGACCCCTGTCTCACCACCACTTCCTCTTCCCCAGCCCCTGGAACGACCACCGCATTCCCAATCGGCCAAGAAGAACCCCTCCCCTCTCGCCGTTCCGGTCCTTTGGTTACCCAACCATTACCCACCGAAAATCCATCCAAAACAAGAGCAGCACCCTCCCACCCATCCCCAAACCGTGATTGTGGAAAAAAAATTTAATGACGACGTACACCCATTTGGACCACAATCTGGATTGCAGACCCCCCTCCTCAGGACGCAACCAATACGCCACGCTACGGCGGCCCCCAGAAACTCAACCTAGAAACACCCCATGAAAGTTCTTTGTGGATGCCTTCCGCATTTGTGCCGCGACCCATTTTATCTCTGCACCAAACAAGGCGATAGCTCGTCGAACTCCATGCCCTCGTTCAACAATATCAACACGCCGCCGACCAATTGCATCTGCCCGCCCCTCTTCAAACTCAATAGACCGGTCGCCCAGAAAAATCAACCTCCGACGAAACCCGGTCGGCTCCGTCAAAATATTCATGATCAGTCACAAAACGAGTTATAAAAAAGACTTCTAATAAGTCCTATAAAAAAGACTTCTAAAGACTTCTAATAAGATATGTGATTTTGGTTATGAGCAAAGTGGTGTCAAAGGGTGTTTGGTTATGCTATATGTATTAATGGTTATGAGATATAAGATATTGGTTATAATCAAAGTGGTGTTGTTTTGAGTAAAAGGGTGTTAGTTATGAAATATATGACTAGTGGTTATGAGATATGTGATGTTTGTTATGACTCAAAGGGGTTGGTTATGAAATATGGTTATGATTCATGTGGGTAGTAAGTATGAGATATGTGATCAATGGTTATGAGATATATGATATTGGTTATGATTAAAAGTGGAGTGGTTATGAGCAAAAGGGTGTTATGAGATATGTGACTAGTGGTTCTGAGATATGTGATGTTGGTTATGACAAAAAGGTGTTGGTTATGAGATATGTGACTCGTGGTTATGAGATATGTGATGTTAGTTATGAATCAAAGGGGTTGGTTATGAGATGTGGTTATGATTCATGTGGGTAGTAGTTATGAGATATGTAATCAATAGTTGTGAGATATATAATATTGGTTATGATCAAAGTGGTGTGGTTATGAGCAAAAGGGTGTTAGTTATGAAATATGTAACTAGTGGTTATGAAATATGTAATGTTGGTTATGAGATATGTGACAAGTGGTTATGAAATATGTGATGTTGGTTATATCAAAGAGGTTGGTTATAAGATGTGGGTAATAGTTATGAGATATGTGATTAATGGTTATGACATATGTTATTTTAATTATGAGCAAAGTGGGGTGGTTATGAGCTAAATGGTATTGGTTATGAGATATGTGATTATGGTTTTGAAATATATGATCTTAGATATGTACAAAATGGTGTTGGTTATGAGATATGGTTATAAAATATGTGATATCTATATATATATATATATAAGGAAATTGGTCTTTTTAATAACAATGATTGTGGAAG